>JASGYR010000197.1:0-557049 GCA_030068185.1 Colletes collaris | reverse complement strand
TGCAACAACCAAATTGCAGGTCGTATTTATTGTGCGACCATGAATGATTGAAGAGTCGCTCCTAAACGACGATCCTACACGTGCGTCCAAAATTGCAGAACGACATTACCTCCCGGTTCTAACAAGGTGGCGTCTGCATGAATACGTGTTGTTGGCTGACATTGAGGAAGATGTTTCGACAAGTTCTGGTCGCCCCACAGGATCGTCGTTTTCCAGTGCATCTTATGGCGCGTACCGCCTGAAACCGAACAGCTGGAAGCGTTCGAGTTGAATACCGTTACATTTTACGGCACGGCGCGCGCGCCCGTAGCCAGCGATGCCGAACCCTTCTCGAGGTGAAGGGGCAGGATGGAGATGGAATTTCCTCTCGCCGCTCCTATTCTCGGAAAGGACACGTAATACCGTCATTGACGGCGGCGGCGGCGTATTTATGGGAGCGCCCGACAAATCATAGCTTGAGAAGGTTCGCACTCCAGTTTGCCGAGCTCCAGCAAGGAGGTGGGTTTGAGTTGAGAAAGTGGAGGCTGGAAATTCGCCGCAGCGCCTGCCGAGAAATACTCCACAAAACGCTCACTCCCACGCCGTAGACCTCTGTATTCGATGATTCCGAACTGGGTGCTCGGTTTACGGTGTATACCGTCTGGAGATTATTATTATTTTAATCTGCAGCGGTTTAAACCATCTGAATCACCGCTCACAAAAAGAAATTTGTTCTCCCGGAGATTACCAGAAGCTTATTCGACCATGGCTGGTTATCACCAGTCGTAATTCGGGCAAAGATTTTTGATGCACGGTCCCAATGACTGGAGAAAATCCCGATGGGACGACCAAATCTCAACGAATACGCTCAAAACGTGGAGACACGTTTTGCGTGAACTGGAGCAACTTGAAGGAATGGAAATTTCCTAGATGGATCCGATACGGAGCCGACGCAGTTTCCGTCGAACTACACGGATTCTGCGACGCCTCACTCACCAGCCTATTCGTAATCACGTATTTACGCGTGACGACGAAAGCAATGACGTGTTTACGGCATTGATAAAGGCAAAAACGCGGGTGGCTCCGATCAAAACGCAGTCCATCTACACCCCTTCACTGGTCGTTCAACGGGACTGTGCTTCTCTCCGAGCTCGTGTGGCTGCGTAAAACGGTCAGCCAGCGCCCGGGCGTGGACCGGCCATAATCTGCTGGACAGATTCTACGATTGCACTCGCTTGGTTGAAAGCATGCGTCGACATGGAAGGTTGTGATCATATTTGAGTGTCAAAAATCCAGACCTTGCTTCCGAATACTGAATGGCGTCTATGTTCCCACGCGCTGGCCGCGGATTTAGAGATTCGCGAGGAGTGGAAGCTGCGGAACTACTTCAGTCGAAGCTATGGATCTCTGGACCGAAGTGGCTTCGACAGAACCTGCAGAACAGATTGGCCGAAAAAGCCCGCTTCCGTCGAGACCAGAAGAGATGAGCAGCGTGACGCACACCCTCGTAGTAACTCCTGAAAAGGAATGGGATTTCGTATTCCGATTTTCCAAATGGAGTAAGCTACTGCGCGTAACCGCCTACTGTCTCCGTTTTGCAGGACCAGCACAATAAACAACGCGGGTCGTTCGATGTAAAAGTTGTCGAAGCGAATCGGAACTGCGGCGTGCAAGCGGAAAGAATTGCACGCTATTTGCGGCGCGGCACGCATTTTGCAGAGGAATACCAGTGCAGTTAACCAATAAGCGCCAAGGAATTCCTGCAAAATCTCGCCAAAACCTAAACCCTTTTCTCGACGCCGAATGCGTCTTGAGAGTGGGTGGAAGGTTGGAGAACGCGACAGCATGAGGAAACCAAACACCCGATAATGCTGCCTAAGCCATCGTGTTTCTAACGCGGTAATAGGGCAGTGCCGTCCCCTCGATACGTTGCCTGGGGTTTGCGGTTGTTCTATATATACACGGTAAGACAGAAATTCTGGATCATCAGTTTGCGAAACGCTGTAGCGCGCGATTTATCCACATCAATGCATTCGATGCGTAAGATGGCAAGCGAAAGCTGCCATGCAGATCATGCAGGATTGAATTCCGGAGCGCATTACGCCCGGCAAAGGCTTTATCAGTGCCGGAGTAGATTGCAGCTGCGGACCGTATCGTGTCCGCGACTCATGAGGCCGAGGAAAAACGGCGCATAAAGCGTACGCCAGCAGTTTTTGTCTGCTTTGTTACCACGAGCCGTACATATCGAACTGCGACCGCGATTACTCGACGGGTGCATTTCAACGCCTTGCGAATCGGTCCTGCGCGCGTCGAGGAGTTCCGTCCTGCGTGTTTTCAGTGACAATGGGACAAACTTCGTCGGAGCGGATCCGAGAACTAAGGAGTATTTTATTGCGGTGTATAACACGCAAGAAATGCCCGAAACCAAATAATAGTCAGGAACACGGCGTGCCATTAAGTGGAATTTTAATCCACCTGGTGCACCGCCATTCAGCGGCGGTATGCAAGAAGCCGGTAGAAATCGGTGAAACATCACCTAAAACGCATCCTCGGCGACTTCACTCCCACGGGCGAGTAAATGCGGGCATTGCTCTGCAAGATCAAAAGCGAGTTTAAACTCGCGACCGATCGCCGCTTTGAGTGATTGTCCAGAGGATTATGCGCCTCTCGCACCGGGCCACTTTTTGATCGGAAGTCCAATAAATTCGCTTCCGGCGGTCGAGTCAGTGGAAACTGAAAAACTCACACGACTTACGCGTTGGAGAGGCGATTCAGAAATTCCACGAACGGCTCTGGAAACATTGGACGCGAGATTATCTCACGCACATCCAGAACACATATAAGTGGCGCACGACCCAATTGCGGGTTAAACCGAACGATTTGGTTTAAATTACAACCCTCTTCTCCCCGAATCAATGGGAAATGGGAAGAATTGAGGAAGTTTTCAGGTGCAAGAGATAGAAATGTGCGTGTGGTTAAAGTACGTACAACTACGTCTACGTACACACGCCCAGTGCGCGTTTATGTAAACTGCCTGTCGATGAGTAAACACCGACGTCGGCCGTCAGAGACGCCGATGGGATACAAAAAACTATCGAGCTCTCCGCTGTGCAGACAAAGAGGAAGTGAGAACCACCGTCGAAAATAAAGACGGTGTCGATCCACATGTACCTTTGTGTCTTTGGTGACAGTGCAGTGATAGGGAATCCATTTCCTACCATCCTGTAACTGGTGTTGGGAAGGAGAATTCATGCGGTGCCTTGCGATCGTCCTCGGCATAAAACCAGGACCCGCTGCAGAATTCCCTCAGTTCCTGAGTCAAAACCAGAGCAAAATGTCGACGAATAGCAAAACAAGGAGACGGAGCCGACCCGGAGCCTGGATTGAAATGGAGGCCCAGTTCAGGCGTCTCTTACAGCTGGGAGAGGCCTTCCGGCCCCATTTACCCCAGCGACAACCACAACGACCGGAGACGGAGCCCATACCGGAGGTGGCGCGATGCGAGGGAGGCCCTTCGGCATCTCAACCACGCCGACCTTCCGGCGGCGGCCTGGGCCAGGACGTGCTGGAGATCCCGGTCCACGTCCGTGGTCCTCCCGACGCCAGAAAGTGGTGGTTCCGGGGGCCGCTACAACCTCAAGTGGAATCGGACTGGGTCGCCTGCTGGCCTGCCGATTTCCACGAGCTCGAGGCGCCGACCACGGCGAGAAACCCCGTGGAGCCCCAGACCTCGGCGGAACCCGGAGCTACTCGGCTCCAGGAGCCGTCAGCAAGACCGCTGACTGGAAGGAGGGCACGCCGACGAAACCAGGCGTCACGCAGGGTCAGGTGTCAGTCGCCCGATTGAAAGACCGCCTCCTCCAACGCGACAAGCCAGGCCCGAAATCGACCAGGCGGCCGTAGCAGAGGCCGTACCGCAGCGTCCCTGCACAAATTACAAAGTCCAAGGGACCTTTACCGCCGCTAAAATGCCGTAGTAATTTCTTTGTTAAGTGAAATAACCCCTCTCTGTATTTGGACGTTCGAATTGTCTCCGCGAATTACACCGCTCACTTTTGTTTATTGCACCAGAACCGTGCAAAGGCAACCAGCCATGCTCAAATATCGCGTTAATTGACGGATTTGAGAACCGTTGAGAGAAATTTATCTAATTTAACGCTGAACCATGGCTGAGAACCGTAAATTCCTCGTATAGTTTTGCTTTCGCCATGCACGACATTCCAGGAACTCTCTGATGCGTAGATCGGTACACCGGACCAGCTTCTGGGTTACAGAAGAACCACACACGGGTTTGTTTATTCTCCAGTCACGTGATCGACCCAATACCGTATACTTACGGATCGATCATCGAAGATTCTACATAAACAGAGAGGGTATCAGAAATATTAAAATTGAGAAGAGATAGATGTCGAAGAGCAGGGATATAGGCGCCAGAGGGTAATTACCTTTGCCAATGGCCGTGACTGCGGGATGTCTATTCGCTTCGTGGTTCGGTCTGGTCCTCGCGGCGGGGCAGGATCAGCGAGCAAGATCGCTCCGCGACGAAGCCAGATTCTCCGAAAAAGGGTTCAAAGAACACTCGAACGCTTTCGTTGAGACGAATCAGATACCGCTCGCAATTAATTAAATCAGTGGGAGCATTTTTCCGGCTGATTAAATGACTATATAAATCTCGCCGAATTCTTCACGTAAGCGCTTGTGTTTCGCGTGTGAGAGGCGAATCGAGAAACTCAGCTTACTATACCCATTTGCCGAGATTTCAATTCAAACAGAATGAGGGTTTTCGTCTCAGCTTCACGTGGCGCTTGAGTTTCGCGACCGTGAAGCGAATCGAGAAAATCCTCGTTTCACGTATGTCGATAACTCCCGGTCACAGCCAAGGGCTAAGGCCCAGTCAGTGCCCCGACGGCTCCACGGACTGCTGCATTGGCGGCGCGGTCGTGAGGACTGGTTATATCACGAACTGCTGCATTTGGCGCGCGGTCGTGAGGCTGACTTTCCAGCATCTCGCTGAACTCAGCGGTCGTCAGAAATACAGTTTCAGCCAGTGGCTGCAGCCTACTCAGTACTGACCTTCACACGGCGGACTGCACGTTGGCGCGGTCGTGTGAGGCTGATTTTCTCCATGTAGCGCTTGAGCTTCCGCGCGGCCGTGGAAAAACAGGTTGTCGCACGTGCTGCTGCATTTGACACGCGGTCGTGATCGACATTGGGTTATCCGCACGGTTTTGGGTTTTCACCCCAGGGTAACCTTTGGTCGATGCCCATTCAGTGGGCTTGCACACCGTTTCTCGTGTCGGAGCTGGAAAACCGGATTCTTCCCGCTTCCGACACGCTCGAGCAGCGCTCGCCGACCTCCAGCGCGTACGTACCCTGTATGAGCACCGCAAAGAGCACCGTGGTGTGCGGCTCGCGCTAAACGTCAAGACGTTTCGTGCGCCGTTAAGGGCTGCACCACACCGCGCCTTGTGCGCATACGAGAACATTGAGGCACTGCGGATTTGGGCAACATTTGGAGCCTGCGCGCGCCGGCGCCTCCACCTGTTGTCCGTTCCTCGCGGCATTTCAACCATCCCGCAAGAAAGCGGAGGTGGAAATTAAATCTCTTCTTTCGCGCACGATCGAACGTTTTCTCCGTTTACGAGAACGTTCACATATACGATCCACTTAGACATCGCTCAGGATTCAAAAACGAGCGCGGTCTGTTATTCCCGCTCCTGGGTGCGACTGGCACAGACAGGAGCGTGCGGGGGAAGCAAAGCGAGATGAGCAACGCAACAAGCGTTACAAGGTATTAAAATCCAGCCTTGTCTTTCCTTGTTACAGACCAACCAAACAACGAGGGGGCTGAGGGTGAGCGTGCCGTGGGTTTTCCTCCCAACGTCTGGCTGACGTCATGTTGGTTTTTCCTGTTCTTTTGTTATTACTAAATTGGAATTTAAAATAAATAAACGACTTTGTGCGATAAGCGACCAAGCGAAAATATCAATCAAGTGCATCAATTTTTAATATACTTTTTCCTAAAGTCCTTTCCCTCGTAATCCGGACCCCGTTAGGCCAGGATAACTCCTAGCATTCTAACAATACCTATTTTAAAGGATGGCAATGACCTATCTTTAAAATCCTTAAATATAAATAATAACAATTATACTGTCACTAATACTTGTGCATTCGAGACAGTATATTTCAAATATTGCTTGCTGTAGGACATGATTTAAATAATATGCAAGTATACAGGGTGTTCGGCCACCTCTAGCAAAAATTTTAATGAGCGATAGTAGAGGCCAAAATAAGACAAAAATCAAGAATACCAATTTGTTGATGGAAGCTTCGTTAAAAAGTTATTAACGTTTAAAGTGCCACCCTTACTGAATTTTTTTCTCGAAAATGCGCAAGATTTCAGGGGTATGTCTATTCACCAAAAATGACTGTAATTGAACCCTACAACCGAAAATAATTTTTCCACAACGATTTGCAATTTTAATTTTCTCGAATAATTTCACACCTTCTCTATTTTTTTTCTCGAAAGTGGGCAGGATTTCGTGGGTATGTCTAATGACAAAAACCGATTGTAATTGACCCCCGCAACCGAAAATAATTTTTCCACAACGATTTGCAATTTTTTTTTTCCGTTGAAAAATTTAGGCACCTAATTGGATTTTCAGTAAGGAATTTTTTTCTCGAAAGTGCTTACGATTTTGGAGGTATGTGTAATGACAAAAATGATTGTAATTGATCCCCGCAACCGAAAATAATTTTTTAGAACGATTTGAAAATTTTTTTCGCCTAAAAATTTCAGCACCTACTCGATTTTTTTTCTCGAAAGTAGATAGGATTTCGGAGGTATGTGTACTTACCAAAAATGATTGTAGTTGACCCTCGCAACCGAAAATAATTTTTCCAGAACGATTTGAATTTTTGAATTTAATTGTTAATAACTTTTTAACGAAGCTTCCATCAATAAATTAGTATTCTTGATTTTCGTCTTATTTTGGCCTCTACTATCGCTCATTAAAATTTTTGCTAGAGGTGGCCGAACACCCTGTATATGAAGGAAATAGCAGAACAAAACTTATTTTTTAAACTAATTGTGAACTCTATAACTAATGGAATAAATCTCTCTTCATATAAATTACGCGCACAGATACTTTTGGAAATATTTCGAATTTCTGATATTGGTGGTTGCAAATATGTAAACTGCGAAACGAATGCTGGTTATCTAGCGGGTATCCTCTTCAAAGATGTACCAAGCTTTGAAGAAACATCACAATGCGACTCAGGTTGCCCGCCACGATACAAGACGCTATCGGTTGTTCAAATCGATGGACTAAAAATTGCGGAAACTTCAAATTTTAATCAAATAATCAACCAGAGTGTTTTTCTGGAGGGTGAACATCCTTGTTGCTCAAAGAATTGTTTTGGACGAGAAACAACCAACACTATCTAAAACAGGCAAGCGATTTGAATTTTTAAGCATTAATAAACATCAAAAAATCAATTATAAAAGGATAATAATGTAATATATCATTTTAGTAGAACAAAATCTATAAGAACCAAATGTTAAAACGCAAAATATTATAATGCAAACATTACAACATTGCTAAATTAAGGATTTAAAATTAAACCAAAACGTTACTTGCTTTTTTCCGTTATTGGGTTGACAAATAAGTTCGTTCAGTTTTTGTTCCGTGTTTGTTTCCCTAAGAAACCGAACGAATCTATTTGCCAACCCAATATAATGAAAAGTCGCGTTTCAAGGTCGTCTGGTAACGATGTTCGGTCTGGTCTTTTAAGCCTATGAAGTAGATGAAAGTTTTCAATGTTATTACATTTAAAAACTAATATTTCGAATTAACGAACTGTTCGGTAAACGAAAGCTCGCTCATTCCGCTGGCCAACTCGAGTTGTTTCCGGTCCTTTATGTTGCCAGATGCGGGATCGGTACTACGTTGCAAACGTCTTCGAGTCTCTCGCATCTGGCAAATGTCAATGTAAAACACCAGCATTTTGGAAAACGAAAGAAACGCGACACTCGAGTTGACCAGCGAAGGGCTATATTGTTCCGCGGGTGGTACGGTCGTCGAGGCCAAATGTAGGCACCGACGACAACGGCCATCGCCGACACGCGGAACAATATAGCCATAAAAACAGACGTAGACCAGACGCAGCCCCTTGTTGCGTGGATAATCCGGAGTTCCGTTTCTTCCTCGATAAATTAACGCGGCCGTCGACTTGGGAGAAACCTGGCCACCCTCGCCAGCGTGGCCTGGGACTTTCCTCCACCACCGAGGTGAAGGAGGAGGTTTGCTGCCAAACTGGGGCAGGAAAATGGGTCCTCCTCTCCCAAGTCGATGGCCAATCAATCGACTCACGATTCCACAGAGGAATTTGCACAACACCCCCAAGTGTACCTCTTGGAGGGGATCTAAGCTGAGGAGGAAACGGACTCCGGACACATTTCCATTCTAGTTTCAGTCGTCAACCGACAAACCAGTTTCAATTCTCGGTTCAGTCGTTAACCGAATAAGTCTAACTAACAAGTCTGTAACAGTACAGCAGTTTTACTTGAGTTGAACGCATTTTGTTAAAGTAAGCGCGGGGAAACAGTTCCTCCTACAGTTCAACGCGCTTGAAAACATATCATACAGTCCACTTTGTTATTGTTAAAAATAAACCATTTGAAAACTCTCCAACACGACGACATCGCATTCACTCCAATCCGACCAGCAAGAATTCGGGCGCGAACACGAACCTTTTAAATAACATTTTTACCCACGATTTGGTACTTATAGCTTTCGTGCATAAATATTTTATTTCACATGAATATTCTTTATGAAAGTGTATTTTACTTCCCTTTATTTATAATTTATATATATTCATTTTTCAGGAAATTTTTTTCTATTCGAAATTTTTTCGTCGACAAATGTCGATCCAGTAATGAAATTAAGTGAAATTAAGAGGAATTTTAAAAACCCCCTAACACAAAATACATATAAATTAGTCGGGGTTGTTTCATACAAAAAGCCCATTATCACGAGAGGTGTAAACACAATACGGCACTATACCGCTGTATGCTTAAGAGGAGAATCTTGGATCGAGTACAATGACCTAGAAAAAAAAGAAAAATATATCAAGGCAAACAATACAATAACACCGGCTCTATTAATTTACACAATAAATGATAATTAAATTTTTTTTTTATTTATCCATGTTGATTTATTTTAACATTTTCGCTCTTTAGTCTAACGTGAAACTCACATCATCCCGATTTCCTTGATAATAGTACCAGTTTCGTGTTCAACAAAGAAATCCTTGGGATACGATGTAGAACACCGGACCCATCCTGATTAGAATGCGGTGCTGGAGATTATGGCGCACAGAAGAAGAATGTACAATACACTTCCGTGGATTTTTTTAAACGTTTGTGTAATCACTTTTAATCTGCATTGAAAGTATTCCACACTCGAACCCTTTTCACAAGCTCGCAAATGGATAAAATTGATCGGACGGTAGACTCGAACGCGATCTTACTTTACAATGGGCACGTGACCGAAATTGAGTATTACACCTGCGACATGTATACTCTCGAGCTGTCGAAAACGGAAGAAATCCACATCGATCTCGATCCTTACGTGGTCCATGTAACGACTCGAAGTGGGGGGTCATTGTGGGGTTATTTTTATTGTGTGGTATGCCTGGTGAGTGAGTGGGGTATGAATGAGTGTGGATGTTGGCAACGCTGGTGCGCGAGAGCGGGACGGGCGGAAGTCCCTTGTATTGAGGAGAGTGTGATGCACACGTGTAGAGAATATTGTGAAAAATATATATACGTTATTTTATTAAACAAAAAGGGGCTCATTAATTTGACAACCAAATTCCTCCCACAAGTGGTAGCAGAGGTCTGTGGTTCGTAGTTTATAAAGTGTTTTTTTATGTGTGAGAATAAACAATAAAGAGAAGAACAACACGTGATGCGTAATGGTGGATAGCTGGAATATAGCGTCGGTGGAACCGTTCTATGATACAAATTATTTCCTGTGGTGTGAAAAGATAGAAGGAATATTGAGGTCTAAAAAACTATGGAAAAAAATCTATAGTGTATCGATACGATAACCGATCGTATAAACAAGCGAAGCCGCCTGCCCTGGCGAGCCGGGCCCTACGCAGTCGCTTACGAACTGCCAAGCGAGTCAGTTACTTATGTATATAAATCCTTAGTCTACTACAGTTTCAGAAGTGGGATAAAGAGCTGAACAATTAGAATTGAAAATTAGTATAATTAGTGTAATAACGGTAGAATTGGTACGAAGGACGTGGGAAAGGTGTGTCAGTGTGCTGTGAAGTGAACATACACGGGTACGAGAACATGGCAGCTTTTGAACGAAATTCCGCATATTCGCGACAATATTAAGACGGCAACGACAAAATCCATTCGTAACTTATATAAATTCATTACGGAAGAGGAGGGCGACCGAAGCAGCAGGAATTATTTACGGGTATTTAAGGGTTTCAACTTTGACGCGGATTCGGAAGAATTCAGGAAAAAAACCACGTGGGCCGTGGCAACCTTTAGTTTGGGTGATTTAGTTTTTTTTTATTTAATTATTTATAGTCGCATCAACACTTAGGTCATTAGCGACTACTACATAATTTACAAGTTGGACCCGTGAATTGTCATACATATGTTACATAGCTACTAATTATGTTACGCACTTATAATACCCTTATAATATACTATGACCGTTATAGCATATCCTCGTATACTCCGATTTCTTTCAAAAATCTTAACGTTTGTTCTATCTTCTCTGGGTTACCTACTGCTTCTTCTAATGTTGCTTCTATATTAAACGCTTTCCTTATTTCCGAAACTTTGTCGCATTTTTTGCATGATGTGTTCTACCGTTAAAACTTCGTTACACAGATTGCATGTGGGCGGGTAAAGATTTAGAAGATGGTAGGAATGGGTAAGTTTGGTGTGTCCAATTCGAGTCGAGTAAGAATGACCTGGTCTCTACGGCCAAGCTTCTGCCAGGTTACATGGTCCGGATATCTGCGCACTGGTGGAATTTAGTTTGTCGCATTGTTTCCATGTAGATGTTCCATTCTTGACGCACCCAGTATTCCATATATGTTTGCAACGGCCTCTTCTAAGGGCAGGGCAAGTTTTTCAGTTGAAGTATGAGCTATAGTACCTATTTTTGCTAGTTGATCAGCTTCTTCATTCCCTTGGATACCCATGTGCGAAGGATCCAGACTGCCTGTTTTCCCTTCCTGAGTAATAACATTGTATAGGTGCTGGATGTTGATAATTCTGGGATCGTCGGACTCTGTATTGATAATGGCTTTTAGAACACTTAATGAGTCACTGAATATTAAAAACTTTGTTCCTACTGTAGCGGTAATATATCCATAAGCTCTCTCTAATGCGAAGAGTTCTGCTGAGAAGATATTAAAGTTGTATGGTAACTTGTAATGTCTTTCATAATTTTTAGAGTAAATAGCACATCCTACTCCAGTTGGAGATTTCGATCCGTCCGTGTATATACTATAGTAATCTTGGTATTTATTTTGGATATTCTGCATGGCCCTTTGATAAACTAAGGGGGAGCTTCCGGCTTTTCCAATTTCGATACATTGGAAATCGACCAGTGGAATTTTCATTTCCCAAGGTGGAGATGGGTTGGTTTGTTTTTCTGCAATTTTTGGGAACTCGATTCTCAATTGTTTCAGATATGTATTGACCATATGACGAAATGGTTTTGGCCCTTTTGTTTTACTATACTCCTCGAATGTTCTTTAAGGCACGGTTATTTCTGGTCTGCCAGATATTCCGGTCTACTTTCTATTGCGCATGCATATCGTAGACTTAGGTGTTTTCTGCGGTTACCTAAATTCAGCTCACCAGTTTCGTATAATATACTATTAATAGGACTCGTGAAAAAGGCTCCGCATGCAATTTCTAAGCCCTGTATTGTGGATACTATTTATGATTGCAAGGGTTGCTGGTTTAGCTGAGTTGTAGACTATAGAACCGTAATCGATTTTGGACCTGACTATAGATAGGATAAAAGGAGTGTTTTTGGTCTGCTCCCCAATTCCTGTGGGCGATTATTTTCAGGATGTTTATTCTTTTCCTACATGCTTCTTTCAGATGTTCGAGGTGTGGTTTCCAAGTAAGTTTTTCATCAAAATAAGCCCTAATATTTTGGTTTCTATAACTTGTTCCAGTTGGTGTTTCTCCCAGATATAGTTTAACTGCATTTGTCAATAATTGCTTTCTGGAAAAAATAATATATTGGGTTTTGGAAGTAGAGAATTTGAATCCCGTTTCTATGGCCCAATTATGGATACTATTCAGTGAGCTTTGAATGATCTGTACTGTAGTATTAAGTTCACGCCCTTTACAGAAGATGGTGACGTCATCAGCGAATAGACAGATTTTCACCGGTTTGGAAATGATTTTGGTTATTTCATTTATGGCAATTAGGAAGAGAGTGGGGCTTAACACTGACCCCTTGGGGACACCGTTTGTTACCGTGTACTTTCTGCGATAGTATCCCATTTATTCGGACTTTGTATAAATCGGTAGGATACGAAATTTTTAATGAATGCCAGGAGGTTCCTTTATTCCCGTTCTTCTAGAATTTTAATAATTCTTGGTCTCCATGTCATGTCGTATGCCTTTCTAAGTCCATTGCAACAGCAACAACATGTTGGTTGTCGATGAAAGCCTCAGCAATATTGGATTGTAGATCTGTTAGGTGGTCTAATGTGGAGCGGCCTTGTCGAAAGCCGCTTTGGTATGGGAGAGAAAATCAAATTTCTTACAGAAGCCATTGCAGTCGATTATTGACTATTTTTTCAAAATTTTGCATAATGTACAGGTCAAGGATATGGGTCGATAATTGTTGGGATTTCGTGAGTCCTTCCCTCGTTTCAGTATCGGAATACCAATCGCTTCTCTCCAAATTGATGGAAATACTTGTTTTTTCCAGATGTGGTTGAAGAGTCGTAAAAGGTGGGTTTTTCCAGTTGGTGGTAATTTTTTGTAAAAAATATACGGAATTCCGTCTGGCCCGGGGCTGTTTCCTTTACACCGTTGAATAGCTGCGTTAAATTCTTCAATCCTAATTTCCGTATTATACGAGTCCCGCGTAATTATTGTTGACATTCCCTCGGTGCACGATATGTTGTCCATCGGTCTATTTGGTCGTTCTCTGGATTCCAGAAAAAGTGGGTTATAATTGCTATCGCTAGAATTTTCTGAGAAAATTTTTCCCATGGTGTCTGCAATTTCTTTGGCCTCAGATATCAGTCCATTGTTGAGATTTAATATTTTAGGTCCTCCCCTAGCTGTCTTATTACCATTGATTCTGTGTAATTTGTTCCAAATTTCCGTATCTGATGTTTGACTGTTTAAGGCGGCTACATAATTAGTCCAGGATGCTCTTTTACTTTGTTTATATATTTTCCGGGCAGCTGCTCTTGTTTTCTTGTAATTTGTCCGATTTTCCGGTGTATCGTGTTTTTTGAGTCGATTGTAAGCATGATTTTTTCTCGTTCCTAGCTTTTTACATTCATCGCTCCACCATGGCAGGGGGAATCTTCGAAGTGTATAGGTGTTTTTTCCTATCGCGACTTCTTCGCACTTTGGTGATAAGATCTGTAAAATTGCCAATGTGTTGATCCACCGTGGTGTGCGTTTCTGCTTCGAATGTTGAGTTCCGATATTCTAGTTGTAATAAGCTCTTGGAATAGCTCCCAGTCCGCTTTTTTGATATTCCATTTGACATTTGGCTGGACTTGGTTTGAAAGATGTTGATTGTCACTTTGAATAACTGTTTTTATGGGATAATGGTCGCTCCCATGAAGTTCGTTAAGGGTGTCCCACTCTAATTTGGCCGCTAGTTGTGGACTGCTCATTGTTAAATCTATTGCGCTGGAAGAGCTATTTGCTATACTCACATGAGTTGCTTTTCCAGAGTTTAGCAGAAATATATCGGGGTCATCGAAGAGGTTAATTAGAGTTCTGCCTCTGGTGCAATTTGTTTTGCATCCCCAAAATTGGTGATGGGCGTTGAAGTCTCCGAATAAGATGAAAGGTTTTGGTATTTGCTGAATCAGGTCTTTAAGCTCTTGAATACTTAGATCTCTACTTCTAGGAAGATATATATTACAGAATGTTACAGTTGTGTTGAAAAGGACTGTTACTGCGATTGCCTCTATGTCGGTATTTAATGTCGCTTCCATAGAGGGCCAATTATTCCTAACGTAAGTGGTGACCCCTCCACTTGCACAGTTGCTGGACGTTCGGATACGTGACAACTTCATAAAACCCTTTAAGTCTCCCTGGGCCTCGTTCTTAAAGTTTGTTTCTTGTAGGCCGACGATGGATGGTTCCTGTTCGTTAATTATAATGAGGAGTTCTTCGTAGTGGGTGTAAAAGCCGTTAATATTCCATTGTATGACAGCTGCCATTTTCAGTGGATTAGAAATATTGGTCAGAATCGCTATCAGATGTGTCGTTCGGCGTTGTAGGAATTGACATACTTTCCTTTCGGTCTGGGTCCATGTTTGCCTTAAGTTTTTTAATAATTCTTGTAAGTCTATTTTTGATAGCCCGTTCGGTTACTACAGGGTACATT
Organism: Colletes collaris; assembly: GCA_030068185.1. Classification (NCBI taxonomy): domain Eukaryota; kingdom Metazoa; phylum Arthropoda; class Insecta; order Hymenoptera; family Colletidae; genus Colletes; species Colletes collaris. Next base: position 542,425 of record JASGYR010000197.1, on the reverse strand, counting down.
TGTTCCATCATATGAATGATTTCTTCCGTGTTATTCGTATATTCCCTTGTTATTGTTAAAGGGTTGGGAACCTTCAGGTTTTCGAGGAGTCCCTTAAATTGTAAGTAATTTAAAGCGTATGGCATAGTGGATTTGTCAAGGAATTCTTTGACAGGTTGAGCAACGCATCGATAGATGGTTTACCTTTTTGTTTAGAGTTACTACGTTTTGTTTTTTTGCTGGTCTTCTGCTGGGCTCTTGTACCAGATCTTCTCTAGCGGGAGCTTTATTTTTTTCCGTGATATCTACATTTTCATTATCATTATTTGTGCTTGACGGGTTAGACGAGGATAACGGTCGTTTATTCCTCGGTGTTGATTTACCTATTTCTTCCGTTTGTATGCGAGGTTCGTCAGGATGTGCACCTAAAGGTACCTCCCATATTGACGCGATGTTATTCTTCATTACTTTTAATTTGCCTGTAGGCGTCGTTGGGATAATCTCTGGCTCGTCAGTCCCTCTGTTGAGCTCGCATTGTTTCGCAAGGTGTCCGTGCTGTTTACATAGGAAACATACCGATGTTTCGGTTGCAAAGTATATACGGTACTGTGTATCCTCGAAGGTTAGTAGTATTGACTCTGAATTGTGTCAAGACATTCGGGTTCCACGTACACCTGTCGCCGGAAGCTCAAAACATGAACCAAACCGGGTTCTGATACCCCTGCTCGTAAGAAGCTAATTTTAGAAGCAGATTTGATTCCCATTTTCGTCAATTCCGTTACAATCACCTCATGGAGGATGACCGGGCAGACATTCGATATGATGACTCTTTTAAGTCTTGTTATGAGTGGCCTCATTTCTAGGGAATAACCCTGAATGACAATTTGTTTATGGTTGCTAGTAAGGTTTTCCGCTAGTTCTTTGCTTGACAGGAATACACATATACGACCGTTGGAAATTTTGATGCAAATCGAATTTCATTAGGGTTTATTAGATTACCTAAACTAACTAGATATTCCTTAATAGGAAGTCCTTCTTTTGCTTCGATGATAGCTTGGTCCTTTTTGGAAAGATACTAGCAGATGTCACTGTAGCGTAGGATTTCTGGTTTTGCGTTGACGAGGTCAGTTGAAGCATCATTGCTGGAGATTCCATCTTAGAGGATTCTAACATTGATGCACTGACCCTAGTAGGATGCATTGCACATTAGTGCAATCGTTTATAGAGAGACTTTCTTAGCTCTCTTATGGATTTGGGCACTTTAACTCTGAGGAAACGTCACCAGTGATACACCACTTAAAGCCCGAGGCTTACACGCGTACGTTTGTAAACACTGAATCAAGGTACGTCTGTTCGCCACGAACGTTCGTGAAAGACTGGGTGATTTAGTTGGTATCTGTAACGTGTTAAATTTAGATTACGGTGGACGAGCTGAGGAACTTGTCGCCTGTATTAGCGAGCATTTAGCAGATACAAATTTATTACGAACGGCCAGTGAGACAAATATTTCGGAAGCCGAAGACGAATTAGAAGATGAAATACCGAACATCACACTTACGGAACACGAAACATTGAACGACACAATTAGGCAATTTCCAATGCAATCTGGAAGATTACAAGCACTGCTGAGGACATTATCGCCAGCGTACCCTGTTGTGACACAGAATTCGCTGAGGGCACAGGAAGTACCGAAATTTGTATTAAACTTCCGAGATATTGAAGAGGCGATCAGACCATTCGATGGGACAGATGGATATCCCGTCGAAAATTGGCTGCAAGATTTCGAGGAAAACGCGGCGTTATTAGGATGGTCAGATCTTCAAACGTTATTATTTGCGAAGAAATGTTTAACTGGTTTAGCCAGATTATTTATGCAAGGTGAACGAGGTATCACGACTTGGAGAAAATTAAAATCTTTACTTTTGAATGAATTTTCATCAAGAATAAATAGTGCTCAACTTCATCAAATGTTGCGGGAGCGACGAATGCAACGGGACGAGTCCGTGTATGAATATTTTTGGTGATGAGGAAATCGCATCTAGAGGATCCATCGAAGCCGACGCATTAATACAATATATTGTGGATGGCATCCCAGATGACCCGTGTCGAAAGTCCCAGTTGTACGAAGCCAGAGGACTCAGTGAACTTAAAGATAAATTAAAAATTTACGAGCGAGTTCGTAATTTAAGTCGACCTGCCTTAAGGAAATTCTTGCCGATGTCGACGATGCCAACGCCGATGATGATGAAGGAGGGAAAGCAACCGCTTAGCAAATCACCGTTTGTGACGGGAGATCCAGGATCAGCGGCGAGGTGTTTTAATTGCAATGAGACGGGCCACTTGTACAACGCGTGTCCGAAACCAAGGAGAGGACGAGGTACATGCTACATTTGCGGGGCCAGCGATCATCAAAAGCAATTTTGTCCACAACGCTCTGCTGCGATGAAAGAACGGACACCGAAACCTTCGACAAGCGCGGCGACGACACATTTTGTACAATTTACGGACAATGTAATTCCTTGTTACACCATTGATGCGTCGTTAGAAATAGGTAAGGTAACAGCAACGTTAGACACAGGAAGTCCAGTTTCATTCTTAAGCGAAGCATTAATTCCACCCAGTATAATTATAAATCCGAATAACAATAGTGTACAGTTCGAGGGGGTTAACCATAGTAAAATAAAAATAGTAGGTCGATTTCGACAAACATTTTCCGTTTCAGATTGCGAGGTTGAAATTGATTTTTATGTTATTCCGGAAAATACTATGAGTTGTCCTTGTCTATTAAGTCGAGACTCTATTACAAATGATAATTTGGAAATAATATTGGGAAAAACAGTTGTTAGAATGCCAGGAGTTTTCCTGGCCTAACGGGGTCCGGATTACGAGGGAAAGGACTTTAGGAAAAAGTATATTAAAAATTGATGCACTTGATTTATATTTTCGCTTGGTCGCTTATCGCGGCCAAGCCGTTTATTTATTTTAAATGTTCTTTATTACTAACTAAAAGAAAAAAGAATAGGAAAAAAAACCACCTAGACGTCAGCCAGACGTCGGGGGGTGTTTAAGATTGAAGTGAACTGTAGAGATTTTCATTGAGATGCCGGTTATGAGAGGGTTCGCGAAAAATGACTATGGTGCAAAGTTAATTAAACAAGGTCCTTATTAACAACATTGTCCCGTTTGTGAAATACATAATTAATGAGCGGTACGTTTAAGTAATAGTTTTACACGAGCGGTTGTGAGAAATGGCGATATTATTGATCGCCATTTCTGAGCACGAGTGAGAATGAGCATCGACCGTTTATTACGAGTTTAAAACTCATAATACCCTTGCAATTATATTAATTGCAAGGGATTTATGAGCGTGAGCCTTGATAATTAGTTGTGAATTAATTACATTGAACACAGTAGACAGACTTAATGGCCGCGCTCGTGGCCACCACGAGGTTTCGACCCGCCGGGAGAGAGATCGTTGCGCGCGCAGGTGGGCCAGCTATTCTGCTCGCGCACAAAGTGTGCCCGAGAGGTGCTGCCACGAGCGTCGTGTGCGTGGCTACGGCATGAGCGTGAAACATTGAAAAGAAACAAGGCACGTGCGTGTTGCTAAAAATGAGAGTTAATTCTCGAACATTCTGCCCGCCATCAGCCACTTGTGGCTGATGATTCCGCTGTTGGTAGGGATGGCCAGCTTCTGCAATCGGTCTGGTGAGTGTGGTGGTCGCGGTCTTCAGGGTGACCACCCTGGTGAGTCCGTCCTTCCCTGGATGTAGTTCCAGAACTCGTGCAAAGAGGCCACTTGCAAGGTGGGAAACCTCGTCGGTGATGAGAACCAGTGATCCAACCTTGATGGCATTGGATGGGTGATGCCATTTTGAGATGGCTTGTTGCCGCTGCAAGTAATGAGATGACCATTGAGCCCAGAACCGTTGAACCCGTTGTTGAATGAGCTGCCACATTGCCCTTGGTGGAAGTGGGAGACGTCCTTCAACGAAGGTTCAGGCAAATGTTGAGAGAGCAGTGCCGATGAGAAAATGAGCAGGCGTGAGCGGTGAGAGATCTTCAGGATCATCGCTGAGTGGTTCGAGGGGTCGTGAGTTGAGAATTGCTTCTACCTGGGTCAGAAGCGTGCTGTACTCTTCGTAGGTGAGGAGGGTATCACTCACGGTACGCCTGAGATGGAACTTGAGAGACTTCACGACAGCTTCCCATTTTCCACCCATGTGCGGTGCTGCAGGTGGATTGAAGCACCATTCTGTCCTGTCGTTAACAAATAAATGAGTGAGGTGAGAATGTGATTTTGATCCCTGAGTGAACATTGCCTTGAGACATGAGTCTGCTCCGGTGAAATTGGTGCCACAGTCAGTGTAAACCTTCTGTGGGATTCCTCGCCTAGATGAGAATCGCCTGTACGTTGCTATGAAGCCTTCTGGTTGAGTAGTAGTCTGACACCAGCTCCAGATGAACAGCTGATGTGGTGAGACAAACGAAGACGCAGATCCATCCCTTCGCTGTTTTGGCGCCTCGGACGGTCCAAGTTTTGAGAGTGAGTGGACCGGCAGAGTCCATGCCGGTATGAGTGAATGGCGATGACGGTGTGACTCGAGAAAGAGGTAGTTGGCCCATCAGTTGATGGGCACGGATTCCCCTTTGGCGAGCACACGTCAAACACCGCAGAATATGAGCCTTGACTGGAGCTCTTCCTCCGATGATCCAGTAGGTTTGTCGAATGTAGGCGAGTGTGAGTTGAGTTCCACCATGAAGAGTTTGTTTGTGAGCGTGATCTATAATCAATTCAGACAACCGTGAGTGGCGAGGCAAAAGAAGCGGGATGTTTACCCTCGTAGCGGAGCTGAGAGTTTTCCAATCGTCCGCCGACTCTGATGATTCCTTATCATCAATGAAGGCAGTCAGGTGACTGAAGGCATGAGATGAAGGCAGCGATGAGTGTGAGGTGAGCATCTTCATTTCATGAGCGAAGTAGATGGTCTGAGCGTTGCCCTGATCCAGAATTTCTGAGCATCTTCCAGATCACTCGGCGAGTGTGAGGTATAGGCTGGTGAGCAGTGGACCCCTTTTAATTTTGCTATAAATCTGAAAACAAATAGCAGTGATGGTGAGAAGTTTCTTGAGCGTTGAGTATTTAGAATGAGATCCCACTGATACTCGATCTTTTGGGAGATGAGAGCAGTAGGGATACATGGACGCGCTTCTAGTGCACATGAGGCGTTCTTGAGCTTCGGTTGTGATGGCCATGAGTCCTGGGGTTGAGTAAGCCATGGTGGTCCCGTCCACCATAGCTGATGATGATCAAGCTGAGCAGTTGAAAGGCCTCGTGATGCGCAGTCAGCTGAATTCGATGTTCCAGACACATACCCCCAATGTGCCTCAGGTGTGAGTCCTTGTATCGCCGATACTCTGTTTCTCACATAATCCTTCCAGCGTGATGCGTGAGATTTGATCCATATGAGTGTGACTTGAGAATCCGTCCACAAGTGAGTTGTAGCAATGTTAAGATTGAGCTTCGCTTGAACATAGCTTGCCAGCCTTGCAAGCATAAGAGCTGCTGTGAGCTCCAGTCTCGGGATAGTGAGTTTCTTGAGAGGTGCGACCTTCGTCTTGGCGCACACCTGTGACGTCACCTTGAGATTTGTGGACGGTGAGAAGACCGTGATGTAGATCACGGCTGCCATGGCGAGCTGAGATGCATCAGAGAAACCGTGTATTTCCACCACTGAGTCTTGACAGGTGTTGAACCAGCGTGGAATTGAGAGTCTGGCCAGACTTGTGAGATCTTCTCTGAGGATGAGCCATCGTTCTGTGATGTGGGATGGTAGTGATTCATCCCAGTTGAGTTTGTGCAGCCATAATTCTTGAAATAATATCTTACAGCGAATTATGACCGGTGAGAGGAAACCAAGTGGATCAAATATCTGTGCTACTTGAGATAGTATGAGGCGTTTACTTATCTTGGTTGGGGGTGAGAATGAGTCCTCCTTCGATGAGAATGTAAATGTATCCTTGAGAAAATTCCATTGCATTCCGAGTATTTTGGTTTTGCAGTCGTCCAATGAGAGTGATGAGCCTTGAAGCTGATGAGCGAGTTTCTTGAGATCTTCTGGTGAATCTGCTCCTCCAAAGATGTCGTCGACATATCTGGCATGAGTGATCGATGGTACGGCCAGAGGATAATGATGACCTTCATCCTCAGCTAATTGCAGCAAATGTTCTGACCGCAAGATACGGTGCTGCCTTTGGTACCGTAGGTGACCGTAGTGAGCTGAAATTGAGTCTCTTGCAGGTCCTTATCCACCCACAATATTCTTTGCAGATCCCAGTCGTCTTCATGCACTCTGATTTGCCGATACATTTTGGTAATATCGGTTGGAGAATGTGTATCTGTGCTGACGAATCCATAGGAGCACGTCAGCGATGTTGAGCAGTAGGTTTTCACCAGTGTGCATGATGTCGTTGAGAGAATATCCAGAAGATGTTGAGCTTGGAGCCATTGAAGACAACTCTCAGCTTCAGTAGTCGTTCTGTCTGGTTTCAAAACACCATGATGAGGCAGATAGAAGGTTGTTGAGTGTTGAGATGAGCGCGATGATGCTCTCTTCATGTGCTGCAGATTCTCGTATTCCTCCATAAACTCTTGATAGAGGTGAAGATCTTCATTCCTCTTGAGCTTGCGTAGAGTACGATTCAAACAGGCATGAGCGATGTTGTACGAGTTTCCCAACATGGTTGAAGGCAGTTTGAGAGGGATGCGCACGATGTATCGCCCATCCGGATCCCGCAAATGAAGTTGTTCTGAAGTGATCCTCACACTCTTGCTCTTTAGGGGTGCGTTGAGATTGGTTGGTGATTGGAACCTCTTCCTGTGTCCAGAATTTCGTCAAGAGATGTTGGAGAGACGATTCTTCTTCTTCTTGAGTTGAAACCTGGTGAGATGTGAGCGCTCGAGTTGATGCTGAGCCCACTGGTCCAATAACCAACCAACCAAAGATTGAGAGTTGAGCGATAGGCGTTGATGGTAAACCCTTGATGAGATTGGGCTTGATGACATGCCCGTAGGAATCTGCACCGATGATCACGTCGATTGAGCGAGGCACCATGAAGTCTGGGTCCAGCGAGCTTGAGATTTTTGAGATGAGGCCATTCTTGATGATCCACGTTGGTTGATGGCAAGATGGTCGTCAATGTTGGAAGAACGTGAGCTCTGAGTCTCACTGATGCGTTGCTGTAGTTGGAATGCAACGTCAATGACACAATGCCTCGAGTAGTTGTTGATTTTCTGCCACCAATGCCAATGATCGACATTGACGAGTGTGAGCGTAGAAGATTGAGCTGCTTGATGAGATCTTCCCTAACAAAGGAGACCTCTGACCCAGAATCAATTAAAATTCTTACTTGATGTTTTGCCACCGTTGAGATGACGTGAGCGGCTGCCGTTGCCAGGAGCGTGAGCGATGGATGAGCCTGGATTGAGCGTGTGTGTTGTTGAGTGGACGACTGCACCTAGTTCTCAATTGCTGCGAGCGGAGGGTTGAGCGGTGGTTGTGCGGTGGAGCATCGTGTGATGATGCCTTGCACTGCTTGCAGCGTTGGGCTGAGCGGCAATTTCTTGTGGAATGACGCCCGCAGCAATTTGAGCAGAGCACCAGATGCTCCACTGTCTTCCATCGGTCGTTAATGCTCATTTCCCGGAACCTTGAGCACATGACGATGAAGTGGTCGCCGTGGCATATGTCACACGGATACCTCTCCGGGATCTTGAGCGGTGTAGGCGTTGTCGACATTGGTGGAGCGATGAGCAGGAGCGGTTGAGGCATGGGCGGTGGCAGCATGAGCGGTGTTTTTGAGAGGTGGCTTCGTTGCCACGGGCTGAGCCTTTGCTGCCGCGGCTTGGCCCAAGCCTTCGAGCGCTGTTACCCGCGCCGCCACGAAATCTCGTACTCTTGTGAGCGGTGGGAAGTCGGTGCTCGACCTGATCTCGTGCTCCCACGCCTCCCGTGTGGTCCTGTCCATGTTTCTGACAAGGCAATGGACCAGGATGGCGTCTCCGATGTCTGAGACTCCCAGTGCGGCGAGGAGGTGGCCACATCATGAATCGTGGCTGAGAGGCTGCTGAGTGAAGTTGCGTTTCGTGGCGGCACGGGTGTGAGGAGTTGGAGTTTGTCCAGCTGGGAAGTGATCAGCAACCTCTTGTTGGAATATCGGGCAGTGAGTGTGTTCCACGATGGGATGAAGGATTTCCGAACGAGTGGAAGGTTGCTGATCAGTCGGGCTGGTTCTCCTTTGAGCGCCGATCGTAGATAGTGAAGGCGCTCAATGTCGTTGAGCGCCCCATTGTCGAGAATGAGCGATGTGAACATATCCCTGAAGGTGGGCCACTCGTTGAAGCTCCCCGAGAACTCCGGGAGGGTTATCTCTGGGAGCTTCGGCGTCGATCTTTGAGCGGTCGGTTGAGCGGGCTTTGTCGGCTCCTGCATCGCCTTGAGTTTTCCTGCTGCCCTGCGGATGTCAAATACGATGGCCGCCTCGTTGCCAAAGTGTTCCGCGGCGAAATATTCGTGATCGAGGTGAGCGGCAGGCCAGGTGGACTCCAGGTAGGCATGATCCTTCATGAAGGCCTTGTGGACCTCGACCACCTGGTTCATGAACGCAGCCATCTCCTGCGGTGATGTCTCGGAGGCTGTGAGCGGTAGCTGCCCCTGAATCCGCTTTAGAAGCTGAATCCGACAGAGCTGGCTATGGAATTTACATAGCAGCTCTGTCGGAATTGGCGTAGCAGATTGGGACCTGGTGCGCGGCGGATTTTGAGCGGCAGGCACCTCCAGTGAGAGAGGTGAGAGGCTGTTGGTGAGACGGGCGCAGCGGGGGCCGGTGATGTTGGCCGCGAGGTTGACTCCTCCACCTTCTTCGTGCACTTTGCCTTGTCGCACATGTCGACGCACTTCACTTTGCACGTGAGGTTGAGTTGGTGAACACTGAGTGTCACTGGGCGGGATGAGCGTCACTATTGAGGTTGAGTGTCACTGTGAACGTTAGGGCGTGGGCATTGTTCACAACGAACACGCGCACACAAGGTGAATTGAAAGTTCACGAACGTTATGTTAGAGAGAAACCACAATGTTTTATGAATTCACTTCACACCTTTGCACCATATCATATCGCGATCCGGCTCGAAGGACCATAAAATGTTTAAGATTGAAGTGAACTGTAGAGATTTTCATTGAGATGCCGGTTATGAGAGGGTTCGCGAAAAATGACTATGGTGCAAAGTTAATTAAACAAGGTCCTTATTAACAACATTGTCCCGTTTGTGAAATACATAATTAATGAGCGGTACGTTTAAGTAATAGTTTTACACGAGCGGTTGTGAGAAATGGCGATATTATTGATCGCCATTTCTGAGCGCGAGTGAGAATGAGAATCGACCGTTTATTACGAGTTTAAAACTCATAATACTTTATATGATTTATGAGCGTGAGCCTTGATAATTAGTTGTGAATTAATTACATTGAACACAGTAGATTATATGCGGCACAAAAGAACAAAGGAAACTACGACTGAAAAACAGAGCACACTTGTCGCGTTTTAGATTACGAACAAGACAGACTTAATGGCCGCGCTCGTGGCCACCACGACGTTTCGACCCGCCGGAAGAGAGATCGTTGCGCGCGCAGGTGGGCCAGCTATCCTGCTCGCGCACAAAGTGTGCCCGAGAGGTGCTGCCAATGAGCGTCGTGGTGGCCACGGCATGAGCGAAACATTGAAAAGAAACAAGGCACGTGCGTGTTGCTAAAAATGAGAGTTAATTCTCGAACAGGGGGAAAAAAACCTGTGGCTGCCGCTCACCCTCAGCCCTCGTTGTTTGGTCTGTAACAAGGAAAGACAAGGCTGGATTTTAATACCTTGTAACGCTTGTTGCGTTGCCCGTCTCGCTTTATTTCGCACGCTCCTGTCTGTGCTAGTCGCACTCAGGAGCGGGAATAACAGACCGTGCTCGTCGAACTGAGCGATGTCTAAGTGGACTGTATATGTGAACGTTCTCGTAAACGGAGAAACGTTCGATCGCAGTGCGAAAGAAGAGATTTAATTTCTCAATTCTCCGCTTTTTTTGCGATGGTTGAAATGCCGCAGGAATGGACAACAGGTGGAGGTTGTAAGGCTCCAAATGTTGCTCAAATCCGCAGTTTCTCACCGTTCTCGTATGCGCACAAGGCGCGGTGTGGTGTAGCCCTTAACGGCGCACGAAACGTCTTACGTTTAAAGGAGCGTACACCACGGTGCTCTTTGCGGTGCTCTGCGCACAGGGTACGTACACACTGGCGGTCAAGGAGCGTTGCTCGAGCGTGTCGGAAGCGGGAAGAATCCGGTTTCTCCAGCTCCGACACGAGAATCCTCAAGCCCACCGGGGTATCGACCAAAGGTTACCCTGGGGGTGAAAATTCAAAACCGTGCGGACAATTCAATGTCGATCACGACCGCGTTAAATGCAGCAGTACGTGCGACAATTTGCTCTTCCACGGCCGCGAAGCTCAAGCGCTACGTGGAGAAAATCAGCCTCACACGACCGCGTCGAATGCAGCAGTCCGTGTGAAGGTCAGTACTGAGTAGGCCGTAGCCACTGGCTGAAACTGTACTTCCGACGACCGCTGAGTTCAGCGAGACGTTGGAAAGTCAGCCTCACGACCGCGTCAAATGCAGCAGTACGTGATATAACCAGTCTCTCACGACCGCGTCAAATGCAGCAGTCCGTGGAGCCGTCAGCACTGACTGGGCCTTAGCCCTTGGCTGTGACTGGAGTTATCGACGTACGTGAAACGAGGATTTTCCTCGATTCGCTTCACGGCCGCGAAACTCAAGCGCTACGTGAAGCTGAGACGAAAACCCACAGTCTGTTTGGACTGAAATCTCGACAAACGGGAGCCGAGTTTCCTCGATTCGCCTCTCACGGCCGCGAAACACAAGCGCTACGTGAAGAATTCGGCGAGATTTATATAGTCATTTAATCGGGGCTGGAAAAATGCCTCACCGATTTAATTAATTGCGAGCAGCATTCGATTAGTCTCAACGAAAGGTTCGAGTGTTCTCAGAACCCTTTTCGGAGAATCTGGCTTCGTCGCGGAGCGGATTCGTTCGTCGATCTGCTCGCTGCGAGGACCAGAATTCGAATCTCGAAACGAATAGACATCCGCAGTCACGGCCACGGAAGGGGTAATCACCCTCTCGCGGCGCTATCCCTGCTCTTCGATATCTATCTCTTCTCAATTTTAATATTTCGATACCCTCTCTGTTTATGGATCTTCGACGATCGATCCCAAGTATACGGTATTGGGTCGATCACGTGACTGAAACAAACAAACTCGTGTGTGGTTCTTCTAACCTGTATTGGTCCGTGTACCGATCTACGCATCAGAGAGTCTCTGGAATGTCGTGTACGCGAAAGCAAAAACTATACGAGGAATTTACGGTTCTCAGTTATGGTTCACGTTAAATTAGATAATTCTCTTAACGGTTCTCAAACCCGTCAATTAACGCGATATTTAAACAACAGTACAGATTAGGCGTAGATTTTTGAAAACAGACGACGAATATTCATTACCTGAAATTCTGAAAATTGACACGGTGGATGAATGTATAAATTGTCCTGCATTACCAAATATTAGAATGAATGAAAATATTGACTGGAAATCGCGGGATAAAGTAGAAACTATTTTGAAAACGCATTATATTGAACCAGAACGACCAGAATTCCCTGTAACACAATTAGAATTAGAATTAGTTCTTAAGTTAAACCATCAACCATTTTATTATAATCCAAAATGTTTGTCGTATTCTGAGAGAAATGCCGTGGAAATAATTATTAAAGATTTATTAGAAAGGAAAATCATTCGATCGAGTGCTTCACCATGTTGCAGTCCTGTTGTACTAAATAAAAAGAAATCTGGACAATATCGAATGACAGTAGACTACAGAGACCTTAACAAACTAACATTAAAAGATCATTTTCCAATTCCGAGAATAGACGACCAAATTGACGAATTAAGAGACAAAGTATATTTTACACAATTAGACCTGAAAGACGCTTTCCATCACATAAGTATACATGAAAATTCAATGAAATGCACGTCTTTTATTTGTTTTATGGGGCAATTTGAATATATGCGTATGCCTTTTGGATTATCGAACGGACCGTCATTTTTCATGCGTTTTATTAATAATGCTTTCAGAAAACTATTAGATCAGCGGAAAATTTTAATTTAATTGGACGATATATTAATTGCCACGAAAACTATCGACGAAAATTTAGAAATATTGGAAGATGTCCTCAACATTTTGGTTGAAAACCGTTTAGAATTAAAATTTGAAAAATGCACTTTCTTACTGGAAGAAATTATTTATTTAGGGTATTGTATAAATTCTGCGGGAGTTCGACCGAATAAAGCTAATATACAAGCTGTTGCTGAGTATCCGATACCGCGTAATTACCGAGAATTACAAAGCTTTTTAGGATTAGTTTCTTATTTTCGAAAATTTATAAAAAATTGTGCGTTGCAAGCGAAACCATTATACGACTTATTAAAATCCAAAACCTCTTACCAATGGGATGACCAAATGTTACAATGTTTTGAAATACTTAAAGAAACATTGATGTCAGAACCTGTTTTAGCAATCTATTCGCAACTTGCGGAAACCGAATTGCACTGCGATGCAAGTAGCCATGGATTCGGATCTGTTTTATTGCAGAAACAAGTAGATGGAAAATTCCATCCTATATGCTACTTTAGTAAGCGCACGAGTAAAACCGAATCAAAATACCATAGTTTTGAACTTGAGGCCTTGGCTATAGTTTATTCCCTGGAACGCTTTCGAATTTATCTACAAGGGAATTCAATTTAAGATTGTAACCGATTGTCAGAGTCTGAAATTAACCTTAGAGCGCAAAGAAATTAATCCGAGAATTTTGCGATGGTCATTTATTTTAAGAAATTATGATTACACGTTGGAACACAGACCAGGGGACAAATTAGTTCACGCAGATGCTTTAAGTCGAGAATTCAGTGTACTGATTATTACAGAGAATAGTTTTGAACGAAATTTAACGATATTACAGAATCAAGACTCCCAAATTAATAAATTGCACGATATGTTATTGCACAATGAGAATACATTTTTTGAGTTAAATAACGGTTTAGTCTATCGGAAAATTAATAATAAGTTATTATTTTATGTTCCCGCCTCGATGGAAAAAAATATAATTCGCACAAATCATGAGGAAGTAGGCCATCAAGGGATAAATAAAACAGTTGAGTATATTTCGCGAGTTTACTGGTTCCCGGATAAAAAGGCGAAGGTACAAAAATTTATAATGAACTGTTTGAAATGTATTACCTATTCAACTAATGCAAATCGTGTAGAGGGGATATTGCAGTGTCCGGAAAAAGGGTCAGTACCATTTATTGCATACATATTGATTATTATGGTCCATTAGAACGCACGAAACATCGTCATAAATACATTTTTGAAGCAATAGATGCATTTACGAAGTTTGTAAAATTTTATCCGACAGTGACCACGAATGCAGATGAAGCAATTAAACATTTACGAACATATTTTTCTAATTATAGCAGACCGCAAAAGATAGTATCAGACAGAGGTAGTGCTTTTACATCTAATAAATTTAAAGAATTTGTAACAGAATTTGGAATTCAGCATGTTTTGATTGCGACGGCAACTCCACACTCTAACGGGCAAATTGAGAGGATTAATCGATCACTTACACCAATGCTGTCAAAATTAAGTTCAACAACAAGTTCGTGGAATGAAGTGTTAAGTAGGATAGAATATGCTGTAAATAATACGTTGAATCGTAGCATAGGAGATACACCGTCTAAATTATTGTTTGGGATAAATCAAATCGGTCAAGTTAACGACGATTTACGTAATATTATAGAAGAATCTGAAAACCGGGATTTAAATACAATTAGGGCAAATGCAGTTGCGAGAATACAGACAACCAATGTGTTAGGGGGAGTAGGTTTGAAAAAACCTCGCCTAACGGTGGTCCGGATCGTGAGGGAAGGAACGTCGTGAAAAGAATACAGATTTTAATTTGATTTTCGCTTAGTCGAATGACTCGTCTAAGCCTTTTATTTTGAATGTTTATCAACCAAAATTATGTAAGGATGGTCTGCCCGGCCAGACGCCGCTGCAATTAATCCTGTTTGGTAAACCTGTAACAGAAAGAGACACGAATAGGCGTTAAATACCTGTGAACGTGAGTCACGCTGTGTGTCTTACTTTCTTCCGCGCTCGTCTGGTCTGTGCTTGTCGCACCCAGGAGCGAGGATCTCAGCCGCCGCGATGCGCAGCTAAGCTAGTGGACTGTATGTGTGAGCGTTCCCGTTAAATCGGGAATCGCTTGCTTATTATTGTCGTGTACGAGATTTCTGCTCGTCTAATTTCACGACTGCAATTTCTGACTGCAATTTATGACTTTGATGTATGACTGTCGCAGGAAAAGGTGATCGGAGGGAGGTTGTAAGGCTCCAACCTTTCAGCCGGTCCCCGGCCCTTCACCGCCTTCGTAAGTGCGTACGGCACTGTGTGGTGCAGGCTTGTCAACGGCGCCCTTAGGTCGACTTACGGTTGGGCCTGAGACCACGTTGCTTTGTCGGATGCTCCGTCCTACGCACAGGGACCGTACTCCCTGGAGATGTTTAGACGTGTCCTAGCTTTCGCCGATAGCAGGGTTTAAAAAAGTGTCCCGCTTCGACTGGAAGACGGCAAATCCACCCAGGGTATTATTCACCCCTGTATGGTGGGTTCGAAGCCGTTTCTGACAGTCAATTGGAGGAAGGAGTTCGTACCTCGATCCTCTAGTGCACGATGATTCCACTCAGGGTTTCTTCGCACACCTGGATTATGAAGTCGTGCACTAAGAAAAGCGCGAAGAACCTCGTACCTATAAATGGGGATGAGCTTAGCCCTCTATCCCTGGGGAAACGATTGATTCCACTCAGGGTTTCTTCCCACACCTTTTTATGGATCGATTCCCCGGAAGCACTCGAATTACTTCGAGCCTATTCCGAATTAAATAAAGTCTGCTTACAGCTCGGTCGTGTACCGACTGGCTCGATACGATAACTCGCAAATAATTCCTTTGCCTCTCCGAGGGTAGTCGAAGAATTCGACTCGGGTCGGATAGCTCGAATTATTTGTATATGCGACTGCTGAGCGTGTTCGTATACCGAAGTGCTCGTGGCAGTGGTTTGATAGCGAGTGACGGACGAGCACGAGCTGCCAAAGTGAGCGCGTGAGTGGGGAGAGTCTTCCGTCACGCGGCGCTGTCGCCGTGTCTCTCGTCCGTCTCTGTCTATTATATAGTTTTCGTACCTTCTCTAAACTCGGGCGTTTAAACCGCTTGTTTCAAAATTGAGCGTTAATTAAACGTTCGCGTGACTTTGCAGAAAACCTCGAGAACCGTGTTTTCTGTCCTCTAACATTTTGAATAGCGGACGCGTCGACCTAGAATCTTCCTGGTCGATCGCGTAACCGAAAACAAACCGGGTAACGAATTGTTTCGGATTTAAATTAACTATCGCATTTTAATCGATATTTAAACACAATGAATATAATAAACGTTATTACGATAAGCGACACAAATATCCAAAGCAATATTCAGTAGGCGATTATGTTGTAATTAAAAATGTGGACGTTACGCCTGGCGTAAATAAAAAATTGTTACCGAAAGTTAGAGCACCGTATCAAATTTCGAAAATATTGGACAAAAACCGTTACGTTATACGTGATCCGGAAGGGCATCAATTGACACAATTGCCATTTGAAGGTATTTGCTCACCGGAGAATATGAGATTGTGGATACAACCAAATGTAGAGAAGTGATAGAATAAGATTAATATTAATTTAGCTTAAGATTAGATTAAGTACGCGGAAAACGTGTGTATATTTCAATAAGCGCTAATATTTTGTTTCATAAATAGTTTGTGTGATGGGTGAATGTTTTGGGTACGTGGAAGTATGTTCAGGATTGAATTTAATTTATTTTATAGTTTGACTTCACAGATTATTTTAGTGATAAATCAGTGTTCTTTGTTTAGTCTTAACTTTATCATGCCCAACATAAGCGGAACGATTGAGGGCAATCGTTGGTCAGGATAGGCCGAGGTTATAGTGTATCGATACGATAACCGATCGTATAAACAAGCGAAGCCGCCTGCCGCTGGCGAGCCGGGCCCTACGCAGTCGCTTACGAACTGCCAAGCGAGTCAGTTACTTATGTATATAAATCCTTAGTCTACTACAAATCATAGGAGTGAAACCACTGAAGAAACCTGAAGAAGAAGATGCTGATTATGAGGTCAAATATAAAGCATGGAACAAATGGGATGATGACAACTATGCTGCTAGGACAATTATCTTAAACACAATAACTAAGGCACAACTTTTAAGATACAGTAATGAAAGGAATGCAGACAAATTATGGCACTCAATTAAAAATAATATGGCAGCTGAGACAGAGCAATTAAAAGCGAGATTCTTGAGTGAGTTGTCAAATTTACAAATGAAAAAAGAGGAAAGTGTGGATGCATATGTAGGATCATACGGACCATGGAATGACAAAACACGTTGATATTTTGAAGAATGAATATATTTAACAATAACGAAATAAACGATTACAGAATTACAGAAATACAGAAATGCCTTGAACTACGCTTCTCCACGTCTCGACGAGAACTGACTTATGCCGAACGTTTCTCGACCTCGTCAACTCGTCCGTTATTGCGACGCCACGGTATCGCTCGGGCCACCTGGGTCCGCGCGAGTCCTTTAGTCCCGCCGCCAGACATTAAACGCTGCCGCCGAACGCTCGCGGAACGAAGGCACACGGAAACGACACAGCCGCGCCCGAGAGCTTATCCTTTACGCACGGCCTATGATTCTCTCCTCTCTCTCGAATCATTCTAGACACGCACTGAACCCACAACCGGCCGTCCTGCTCGGGTATCGTCCTCGATACCTCCCCGCTTAATCTTCCAGATGGTCGTTAACATCCAGGGCGTTATCTTCATCGCTGTTATTAAATACCTCATCCAAATCGGCCAATCTCATCCATGGTTTCATTAGGTCAGCTGCTAAACTCGTTTTGTTTGGGCCCTCATGATCTCCCACCTTCTCTACAATGTATCGGTCGTTCCTCATTGCGCTCGTTACTTTGTAAGGACCTAAAAATTTCGGATGCAATTTCGCACCTGCCCCAAATTGTGTCCTTTGAATGGCTACAAGGTCATCAACATTAAATTTTCCTGCTGGTTTCCTCTTCCTGTCGTACGTCTTCTTATTCTCCCTCTGGACGTTGAGAATATTCTTCCTGGCTTCGTCTCGTAAATTAGTGCGCTTTTCCTCGTATACCTTAATAAATTCTTCTTCTATCAGCTCTCTTAACTGCTGGTCATCCTTCAACCTCATTTTCTCTCCAATCATTAGCTCAAAAGGAGTCATCTGCGTGCTTCTATTGAATGTTGAATTCATAAATTGTTGCACCTGATCCACGTGTTTCCACCATTCCATAGGATTGGATATCGCCATCTTGGTCAACATGGGGATGATGACGCGGTTCATTCTTTCAACCTGTCCGTTTCCCCTCGGAACGCCTGTAGTGATTAACACATGCTTGATGTTTTCCGTTGCGCAATACTCCTTAAACACATTCGCGGTGAATGCCGTTCCACGGTCCGAAATTATGCGTCTAGGACTCCCGAAAACGGTCGCCTGCTTCTTCAATCTATCGACAACTTCGTTTGCAGTCGTCGACTTCGTCGGGTAGATCCACACGAACTTCGTGAACGCGTCCACAACTACAAACAAATGGTTGTATGCTTTTCTCGTGGACGGCATTGGCCCTAGATGATCCACGTGATACGTGTCCAACGGTGTAGCTCCTTTCTCGATTGGATTTAGTAGTCCATCGCTCTTTCCGTATTTTCTTTCTGCCAACAAGCACTTTCTGACACAATTCCCAATCACCTTCTAAATTTTCTGCCGCATATTAGAAACCAAAATTCCCGTTTTAACGTAAATTCAATTTTTTCCATCCAAAATGTCCTTGCTCGTGTGCCTGCTTTATTACATCGTACTGCATAGTTTTGGGTATCACCATGAGATCGACTCCACTATCTTCTCGGTACAAGATTCCTCGTTTAGACATCGAAAAATCCGTGTTTCGTCCGGCTTGAACAGCGTCGATCGTCTTTTTTAATTCAGGATCGTCTTGCTGAGCTTTTTGAATTGTTTCAATTAATCCGTCTCGGCCGTCCTGCACTAGAAAGACTTCAACGGGATTCCTAGCTTAGTGCGTCGACGTGGCGCATCGATGCTCCTGGTCGATGCTCGATTGTGTAATCGAACTGATCGATTAAAAGTGCCCAATGCGAAACTCTTAAACATAAGTCCCTTTTCTTCATCGTTAACACGAAGGCTTTGCAGTCCGTCACTATTTTAAACTTTTTTAGCGCTTTAACCACAGCCAAAATTTCCAATTCGTAGCTCGTGTATCTCTCTTCGGCGGGCGTCGTCTTCCAGCTGGCGTAATACACAGGATGCAACTTACCGCCTTCTGAATCCTTTTGAAGCAGCACTGCCCCAAGTCCACCCATGCACGCATCTGTGTGCAGCTCCGTCTCCGCTCCGACTCGATACAGCTTCAACACTGGTTCTTCAGTTAGCGCTGACCTTAAACTGTCAAACGCCATTTGTTGCTCCGTCCCAAATTCAAACTTTGCACCATTTCTTAACAGCTGGGACAACGGTCGCGCACGCACGGAAAATTGGGGAATAAATTTTCGGAAATACCCCGTGAGTCCCAAAAACCTCTGCACCTGTTTTATAGTTCTGGGTAGCGGGAACTTCGACACTGCCAACGTCTTTTTTGGAGAGGGCTGTATCTGACCCGCCTCCACTATGTATCCTAAGTACTCTACCTTATCCACTAGCAATTCACACTTCTTCCAATTTATTTCTAAACCGAATTGACTCGCCGTTTGCAACACAGTTTTCAGTTTCTTTAAACCTTCACGTTCGTCTTTCGAAGGGATGATTAAATCATCGAGGTAATCTAACACCACGCCACTCGCTATCAGCGGACGAAAGATTGCACGTATGTGTCTTTGAAAAACAGCCGGCGAATTATACAATCCGAATGGCGCCTTTAAAAATTCGTAATGTCCATCGGGGACCACGAACGCCGTGTATTTTACACTGTCTTCCTCAACTTTTAAATCCAACGTGGAGAATAATGTCGCATCTTGCAGTCGATCCAGTTGGTCCTCAATTAAAGGCAACGGGTTTCTGTCCTTGATGATCTTCTTATTCAGGGCTCGATAGTCGACACACAGTCTCGGTTGTCCATCCTTTTTGTGACCAGTACAATTGGACTAGCAAAATCCGATACACTCGGCCTCACTATTCCGCCGTCCATCCACTTATCGATGATTCCGTTCACCTGCTTCTTCTGCTCGGCTGATAGTCGCCGAGGGTTCTGGAACATGGGGCATCGTCTTGGAGCACTATACGCATTTCTACTCCTGTATGTTTAGTATGCGTCGGCGTATAATTTTCAACGATTTCCTTCACCTCTGATTTAATTTCAGGATCGGCTATATGTTGAATTTCGACGTTATGCTCCTTCTCCGGTTCCTCATAAGCATTAATCGCTAATACTTTCCAGTCACCTTTCTCCAACTGCGTCTCTTCTGATTCCATTTTCACCAGCGTCGCTTGTCTGTGTCTCGTACGCACTTCATCATAATCCGATAATTCTCCGCCGACCAGCATGTCGTGACCCAGGAAGTCATCCGGTACGACGTCAAAATTGAAATTAAATGACCAACCATCGATCACAACTTCTGCTCGAAAGCGTCCCAACGTGCGTCGATTCACAGTACCTACTCCGTCGAAAGCAATGGTTTTGCGTTCGAGAGGCGGCGCCCAAGTTGTCCATAAAGCTGGATCGCACTAAATGTAAATCGCTGCCTCCGTCCAACACGGCCGTCACTTCCTTATTTAAAATTTCTACCTTCTTGTATGTCTTCTTATCAGTTGATGCCAGCAAGTCACACCGTGGTTTCTCCGTTCCTTCCTTCCTTTCTTTGTTCACACCCTGAGACTTTGTACATTTTGACGAAACGTGTCCGAATTCGCCACATCCGAAACACTTTGGACCTTTACCTTTATGCGGACAGTACAGACTTATGTGCGTCTTACTTCCGCAATTAAAGCAATGCTTGGGTTTTTCATCGCCTTGCGCCTGAGCTGGTCTCTTCGGTTTTTCATACTTCTGGATTCTTGCACTCGTCTTCAGTCTGGAATTATTCTTCTTAATTATTCATTAAACGCTGCCGCCGAACGCTCGCGGAACGAAGGCACACGGAAACGACACAGCCGCGCCCGAGAGCTTATCCTTTACGCACGGCCCTATGATTCTCTCTCCTCTCTCTCGAATCATTCTAGACACGCACTGAACCCACAATATATAAACAGAGTCGAGGCCCTAAAAAATCAATGTATACTCTTAGGTAAGTCAATAGAGAAATATGAACTAAGAATGTATGTTTTGAAGGGTTTGAGACAAGAGTTCGACCAAAATGTAAGAGTGTTAGAGTACCAGAGAGATGTGACCATCAATGATATAAGGTACACACTAAAACAAGAAGAGCTACGTAAGGAAAAGAGAAGGGGAGAAAGGGCTGGAAGAGACAATGAAAGCGTAATGGAGGTGAGAGAGAAACCAAAGAGTGAAACATATTGCTATAATTGTGGGGGAAAAAGGGCATATGGCAGAGGAATGTTATAGTAAATTAAAATGTTTCAATTGTCAAGGACATAATCACATTGCAGCAGAATGTAAAAAGCCTAAAAGGTTTGTATCAACACGAGGAATAGGAAATCGAGGTAGTAATCGAGGAATTGGTAGAGGAAGATACAATTCCCATGTACGTGGAAGAGGAGAAGCAATGATGCGAACCGATGGTGAGACTGTATTGCAGGTAAATGAGAAAATATCTATGGAGAGAACAATAAAAGAAGACTTAGAGTGGGTATTAGACTCAGGCTCGACGAGTCATATGGCAAATAGTGCGAGAATTTTTGAAGTGATGGAACAAGAAAAGAGAGAAGTAACTATGGCAGATAAAGAGGGAAAGAAGCTGATTTCAAGCGGAATAGGAGAAATTGTCATGAAACAACAGGAGATTCAAAACAAAGGAAGATTAAAAAATGTATTGTATGTTCCCAATTTAAATGCAAATCTACTATCAGTATCAAAGAGTGTGAATGAAGAAAAGGCAGCAACAATAAAAGAAGATGATATTTGGCACAAAAGGCTCGGACATGCAAACAAGAGAGTAATAGAAGAGATGAAAAATGAAGGCCTGGTTGTGGGGATGGAAGAAAAAAATAAAATAGACGTTCAATGTGATTCATGCATTGAAGGAAAGGCGTGCAGGAAAGTCCATCCAAGAATTGTGAAAAGGAGAGCTAGTAATATAATGGAACTGTGGCACATGGATCTAATTGGGCCCATCAAACCCTCAACAAGAGGCGGAAGGAATTACATATTTACGATAATTGATGACTATTCGAGAGTAATTTTTGTATCATTGTTACAGGAAAAAAGTGAAGCAGCAAATGAGTTAAAAAAATTGGTCGTTTTGAGAGAAAACGAAACTGAAAGGAAGTTGAAAGCAATTCGTTCCGATAATGGTGGGGAATTTATTGGGAAAGACCTGGAAGAATGGTTGCAGTCAAAAGGCATAAAACATGAGTTCAGTCCAGCAAGAACGCCACAGTGCAACGGAGTTGCAGAAAGAGGGAATAGAACGGTCATAGAGATGACAAGAGCCATGATGTCGGACTCAAAAATACCACTAGATTTCTGGGGTGAAGCTGTATGTACGGCAGTACACATAAGAAACAGGATTAAATCAAATGTTCATGGAAGGACGCCATATGAATTATGGTATGGAAGAAGACCAAATATAAAATAGATGAAAAGGTTTGGCTGTGTTGCATACACATTGAATAAGGAAGGGTCGAGACAAAAATTTGACCCGAAGACAAATACAGGAGTATTTGTAGGATATGCAGCAAACAATACATACAGAGTATATATTCGCACATGGAAAAAATCCGAAGTGATTGTGATGTGAAGTTTGATGAAAGTAGGAGTGGAGGAGAATTATTGAAAATTAAGGAGAGAGAGGAACATGAAGGAAATGATGTTGTGATCATAGAGGGACTAGACTTTGAGAATCAGGACAAAGAAACTGAACTAAATGACGAAATTGAAGAAAACATAGAAGTGACAAGCGGAACAAGGAGTGGTGATGATGAAAATGCAATTGAAGAAATGGATAGTGATGAAGATGACTTACTGAGAGAAAATGAAGACGGAAATCGTATAGAAATAAGAGATAGAGGAAGACCTTTAGGAACGACCAGAGAAGTCATGGAATTACGGAAACAACAAGCACGAGAGGAAGAAGAGCAACGAGTCAAAGAAAGAGATGTTAGGAGATCAGAGAGAATAAAAATCAACATTTAGCAATGTTAATAATTGATGAAGTAATACCAAAGAGTATACAACAAGCCAAAGAATCCGATAACTGGAGCAAGTGGAAAGAAGCAATAGACGAAGAAATGAAATCCATGATGAGACATGATGTGTGGGATATTGTACCACGTCCAAGCAATAAAAAAATCATAAACAGTAAATGGGTCTTTAATATAAAAGAAGATCCGAGTACGAGTGAACGGCGTTATAAGGCACGTTTGGTGGCTGTAGGATGTGGACAACGTCCTGGATTTGATTATGACGAGACCTTCGCTCCAGTTGTTCGGACGGAAACAATTAGACTACTATATAGCATAAGTGCCGAAAATGGTAGAAAATAAAAATGTACGACGTCAGAACTGCTTTTTTGCATGGAGTTTTACAAGAGGAAATATATATGGAACCGCCGATGGGATATCAGGCAAATCAAAACAAAGTGTGCAAATTAAAGAAAAGCATATATGGGCTGAAGCAGGCAGGAAGATGCTGGAATGAGTATATGACAGAAGTGTTCATAGGAAGCGGATTATGTCAATCAAGAGAGGATCCATGTTTGTTTTATAAAAAGGAAGGAAATGACCTCTTGTTTTTCGGTGTACACGTGGATGACATAATAGTGGTATCGAATAGCGATGAAATTGAAGACAAGTACAAGAAAAAATTAAAAGAAAGGTTAGATATAAAAGATTTAGGTGAAGCAAAGAGTATACTGGGAATACAAATTGATCAAGAGAAAAGAATTATACATGTACATCAAAGAGAATACATAAAGAAATTATTGGAAATGTACGGGATGAGAGAATGCAATGTGGCTACAACTCCAATAGACCTAAACGTGAAGATGGATAATTATGAAACAACAATTATGAAACAACAATGCAACATAAAAGATTATCAAGAGCTCATGGGGAGACTAATGTTTTTGAGTGTCCACACACGACCAGATATTTCATATGCAATAAACTGCCTGTCACAATTCAACACTGATCCCAGAGAGATGCACATGACAGGATTAAAACGAGTGCTGAGATATTTGAGAGGTACAATTGATTATCAGCTAACATTTGGAAATAAGTGCTCCAGGAATGAAATCGTTTGTGAAACTGACGCGTCATGGGATAAAACAAGAGATGCAAAATCTTTTACAGGAGTATTAATCTATAGAAATAGTGATTTGATTTTTTGGAAATGCAAAAAACAAACTGTCGTGGCATTGTCATCAACGGAAAGTGAGATGGAAGCGATGATAGAAGGTGTGAAAGAAGTGATATGGACTGATAGACTGTTGAATGAGATAGAATTGGGAAAAGAATTAAGAAAGGAAGTTAGGTGTGATAGCTTGAATGCAGTTAAGTTAGCGAATGGGGGCAAGTTTAAAATTAAATCCAAATTGTTGAATCGCAAATGTTATTTTATTAAAGAAGCTGTAAAGAGAGATAACATGCAAGTATTACATGTTCCACGTGATCGGATGAAGGCGGATTGCTTGACTAAGGCTTTGAGCGGACCCAATTTGTTGAAGAATGTTAAAGGTTTCATGGATGTTAATAACAAATAAAACCAAGGGGGGTGAGTGTGGGGTTATTTTTATTGTGTGGTATGCCTGGTGAGTGAGTGGGGTATGAATGAGTGTGGATGTTGGCAACGCTGGTGCGGGAGAGCGGGACGGGCGGAAGTCCCTTGTATTGAGGAGAGTGTGATGCACACGTGTAGAGAATATTGTGAAAAATATATATACGTTATTTTATTAAACAAAAAGGGGCTCATTAATTTGACAACCAAATTCCTCCCACAGTCATAACGCCACGAAGAACCAATGAAATTACCTATCGAGGTACCGCGATGCGCAATGAGTAATAAATAATTAAGCCACGCGTGCGCTATTAACCTCACATCCTTCGAAACTGTACACGCGATACCGCGGGATCGTTCAAACTGGGTTGTAGTTACGATTGCATTTTATCCTAAACAGTACCAGGTACAACATTTTTTTTGATAGTACAAATTAGTACAAATTCAGCACTAAATGTATCCGCTTTGATTTATTCATTTTCATTAATTTTAACTTTTGGTCCTGCCAGCTTAATATTAAGCTAGCAGCGCCACGATTTTTTTGAAAACGGCAGGAGGTACAAAATTATTATTTGTGGTGCAAATTAGTACAAAATAAGTACTAAATATTCCACTAGGTCCAATGTGATTCTGCTGTTTTGGTCCTGCTAGCTTAAGAGAGGTAAGAAATGCCGTCTTTATTTGTCCTTTCATTATATGTTGTTTAGCATATTCTGTTGGGCCCCTGACATATACCTAGAAATATTATGCACTGGTAAAATGCCAGGTTTGGAACTTCCGTCTATTTCTTCCCAAATTGTTCCATCAATCGCAGCTTCAATGCGTTGATTCTCTATACCTGTCTTACTTTCGGAGGTCAATAAAACTCTTTCTTTTCCACCCTGAACGCTTATTTATAATATTCTCCTCTTCACTATCACTCTCTGACTTTAATTCACTTGTTGTAAGTAGCTTTTCATCTGTTTCCATGTTTTTTCCAGTTCCAGAAATTTCTTGTTCATCACATACTGAACACTCTTCTTCGATGTCCGTTACTTTTTTTTAGAAATTATAATGTTTCTACACTAAGCAGAATTACTATAACAATTGAAACAAATAAAATAAAGCCAATTATTGGGCGTATATATCCTAAAAAATCAACGATATTTTCAATGACGTCGTTGGCGCAGCGTTACAGTGTCTGACTGCGGATCTGCTGGATGTTTATCTACCGTAGGTTCGAGTCTCTCTTCTGGATATAGCATTTTTTTTCTTTATTATTTTTTTCAAATTCTAACTATATAACAATGCTTTATACAGTGAAAAAAAGATAAATGTCGCTACTCCGGGTCCGGTCAGCAACACTTACGGAATAGGAGAATCGTCTTTCGAATTTGATTGTAGTTTGCCGACGCTTCGAACGTAGAAAGAGTCAGTAGCTAAAGAAGAAAGAGGGACTGAAACTCGGATTTATCGCCCCAGTTTAAATATCCGCGTCAGTGTGACCACACTACTGCACAGAAGAAAGTTTTTATTTTTACTTTTGTTAATAAAAATCTCACTATCATGTTGGGGAGATTTCTCTGATTAAAATGAGGCTAAACACGATATAAATCGGTCAATATTTGGTAGCATAATATTGAATTAAATATTGTACTTGCGAGTCTTTCTCTCTTTATTTATCCTTCTTGTGCTGTCCTTTTCTATGTTCGGAAATATCAAAGAACGACGCATCGAGGTGCTGGCTACATTTATCGAACGGGAGGTAGCTATTTTCAAACGGAACGGTTTCCACCGTTTCGTAAGTGATCAAAACTGCAACACTTATGAAATAGGGGTTTCGTTAGCTACCACTGTTCGATAAATGTAACAATCCACTGACCTTGCGAAGATACGAGTACACAATATTTAATTCAATATTATGGTAACAAATATTGGCCGATTTATATCGTGTTTAGTCTCATTTTAATTAGAAAAATCTTCCCCACATGATAGTAAAATTTGTATTAAAAAAAAGTAAAAAATAAAAAACTTTCTTCTTGTACAGTAGTGTGGTCACACTGACAGGGACATTTAAACTATGATGACGAAGGCAATAAAGATTTTTAAAGAAAGCCGCTACGTCTCCGGTTACACTTCGCCTCACTGGTTCAAGGGGGATCCCCCTAGTGGTGGGGATAAAAATGTATCATTTATGGAACAGCTCTTGAGGACATTTATCGAGTTTTCACTGTATTTATTTATAAATATTGTTGAAATATCGAGTAAAATTCGAAATTTAATTTAAATCCGAAACAATTCACCCGGTTTGTTTTCGGTTACGCGACCGACCAGGAAGATTCTAGGTCGGCGCGTCCGCTATTCGAAACATTAGAGGACAGAAAAACACGGTTCTCGAGGTTTTCTGTAAAGTCACGCGAACGATAAAGTAACGCTCGAGTTCTCGAAGCAAGCGGTTTAAACGCCCGAGTTTAGAGAAGGTACGAAAACTATATAATAGACAGAGACGGACGAGAGACACGGCGACAGCGCCGCGTGACGGAAGACGCTCCCCCCTCACGCGCTCACTTTTGGCAGCTCGTGCTCGCCCGTCACTCGCTATCAAACCACTGCCACGAGCACTTCGGTACACGAACACGCTCAGCAGTTGCATCAAAGAATAATTCGAACCTTCCGAACCGAGTCGAGTTCTTCGACTACCCTCGGAGTTCCACAAGGAATTATCAGCGGGTTATCGTAGCGAGCCAGTCGGTACACGACCGAGCTCGGTAATTAAAATTAATTCGGAATAGACTCGAGGTTCTTCGAGTGCTTCCGGAAACGATCCCATAATCCAGGTGCGGGAAGAAACCCTGAGTGGATCAATCGTTTCCCCACGGATAGAGGGTTAAACTCAATCCCAATTTATAGGTGCGAGGTTCTTCGCGCTTTTCTTAGGACACGACTCCATAATCCAGGTGCGGGAAGAAACCCTGAGTGGAATCATCGTGCCCTAGAGGATCGAGGTTCAAACTCCTTCCTCCAATTGATTGTCAAAAACGGCTTCGAACCCACCATACAGGTGTAAAGAGTACCCTGGGTGGATTTGCCGTCTTCTAGTCGAAGCGGGAGACATTCTTAAACCCCAGCTATCGGCGAAAGCTAGGACACGTCTCAATATCGCCAGTGGAGTACGGTCACTGCGCGTAGGACGGCGACTCCGACAGCAACGTGGTCTCAGGCCCAACAGTAAGTCGCCCTAAGGGTGCCGTTGACAAGCCTGCACCACACGGTGCCCGTATGCACTTACGAAGGCGGTGAAGGGCCGGGGACCGGCTGAAAGGTTGGAGCCTTACAACCTCCCTCCGATCACCTTCTCCTGCGACAGTCAGAAATTGCAGTCGTGAAATTAGACGAGCAGAAATCTCGTATACGACAATAATAAGCGAGCGATTCCCGGTTTAACGGGAACGCTCAAAAATACAGTCCACTAGCTTAGCTGCGCATCGCGGCGGCTGAGATCCCCGCTCCTGGGTGCGACAAGCACAGACCAGACGAGCGCGGAAGAGAGTAAGACACACAGCGTGACTCACGTTCACAGGTATTTAACGCCCAATCGTGTCTCTTTCTGTTACAGATTTAAAAAACAGGATTAACTGCAGCGGCGTCTGGCCGGGCAGACAGTTTCTTGTACAAGTTTTTGTTTCCAAGTCACTACAAATAAACGGCTTAGTCGAGACATTCGGCTATGCGAAAATTAAATTGAAATCTGTATTCTTTTCCCGACGTTCCTTCCCTCACGATCTGGACCACCGTTAGGCGAGGTTTTTTCAAACCTACTCCCCCTAACAAATATTCTAAAAGCATTTTGCAAATATTTTAACCAGAAATATGTATAAATATACTTTTGGATCGTTTTTTGCGTTTTTTTTTTGTTTGTCAACCACGTTTATTGTTTAACATTACTTATACTGAAATTAATGTGAAATGTTAGTTTTTAAATCTCTAACGCAGACCGGTAAGGTCAATGGGTGTCGCGACCCGACTGTTATCGCGACCTCGCCACCGTGACCGCGCGGATTTTTTCCTTACTCGGGTTGGTAACTCCCCAGTTCACCTTACGGTTTCGCGGCCGTCGCGGCGCGTTATTTTAATAAATTAATTTTAAAATAACTAGTTCGATTTGATTGATAAACCTTGATTGATGGACGTTCTGATTGTCTTGTTGTGTTCAGATTGACCCCCGAGCGATCGCGGTCCTGTCTTTTTATTAGTGCTTGCCGATCGTCTTTACTTTTCTTCGAGTCGGGGGGCAAAACTCTCGCGCGCGCGTGCCGCGGAACCTTCTCGATTCTTCGAGAATGGTATTCCGCAACACGTACCCACTATTGATTTTTGCACCCGGCCCGATTCCTACAATCGGTTGCAGACGGCCCGATTTATAGAATATTGTTCCGCTTCGGCTGGAACATAAATATTAGTAATAAAATTGTCAATTTTATAAAATAAACCCATCTTTTTGATCCAATATCTTACCAGCGCAACTTACTCTGTGATTGACGAGTATACTCGTCATGGCTCGATTCTGGCGACACAAAACGGTGCGCGCTCTCAAACGAGCGTGTCACAGTTAACTGGTTAAACTTCAATCGTGCTCACCGTACCGGCGACATGATGAGCGGAAACGAAAACCGTCGTCAGAAAACAGTATACTTGGACAACGACTCCTTATCAAAGAAACACCAGCCCCACGTCTCGAAATCAAAATCCCAGAATTGGAATCAGGAAAGTTAACATTTTTTATTGATTGCGGTGCAGCTATCAATTTAGTACCTCTCCATGTTTTAGGAACAAAAGCAATAATAAATTCTCGCAAAGAAATAGAAATAATCGGATTAACGACAACTCTAATTCGCATGTTAGGAACCACAATATTGCACATTCATGATACACCCGCATTTTTCTATGTAGTAAAAACTTTAGCAATAGACGCTGATGGACTCATCGGAAGCCCATGTTTAATGCAGGAAGAAGTCGAAATTTCGTATTATTATGGAACCATGGTACTAAAAGACAAACCTGTTAAACCACTGCGTTTTTCAAACCATCAGAATTTACTTTCATATTTAAAACCGCAATCTCCGACTAAACACCGGCTCGAAGCTCGCACGGTACAACAAATCGCGGTAAAAATAGCAAACCCGACAGTATAAGAAGGATATTTACCGAGTATTAAAACGCACAATCAACTCTACATAGGAGAAGCAGCTGTAACAAATAATAGCGGGAAATGTCACGTCTTAGCAACGAACACCAGCAGCGAAGACCTCGACGTAGAGATAGAACCATAAACAATAGAACCGTACGATTTTTTGAGTACATCGGACGAAGACCTTTGCTCGTATGCAGAACACCCAATAAAATTCAGGACCAAAGAAGATAGGATAGAAAACTTCATAAATACACTAAATACCAACCATTTAAACAGAGGAACGAGCATCCGTCATTGAATTTCCAGACCGATTTTTCCTGCTTGGAGACAAATTAGGAAAAGCAGCCGATTTTAATCATTCGATGCACACCATAGATGAAATACCAGTAAATACAAGACAATATCGATATCCGCCTATACATCAGGACGAAATACAAAAGCAGGTTAGCGCATTATTATCACAAGGCATAATTACTCACAAGGAACCATCGCGAACGGTCCGGCTTCGATTTTGATGAAACTTTGTACACTTATAAAGCAGCCAAAAATAATCGACACGTATTTTTTTTTAGCTGCGGTAACTCGAGTTTAAGGGGTGAAACCACCCCTTGAAGTTTTGGCTCGAAACGGCTATCTCGAAAACGGAAAGACATACAAAAAAATTGTTAATGGACGAGTTTGATGGTTTCTTATGTACAATAACATTGTTTAAATATCGAGTAAAATTCGAAATTTAATTTAAATCCGAAACAATTCGTCACCCGGTTTGTTTTCTGTTACGCGACCGACCAGGAAGATTCTAGGTCGACGCGTCCGCTATTCGAAACATTAGAGGACAGAAAAACACGGTTCTCGAGGTTTTCTGTAAAGTCACGCGAACGGTAAAGTAACGCTCGAGTTCGAACAAGCCAAGTTCAACGCCCAGGCATAGAGAAGGTACGACAATTATAAATTAAACAAAGACGGACGAGAGACGCCACGGCAGCCCCACGCGACGAAGGATTCCCCCTCTCACGCGCACACTTTTGGCAGCTCGTGCTCGTCGGTCACTTGCTATCGAGCCACTGAACTGAGCATATCGATAAGCGAGCACGCTATCGAGAAGTTTCCAAAAATCTCCGAACCCGGTCGAGTTCTTCGACTCTTCATTGAGAGACTTCTCAAAAATTAGCCTGCTTTGTCGCGAGTTCCTAGATCAACGATCTAGCTCAGTGCGACCCAATATCACATAAAATTAAAGCATCGAGTTATTCCAGCTTCCAAGGGCTAGACGGCTCCACAGTCCAGGGCTTACCGACAATTCCCTGGGTGGACCCACCGTCTCCCCACGGATCGAGTCCTAAACTCGATCCTTCCTTGTTTTTCGAACGGTTACGAACCCACAGACCAAGGGTAGAAATAAAATACCCTTGAGTGGATTTGCCGTCTTCTAGCCGAAGCGCGGGACCCCTAGGATCTCAGCTTACGGCAAAATTATCAGATCACATCCCAAAATCGCTCGCCTGGTACGGCCGCAGTGCGTAGGACGTCGATTCTAAAAGAACGTGGTATCCGGAGCAACTGTAAGTCGCCCAAGGGCGCCGTTGGCAAACCGGTACCGCACCGTGCCCGTACGCACATAACAAGACGGTGAAGGGCCGAGGATAAGGGCGACGGTTGGAATCTTACAACCTCCCTCTGATCGCCCCTCCTGCGACAACCAAGGAATTAGAATCTTGAATAAAGAAATAATAAGCGAGCGATTCCCGATTTAAAGGGAACGCTCACACACACATACAGTCCACTAACATAGCCGCGTATCGCGGCGACTGAGATTCCCGCTCCTGGGTGCGACAAGCACAAACCAGGCGCGAGCGCGAAAGAGAAAGACATCCGACGTGAATCACGTTGTCAGGTATTTAACGCCTATTCTTGTCTCTTTCTGTTACAAGATCATCGAAGCTAGACAGCCGGTAACGGGTCTAGACAGGCAGACCTGTTTTTGCTTACAAATTGACGAGGATACAATAAACGGCGTAGTCGAATTTATCGGCTACGTGAAAACTAAAGAACCGCTTGTATTCTTTTCCCCGACGTTCCTTCCCTCGAGATCCGGACCGCCGTTAGGTGAGGTTTTCTAACCTCCTCCCCCTAACAAACATGGTGTTAAAAAATTAAAAAAAATACAATTTGTTTATAACAAAAAAAAATTTATTAACTTAATTTTTCATTTTATTGAAATTTTCATAATGACAAAAAATGACGAGCATTTTATTCCAAATCCATTGGTATGCGACTTTTTAAAATTGCCTCCTACAGTTTTGCAGATTTTGATGATTTACATCTTGCGCGCACATCCATTATGGTAGTAGCCGTTCTAACTTTGATTTTAATGAAGCACTGTAGGCTTGCACTACTTCTAGAGGACAAAATCGGGAAAAATACAAGAATACCAATTTGTTGATGGAGGCTTCGTTAAGAAATTATTAACGTTTAAAGTTCCGCCCGTACTGAATTTTTTTCTCCGAAATGCCCAAGATTTCGGGGGAATGTGTAATGGCCAAAAATGATTGTAATCGACCCCTGCAACCGAAAATAATTTTTTCAGAATGGTTTGAAATTTTTTAATTTTGTTGAAAAATTTCACACATTCTCGAATTTTTTTCTCGAAAGTGCGTAGGATTTCGGGGATATATATATTGTCCAAAAATGATTGAAATTAACTCACGCAACTGAAAATAATTTTTTTAGAACGATTTGAAATTTTTTTTTTTCGCTGAAAAATTTGGGCACCTACGCCCTGTCGATTTTTCTTAAAAATTCGTATTTCATTTTTAATAATTTTGTTTGACGCCCTACAAAAAAGTTGGCCAATACTTTTTTGCAGGTACCTATGAGCTCTACTTCAGAAAAAAGTTTCATTGAAATATATTCACTATTGTAGGAATTATGGCTGTTTGAAGATTGGACATTTTGTCCGAAGTTATGACATTTTAAAGATCCGCATGAAATTTTCGGACAACATTTCTGGCCATAAATTACATTTTCGATTAGGAATTTTTTTCTCGAAAGTGCGTAGGATTTCGTGAGTATATGTATTGACCAAAAATGATTGTAATTGGCCCCCACAACCGAAAATAATTTTTTCCTGGAGGATTTGAAATTTTTTAATTTAATTTTTTAATAACTTTTTAACGAAGGCTCAATCAACAAATTGATATTCTTGATTTTCGTCTTATTTTGGCCTCTAGAATCTCCCATTAAAATTTTTCCCAAGGGTGGCCGAACTTTTCCAAATCCATTGGTATGTAATATTTTAAAATTGCCTCTTACAGTTTGCAGATTTTGATGATTTACATCTTGCGCGCACATCCATTATGGTAGTAGCCGTTCTAACTTTGATTTTAATGAAGCATTGGAGGCTTGCACTAAATTATACAGTAACAAGTAACAAGTAACAATAACAGTAACAAGTTTCTTAACAGCAATGAAAAGATTTTTTTATGCCCACCTATGACATTGTGGCAAAGGGAGCGATTTATAAATTATAAATACATACAGTGTGTATACCAGGAGATAAAGATACACTTATTATTCTCATGATGTACTTGCTTTAAAATACAAATTGAATAAATAAATATTGTCATTTCTGCGGCTCGCCTATCATGCAGTTTACGCACGTTATCTAAATCTTCACTGTTGTGAAAGCATTCTGTGTAATTTGTATAATAAAAATACGTGTCAAATGAGATTAGTATGTGCATCTGTATCTCTGTTGTTATTAACATTCTTTAAAATCGAGACGGTTTTGGTAATAAACATGATAAAATGGGTATATTGAAATGGAGTTTGTATTATACCTTTTGATAACGTGACATATCGTAAAGTTAATTAAAGTGATTGCCCTTGTCTTGTGAAAATAATATTTGTTGGTAGATAAGTGGGAGAACTTGGATATATATATATATATATATATTGCAATTAGCTCTTTATAAGCGTGTAGAACATTGTTGGTTATCCATACAGCCGAGGTGCCGATTCTGGGCATTTAAACGTTGCACTTATCCAGCCAATCTTTTGTTGCATATATCCAGCTTTACTGTATTCGGAAAGATGGTAAATATTAATCCCTATTAATGTAATAACTTTACTGTCTGCTGCGTTTGTTGAGTGGAACCAGGGACCCATGCCAATTAATAGCGCAGAAGAAAATTTAAGGGATGTATTATTCGATTTAATTGTAAGAAGTGTCGAAGACACGGCATTCCTGGTTGAACATGAAACGTGTGTTGAAATGGACGGGACGCCTATCGACCAAGAAAATCAGGATGCTGATTTGAACTGGTTGTGGGTAGATGAAGAGGAGGAAAATAGGACACCGAATATTCCAAACATATACGAACAAGACGTTGTATGTCATTCGAATAAGGAATACATCCCATTCGAATATAAAAGGAAAGCTGTGGCGTACTGGAACAGCGGGAAGTCGAAGCGATTAAAATTAGACACCGTACGTTCCAAATTCCGTCACGTGAAATCCGAAAGAATGCTTCGTAAATGGGCTTTACAAGTTGAACAGGGTGGCACACACACGGAAAAGATAAAACGTATTGCAGAGTACACATTTAATAAATTTATGGAAGCTCGGCAGTTAAGAGTAATTGTGCATGAAGTAGATCTACGGCGATGGGCTTTACAAGCGAGGGACATAGAAAATTTACAAACATTTAAAGCCGGATATACTTGGCTATATACTTTTAAAAAGATGTTTAGATTAGTGTCACGAAAAATTACCAGATTTGTAACCACAAATATGGTAAATCGAGAAGACGATATTCATTTGCAATGCAGCGCATTCGTGAATGAAGTAAAATCATATATAGCCCGAAATGAACCACACAATGTTTACAATTCCGATCAAAGTGGTTTTAATTTGGAATTACATTCAGGGCGCACTTTGGCTGAAGAAGGTATAAAAATCGTAGAAGGAGGTGTTCAATCAGTGTCATCCACCACTCATAGTTACACCATCCAGCCAACCATTTCAGCTGATGGACAATTACTGTCAACATTATTTACTGTACTGAAAGAGAGTACAGGACATTTCGGGCCGATTGTGGAACAACATTTATTTCGCCCTGACAATGTATATCTTGTAGCTTCAAAGTCAGGCAAATTAACTACGGACCATTTCAAGACCTGGTTAAGAGAGATTTACTTCGCAAATACTGGGGCCGCAACAGTTCTAATTCTTGATTCCTGGAGTGGTCACTGTAAGAAGACGGTGAACGAAGTTACTCCCGAGGGTAAAAATGTAAAACTTTTATAATACCAAAAGGTGGAACAAAGTATGTTCAACCACTGGATGTTTACGGTTTCCGCACTTGGAAAAATTTCGTCCGCCGATTTTCCGATATAGTTCTCGTTTTAAATCACGACATTAATCTCCACGCTAGGAATAATATAATTAAACTTCAATCTCTGGTCCACAATCAATTTTAATCGCCAAGGTTCCAAAATTTTATTAAATACTCCTGGTATAAATCC
Source organism: Colletes collaris (assembly GCA_030068185.1). Classification (NCBI taxonomy): domain Eukaryota; kingdom Metazoa; phylum Arthropoda; class Insecta; order Hymenoptera; family Colletidae; genus Colletes; species Colletes collaris. The sequence continues at coordinate 507,539 of JASGYR010000197.1, read as the reverse complement.
GGATATATAGATGAAAAGCCAAATGCATTCCAGAATCCTGTTGAGTACTGCTATTCTGTTGAAAATGAGCCAACATGTCATATTTGCGGTGACGTGGCAATAATTAAATGCGCATGGTGTAAGAAATCTTTATGTTTCAAACATTTTTTCGACGAGTACCACTATTGTCGGAACTATATAGAATAATTGTTATACACACTGCATATATTTTATAATTTATAAATCGCTCCACCTTTGCCACGATGTCATAGGTGGGCAATAAAAATAATTAATCCTTTCGTTGCTGTTAAGAAACTTGTTACTGTTATTATTACTCGCTACTTATTACTGTATAATTTAGTGCAAGCCTACAGTGCTTCATTAAAATCAAAGTTAGAACGGCCACTACCATAATGAATGTGCGCGCAAGATGTAAATCATCAAAATCTGCACAACTGTAAGAGGCAATTTTTAAAAATCGCATACCAGTGGATTTGGAATAAAATGCTCGTCATTTTTTGTCATTATGAAAATTTCAATAAAATGAAAAATTAAGTTAATAAATTTTTTTTTGTTATAAACAAATTGTATTTTTTTAAATCTTTTTACACCATGTTATTGTACATAAGAAAACATCACCATCGCCCATTAACAATTTTTTTGTATCTCTTTCCGTTTTCGAGATAGCCGTTTCGAGCCAAAACTTCAAGGAGTGGTTTCACCCCTTAAACTCGAGTTACCGCAGCTAAAAAAAAATACGTGTTGATTATTTTTGGCTGCTTTATATGTGTACAAAGTTTCATCAAAATCGAAGCCGGACCGTTCGCGATGGTTCCTTGTCAGTCAAAATCAACCTACAATTCACCTTTATGGATCGTACCGAAGAAAGCTGACTCACAGGGAAACAAACGTTGGCGTATGGTAATAGACTTTCGCGCATTAAATGAAGACAATCTCCGACAAATATCCATTATCACAAATCACAGAAATTTTGGACCGATTAGGAGGAGCGAAATATTTTTCAGTTTTCGATCTCGCCAGTGGATTTCACCAGATAGAAATGAACCCAAAGGACAAGCAAAAAACAGCATTCACCACACCGCATGGACATTACGAATTTTCAAGAATGCCTTTTGGATTAAAGAACGCTCCATCTACATTTCAACAGTTAACCGATATCTCGGTCATGCTCTACCTGTACAAGAATTCATCAAAGCCATCGATCAACTCTGTGACCGCCATAATTCTCTCCAATGCCTCAGCAAAGAGTGGGGACCCTCGTTAATTAAAAAGAAGGAAAACACGTTACACTACACTAATCTAATAAAAACCGCAATAGGAGATATTCCAAATTTTAAATCACCACGTCGCAGTACACCTTTTGGATTTATTGGCAGCCTAAGCAAAACATTATTCGGAACTTTGACGCAAGAGGACGCGGAATACTACGATCAGGAGCTGAATAAAATATATAGTAATCAGCGCGAAATAACTGAACTTATAGAAAAATAAACCCATATAGTTAGAGCCGAATTTTCTGCAACTCACGACAAAATAGTGAATTTAACCAAATTTACAACCCAATTGATGAAGGCTATGGCCGAACACTCGTTAATGTTCCAGGAAACAGAATCTAATATCAGTAAACTACGTTTTGTAGCAGCGGAAAGAGACGCAATATTTGAAATTGAAAAGGGACTAGACGACTACAATACTAATCTGCTATTGCTAATAGATTCCATACCTTTGGCAAAACAGGGAATTCTACATCCGGCAATTTTTTCACTACAGCAGTTATTACGATCAGCCCAGAAGATTAAGCAGACATCGAAACACGAGTTTTCGTTAACTCCAGAAGAATTACTCACGGAACAAATTGAAAAGGTCATTAATTTAAATGTAATCTTTAAAAGAGGACGAATAATCTTTGAACTCTCGATACCTTTACTCGAACTGAGAGCTTACAATTTGTACAAGGTATACCCTTGTCCATCCGTACATAAAATTAGGGAGAAACCCGTAGTCTCTTATCTTAAAACAATACATCTCTCCAACTGAAGATTACCTGCATCATTGTCACTTCCATCATCAACAATTCGTGGGACCATCAACATTACCTATATATCAAACTGACCGCCATCCTATCTGTGAATCTTCAGCCTTATTAAATCCTTCTGCAACGAAATGGTCAACTTGCGAAATAAAAATAACTTCTTTCATAAAACCGTATTGGCAAAGCTTAAACAGACCGTCTGCTTGGTTGTACTTTATGCCGGAACAACAGAAGGCGCGGATTTACTGTCAGGGAGGCAAAGGAGTAATACAAAATATTTCAAAAACAGGAATATTCGAACTCAAACCGGGATGCCGGGCAACGATTAATGCAATAGAATTCAAAGCCATGGAAACAATAAAAACCACAGGGGGCATCATCTACTACCCCTCAACCACATACAATTTATCGGCAATATTACCGGAACCTACCACACATCACCTCGAAGTTTTGGAAAGAGATCCATTGGACACGAACTTCAATACCTCTACCTGGGATAAGTTACCTGCAGCTTTATCACTCATTGAAATAGAACAAAAAGCAAGGGAATTATCAATCCGCCGAACCAGTCTTCGTGACCAAAAAATTATGAATATTACATCTATCGGAACCATAGCCACGGCGTTAATTGTGACAGGCATAATAATAATAATTAGGAAGATCTGGGTTAACAGAAAAACAAGAATCACACAACCCCCTGAAGAACCAAGCGAAATTGCAATAAAAATACCTAATATCTCAGAACTAGAGTAGAAAAACGACAAGCCTAGCGCTACAATTTGATGCTAGCATCCCTAAAATTCTCTCCACCCCCATACAGGGAAACCGAAGAGGGGCAAGCGGGGCTCGGGGCCTTTAAAAGCAAGATGCTGGACCGTACCGAAATCACTCCAGTCTTAGACACCAATGAAAGTCAACAACGCGACACAGACCACACCGCACTCGGAACGGGAAGGAACGCTCCTGACGCCAGGAAATTACCAACCCTGTTCAGCCGGAGCAGTGCGAAAGGGCCGCACCACGCAGACCAGGAAAACCCAACAACCAAAAAAGATCAAAAAAGCGCAGCCACAACGAGACTGGACGGGCATCAGAATAGTGACGGACGAAAACATCTTTACGTTTACACCGGGAGCCCGATAGAAGAGTAATGAAGACCATCACAGCTGGAGTAGTGGCCACAGAGGCCGTAGTGATCACGACCCACGTGGTGGGAATGACGGAGCTGTGGACAGTAATGGAGACAGACCTCCCCCGAGGACGAGCAATGGCCCACGAGCTACACCACCATATGCAGAGTCGGGGAGACCTGTACCCCCTGCCACTGAGCGCCCTGCAGCCGGGACGGTTGGTGGCAGCATACATAAACGGGGTATGGAAAAGGGGAAGAATAGAGCAGGACACCAGACAGGGATTCAACCTCTTCCTCGGCGACTCCGGAAAAACGGCAAAGGTACAACTCAGCCAGATGCGATCACTCCTACCACGCTATCAAGCACTACCATGGATGGCGGTGAAAATCCACCTCAAAGGAGTCAAACCGAGGAACAGCAGACCAGTCAGTGCGATAACAAGAATCGCGACTATCGCACTGAGCAGCGGGAGAGGTCGCATCACCAACATGGACGACACGGAAGACGGAATCACCGCTATACTGCACCTAGACCGTCTCCCAGGACAACCACCGGTAGACGTAACACAGCACTGGTTGGAGGTAGGCTACGTCGTGCGGAGCTAGAAAACATCATTAACGATAAGTAGACTACACAACACAACACTACACCCGACACGTTTAACTTCTTATTATTTTGTTGTTTTCGCGAATATATTTTTCTGTTCTTCTCTTCATTACAAAGTAACAAGGCGTTTTCCTAATGTGAAAGTATCACGCGAAACGCGATGTTTCATCTTGGGGGGGGGGGGGGGGGGGGGGAGATGTTACGTATTCCGAACGTTTCGTTCCCCAATTTTTCCGTAACACTTGCGTGCATTAGGAAAGCGCCCTGCTACTTATCTACCCTTTGGAATGTAGAGTCAGTTCCCACGAAATGCAGCTGCTCGGTGACTAACGAAGTTCGGAGATTACCAAATATGGTAATATCTAACGTGCATCCGAATCCACCCCCACAGATTTTTGTGTATATAAACCCCTTGGTTTCCGTACTCGCGGGATCAGAATCGTACAGTTACGTTTAGAGTTAACATCACGTCTCGTTACGCTGTCCACAGTTCTGACAGTCAGTTGCATCTCGTGAGATCGGGCTACAGAACGCTTTCGTATCAATTTTAAACCATATAAAATCCGTGAAACGGCATAAATTCTATTACGGCTTTTATTGTCAACCGACGTACCCCCGCATCGCCAGTGCGTCAACACCGCGCAAGATCATCTTAGGTAAATATAATCATTCTTTGAACGCGACATAACTGACACAAGACACTTGTATCTTACTTGTTAGTTTAAGAATATATCTAGTTTTATTATTAAATCAGAGTTACCTAACTTCTTCAACCCATCATTATATAAAGCGATTATTATTAGTTAAACGTTCCCACAATAATATAACCTTACCGCTCGGGTTATATTATATTTAATAATTGAAAGTTACGAGGTCAATTAACATATCCTGAATCCAAATACAAATTCTTACAACCCAATGGCTTTTTTTTTTTTTTTTTTTTTTTTTTTCTTTCGTGGGGAAAATCTTCGAAAGACACCCTCCCACCTCTTTGGGGAGAGGCGGGAGGGGTATGTGGGATTCCCCGCGCCCATTATAACGGGCGCGGGACCTACCCACTAAAAACCCCACGGTGATCCTTCCGCACGATTTGGGAGGATACCGGGAATCGCTCGAAGTATACTTCCGGTATCCTCCCCGTGCCCGCGCTTTGCGCCCACCCACGGGGGGACAAACGGCCCCGGTAATCGCCCTGTCTCATAGCGGCAGGACGTGGCCACATCGTCCTGCAGCCATCCGTCCCGGGGCCGCGTTTTAGAGGCGGCTGCGAGCCCCAACTCGCAACCGCCGCGACCCCGTTTCTACCCCTCGGTGGCCGGCAGCTAACGGCCGCACCAGGCCACCGAGGGTCCCCTCAGGGGCTGTGTCCGGCAATCGTCGGCCGCAGTACGGGGCGTAGCGACCCCGAGGTACCTGAAGCTAATCACACCGTAAGCCTCCTGTTGGTCGTCACGACAATCCATTCATAATTCCTTTTTTGGTTTTGTGAATGATACGTGACGGCAGGAGAAAACGGGGCCTTGGCTTAACCGCCTGGGCCAAGAGTATGGCGACTCTATAAAATCGCCCTCAATCCTCAGCTTTGGTTCGCGGCGTTGGGTTGCATGGTTGGGGGAGAAGGCCCAATCCCAAGCGACCACATCCGGGGCACCTGCCGAACCCCCGGAGTATTAGGCTTACCCGGGTAAGGCGGCTCTGCCCGGGTGGACCTTTATTTCCGACCTACACGTGGGAATTACATGGATTCAACAATTAAAACGGGGATGGGACGGGTTGTTACGAATGGGGAGGACGAAGACGGTGTTGGGGCTACGGTGAGGGCGCTCGCGCCTCACTTAGCGCCTGGCCCGGCTTCGTGGAAGGTGGAGGAGGACGACGAGACTGCGTCAGTCTCGTCCTTCTCCTCCACGAGGAGCCACATAGGCTTCAAGAGGAAGCGGACGGGGCAGGCCGTCGACGAAGTGGGCAAGGCGATGAGCCCGGTTGTGATGTTGAGCTGTCTCAGGGACGAGGTAACCGAGGAGATATCCGAGAGGATCTCCTCGTCCCTGAGGCATGTCGAGAAAGTTGCCGCAGCCTGCTCTCTAAAGGGGTAGAAAAGCAGCGTGGCTAAGGCCCTGCGAGAGGCTGCACAAAATAAGGGGGAGGCGGCGCAGGAGCTGAGCGGGCGAAATGCCCGGCTGCAGCTCCTGGTGGAGGAGGAGCGACGGGGGAGGATGAGGGCAGAGGCGCGCTGGAACAGCGCAGCCCTCCCTCCTATCCTCCCTCCTCTTCCGCCTCCACCACCACGACCCACGGTCGTGGAAAAAAGCGGAGTTCGGCGGCGGTGTTGCGGGGACATTCCACCCGCACTCCGCCCGTGCAGAGTTCCCCATCCTCCTCAGAGGACGAACTTCTGAGGAGGATCGGGAACATGATGGATAGTAAGCTGGCCGCCTTCCGGGAGGAGCTCCTCCGCGGAGGTGCGGTCAGCAACAAGAAGGCGGTGCCTCCCCGACCAAAGTCGGTTCAGGCGGGGAAGGCAAAGGTGGGGAGGGAAGGCTCCACTCACCGTGGCAGTTCCGGTGCCGCGGGTCGCGGCCCCAGGGTAGTGTACCCGCGGCCCCGGTGCGCGCGTCCTCCGCGGCACCATCCCACGGGGGGGTGTCGTGGAGCGAGGTAGTAGGGCGGAAGGCGAAGAGGGCGGCGAGGAAGACCTCGCAGCCGCGACCTGCTACCTCGCCGCCCGCGGCCAAGGGAAAGGACGAGAAGGTGCGACCAGGGCGCCCCCCTAAAACGGCAGCAGTTACGCTGACCGTTCCTCAGGGGGGCGACCTGACACTCGCGGGGGCGATGCAGCTCGCCAGGGATAATATATTCCTGGAGGAGCTCGGCATCGCTTCCGTGAGGGCGAAGAGGGCCGTAACCGGGCTTCTCCTGCTGGAGATCCCTGGTCCAGAGGGCGGCGAGAAGGCGGACCGACTCGCCCAGAGGCTCCAGGAGCAGCTGGGCGAGCGGGGTGTCCGTGTCGTCCGGCCCACGAAGCGCACAGAGATGCGCATATGTGGGTTGGACGACTCGGTCACCGCGCAGGAGGTGTCCTGTGCCCTAGCAAGGGCGGGTGATTGCCCCGAGGGAGACGTGCGGGTCGGAGAAATCCGCTGGTCTCCTTCCGGCCTGGGGTCGGTGTGGGCCCGGTGTCACCTATCCGCCGCCCGAAAGGTGGCGGAATCCGGGAGGGTATTGGTGGGATGGGTTTCGGCGCGAGTGGAGATACTCGCGCCGCGCCCACTCCAGTGTCACCGCTGCCTCAAGCTGGTGCACGTGAGGCAGTGGTGCACCTCGCCGGTGGACCGCAGCGGTCAGTGTTACCGCTGCGGGGCGAATGACCACCGCGCGAGCCAGTGGGTGGGGAGCAAAAAGTGCTCTCCCCCCTCCCGGAAGGGGAAGAAGGGGCCCACCCCGGGTCAAGCACCGCGGTTGCTGGCAGCGTCCACCATGGAGCTGGACGGTGCCACAGGGACGGACAGCCGGGAGGAGGCTGGGACGGCCGTTAAATAACGGCGCCCCGCCTCCTCCTCCAGGCCAATCTCAACCACTGCCGCGCGGCACAGGGCCTGATGTCCCAAGTCCTCGCGGGGTGGGGGGTTGGCCTGGCGGTCGCCGCCGAGCCGTACCGCGTGCCGGATCACCCACATTGGGTGGGCGACGCGGACGGTTTTGGTGGCGACGGTATGGGGAGGTGGCGACGGGTCCCCGCCGTTCTCCATTCTGGAGCGCGGTCGGGGTTTCGTCGCCGTGGACTGGGGGCGAGTCGCCGTAGTGGGGTGCTACATCTCGCCCCGCAGCGGTCACGCCGCGTTCGAGCTGTACTTGGCCGAGGTCGCGGCATTCGTGCAGCGCTGCGCGGCCCGGCCGGTGCTGGTCCTGGGCGACTTTAACGCCAAGTCGGTGGCTTGGGGATCCCCTATGACCACCGTTCGCGGCGGGATCCTGGGCAACTGGGCGGCGGGGCTCGACCTTCGGTTACTGAACCGGCGGACGGAGCACACGTCCGTGCGGCGATATGGGGGTCTATCGTGGATGTTGGATTCGCGACCCCAACGCCGTGCGCATGGTGTCGGGTTGGCAGGTGGCCCCGGAAGCAGAGACACTCTCCGATCACCGGTATATCCGGATGGAGGTCTCTGCCGCCGGGGCTGCGTCCCGGCACCGCCGCCCGGATGGCATCCCACCGCGCCGCTGGGCGCTTCGGCGCCTGGACAAGGACGCCCTGATGGCAGCTGCCCTCGCTGCAACTTGCCGCAGGTGGCGGCCGAGTTGCCAAGCATGGAGGAGGAGGCTGCCCGGCTCAAAGGTACTAGTCGCAACCATTTGCGACGCGTCGATGCCCGGTTGGGCGAGCTTCTCCTCGCCGGGCGGTGTACTGGTGGTCGGCCGCGATCGCGGAATTGCGGGTCGCGAGTGTCCGCGCCCGACGCCAGTACGCCCGCGCGCGCCGTCGTCTACGACCGGACGATGGCGTGGCGCGAGCGAGGTCAGATGACCTGTATGAGGCATACCGGATGGCGCGGGTTGCTCTGCAGGTCGCCATCAAACGGGCCAAGGCCCAGGCATGGAAGGATCTCCTCCAGACAATCGATGACGATCCTTGGGGCGCCCGTACAGGGGTGGTGCTGAAGAAGCTCCGCCTCCGTGGGCGCCCTCTCGTCACCGAGGGTCTTGACCCCCGGCTGCTGGAGGACGTGGTCAATACTCTTTTCCCAATTCGGGTGAGGGGACCACGTCCTCCGGCGGAGGCGGCAGTCCCAAGGGAGTGGGCGGCCGAACTGGGCGTCACTCAGGGGGAGCTGGCCGCGGCCATCAGACGGCTCGGCGCGCGTAACACGGCCCCGGTCCGGATGGTGTGCCCGGCCGGGTTTGGGTCTTGACCCAGGGCGTCCTTGGGGCTGACCTCAGGCGGTTGTTCGACCGATGCCTGAGGGACGGGCGATGCCCCCCCAGTTGGAAGGTGGCGAGGATGGTCCTCCTCCGGAAGGAGGGTCGGCCCGCGGAGTCTCCCTCCGCATACCGGCCCATCTGTCTCCTCGACGAGGTGGGCAAGCTCTTCGAGCGGGTGATTGCTGCCCGCCTCGTCGAGCACCTGGCGAGGGTGCCCCGGCCCGGCCGACTGCCAGTTCGGTTTCCGGGAGGGTCGATCGACCATCGACGCGATAGGTCGTGTCAGGGCCCTCTCGGAGTCGGCCGTCTCCCGCGGAGGGGTGGCTTTATCAATATCCTTGGATATTGCCAACGCCTTTAACACCCTGCCCTGGGAGGAGATAAGGAGGGGGCTCGAATATCATCGGGTCCCCCCTTGTCTCGGGGCGGTCATCGGGAGGATTATCTCCGCGGCAGGTGGGATCGAGTATCCGACCCGGGATGGTCATATGCGGAGGGAGGTGTACTGCGGTGTTCCGCAGGGGTCGGTCCTCGGCCCACTCCTGTGGAATATCGCGTACGACGCAGTGTTGCGGGCCGCCCTCCCCGACGGCTTCAGCGCCGTGTGTTATGCAGATGACACACTGGTGCTGGCCGTCGGGGCGCACTGGGGAGGGCCAAGCGTCTCGCGGAGGAGGGGGCTCAACGCGTCGTCGACCGGATCAGAGGGATGAGGATGACGGTGGCGGTCCATAAGACCGAGGTGATAGCGTTCCATTCACCTCGGCAGGATTCGTCACCCCCTCTGATCCGCGTGGGTGAAGCTAATATCGAGGTGAAGCCCCAGATGAGGTATCTGGGGCTGATCCTCGATAGCCACTGGCGCTTCGAGGAGCATTTCCGCTGCCAGGTCCCCCGGCTGGAGAGGATGGTCGGGGCTTTGGGCCGGATTCTGCCCAACCTGGGGGGCCCGGCGGGCCGAGTTCGCCGCCTCTATGTGGCAATGGTTCAGTCGGTGGTACTATACGGGGCCACCGTCTGGGCGAACGACCTGGCGGCCTCCCGGCGCGGCATGACCATGCTGCGTCGGGTGCAGAGGCGGATGGCTCTAAGGGTCGTCCGCGGGTACCGGACCGTGTCACATGAGGCGGCGACGGTTCTTGCGGGGATGCCGCCCATGGATCTCCTCGCGCGGTCGCACGCGATGATGTATCGTCACCGCGTCGACCGTCGCGCGGGTGGGGCGGTCCCGGGTGTGCAGGAACCTGCTTGGGGCGAGTTGAAGCGCCAGGCCTGGCAGTCCGTGGTGCACGCGTGGCAAGAGCGGTTGGCTCTGCCTACCGCGGGGCACCGGACAGTCAGGGCTGTTCGGCCACTCCTATGTGAGTGGCTGGACAGAGGCCATGGAAGCCTCACTTACAGGATGGCACAGGTGTTCTCGGGGCATGGCAGCTTCGGGAGATACCTGTGCCGGATAGGGAAGGAGCCGACGGCGCGTTGCTGCCATTGTGACGCTGAGCAGGACACGGCGGAACATACCCTCGAGATATGCGCTGCATGGGAGGGTGAACGCCGTGTCCTGATCGGCGTCATCGGGCGGATGTCTCGCTGCCGGGCATGGTGCGCGCCATGCTCGGCAGCGAGGAGAACTGGAGGTGCCGTGGCCTCCCTTCTGCGACAACGTAATGTGGCAGAAGGAGACCGCGGGACGGGAGCGCGAGCGTCAGCGGCGTGCTGCGGCTCGCGCTCGTTGGGTGGCGAGAGAGCGTCGCCTGGGCGTCAGGCGACGCGGGCGGCCCCCTCGGCGTGGCGCATGACCCAGGCTGGGAGGGGGGTCCTGATAGGAGCCCCCTCCCGCCAGGCGGCGTAGGTCGGACCGGATGGGGTGGCAGTGCCTCCCTGTCCGGGTCCGGCGCACGGAGCGGCACCTCGGTGGCCTGGTGCGGCCATGAGCTGCCGGCCTCCGAGGGCAGAGAAGGGTCGCGGCGGTTGCGAGTTGCTTGCAGCCGCCAGACGCGGCCGGGACGGATGGCGGCAGGACGATGTGACCTCGTCCTGCCGCTATGAGACAGAGCGATTACCGGGGGACCGTTATGTCCCCGCGGGTGGGCGCAAAGCGCGGGCACGGGAGGATACCGGAAGCATACTTCGAGCGATTCCCGGTATCCTCCCAAATCCGCGCGGAAGGGTCACCGTGGGGTTTTAGTGGGTAGGTCCCGCGCCCGTTATAATGGGCGCGGGGAATCCACACACCCCTCCCGCCTCTCCCCAAAGAGGTGGGAGGAGTCTATCGAAGATTTTCCCACGAAAAAAAAAAAAAAAAAAAAAAAAAAAAAAAAGCCTATGTGGCTCCTCGTGGAGGAGAAGGACGAGACTGACGCAGTCTCGTCGTCCTCCTCCACCTTCCACGAAGCCGGGCCAGGCGCTAAGTGAGGCGCGAGCGCCGTCACCGTAGCCCCAACACCGTCTTCGTCCTCCCCATTCGTAACAACCCGTCCCATCCCCGTTTTAATTGTTGAATCCATGTAATTCCCACGTGTAGGTCGGAAATAAAGGTCCACCCGGGCAGAGCCGCCTTACCCGGGTAAGCCTAATACTCAGGGGGTTCGGCAGGTGCCACGGAGGTGGTCGCTGGGGATTGGGCCTTCTCCCCCAACCATGCATCCCATCGCCGCGCACCATAGGCTTAGGATTGAGGTCGATTTTATAGAGTCGCCATACTCTTGGCCCAGGCGGTTAAGCCAAGGCCCCCGCTTCTCCTGCCGTCACGTATCATTCACAAAACCAAAAAGGAATTGTGAATGGGTCGTCGCGACGACCAACAGGAGGCTTACGGTGTGATTAGCTTCAGGTACCTCGGGGTCGCTACGCCAAGTACTGCGGCCGACGATTGCCGGACACAGCCCCTGAGGGGTACCACAGAGGCTTGATCATTCCCACTGTTACGTGGAATGATGGGAATCATAAATGATAATTACTGGTAATCTCTGGACTTTTCTTGCCCCATGTAAAGCTGATAAAAGTTTTCCGTCCCGATGTACCGTAATCGCATCAAGCTCGCAGTCATTAAATGTTGAACACAATTTCTGCCCAAGGTTTGTACGAAGTTGAGATCGATAGAGACGAATTGACGTATTATATTTTCATTTTTTATTTTACTGCATTTTCCTTTTTTTAGTTTGAAGGCTTTTTATTTTATACGGTATATTTGCTTGTTTTTGATCTTATATCTTATGATGATTGAAATAGAAACACTAAATATCTTCTTTATTTACAAACATATAAAAAAATAGTATAGGAAGAACTGGGCCTATTTAACGAAGTAAATATAATGTGAGAAAGTATATTTTTTCTCGGAATTAATTTTTGAAATTTTAGAATCGCAGTTTATAAAAAATAGAAAATTCAAAATTTTGTTTTTATATCCTTATAAAAGTGTAAAAAGACGAATTCTAAGTAGTATTAAAATGTATGGCAGCAATGCATGGAGATTTAATGGAGAAAAACGGGTTACAAAATTTAAAAAATTTTCACAATTCCTGGGATTGTTCCGACAAAAATTTTTCAATAAGTATAACTAAGATCCACTCTATTGCTGCCGAGGCATTTATCCTTCCTACCGATGTAGGCACATATGTATGTATAAACAAAGTACCAGAATAAAAACAAATTTTGAAAATTTTTTTTACGGAAATGTACGTTTGACGGCCGCCTGATCATATTTGAACTATTAAAAAATAAGGAATTTTGTCTTACTATGCTTCTGAATGTGCGTTTATATACCTATATTATTAATACGATTGCGTCTAAACAACTTAAAGAATTTCAATGTAATTTTATATTTACGGTTTATGTTCTCATTTCAAGGTTTGATTAGACTTTGAACATAATTAGCCCGTGTATAATGAACAATATAACTTTTATAGTTTTTTAGTTATTATGATACATATATGTTATTTGTAAAAAATTTAGGAAAATTTCTAAGATACTCTTATAACATTTATATGTAAATATGGACTATTGTTATATAGATAACACTTGAAAAAAAATTATGGAAAAACCCCACGGTGACCCTTCCGCACGATTTGGAAGGATACCGAGAATCGCTCGAAGCATTCTTCCGGTATATAGAGACTGTTCTGCTCATTTCAAACAAAGAAATCAAAACGTATTCTAGTTACTGAAGATACAATTACAGTCCGAATTAAAAAACACTTAATATCTTCATTTTTTAACCACTGGCAGCTGTTTGAATTTTAAGTATCACTTTTTCCTCGTTTTTTTCATCTTTGACATTAAAAAGGGTTTTGTAGTGTAAAACGCGTTTTTTTATGTTCTCTTTGGTATTTTTCTTACATCGACATGTCGCATATATATATTTATTACTCCTTCAGTAATATTCACAAATTTTTACAACAAGGAATAGTAAAAATTAGTAGCAGTACAGAACCTCGTATTCAATCGTGTATCGAAAAAGTGTTCTAATTGCTTCCAGGATTCCAGCTGTTCTGTTTGTCTAAATCAAGAAAACACAAAAGATGCTTAAAGGGGTTTCCTAGAAGTGACGGTAGACGGTAATGACGTACGGTTGAGATTATTGGTAGTTCCAGATAACACGACGACTTGTGCGATTATATTTTCCAACCATCTGTAAGAATTACGATTGGCTGTCAATTTAAAATAGAAAAGCTTCGTCATTTCTTACGGCGCATCTAAATTATTTTGTCCGATAGAAATGGCGATCAAATTGAAAACTGTTTAAATATACGTGACCGCCCAGAGGATTCTCAGTCGCAGAGTCCGTTACGCGAACTAATGCGAGTTAGAAAAACCAAGATTCAATTTCGAACAAGCGTTACGACGCAAATGTATAGAGAGGGTATGAATACCATACGTACACAATATCTTCAGTAAGTTCTCAGACTGCTTTCGCAACTCGCGCTGTGTAAGCGCCATCTATCTCGGGTTATTATTTTTTCAAAGCATAATTTGTCTAAAGGGTCATTCCATGCGAAGTCGGACACCTTTCGGAGTACCATGTCGGATTTTGTTCTACTTTGAATATGTTGTAGTCTTTAGTGATATATAAACGTATCTCGAAGGATTTTTAAAAATTTTAAAAATTGTTGGTTTTACATCTGTTTGAAATATAGAGCTCACTTTTTTTCAATAAATAATAACTGCTAAAGTAAGGAAGTTATAAAAATGAAATTTTAGGTACTTGTAGCAGACCCATGGGAGTATCAAACAAAAATTATTTCAATTAAAAAAAAAATTTTGTTAACTATTTATTTTGCAATTGTTTACAACAAATGTCATTTTTTTATAGCGGGGAAATATTTAAAAATCTGAAAAAATGGGCATATAGTCCTGTTTGTCCCCTTCACGGACCAAGTTTTAAAAATACGGACACTTTAAAATTGGCCGTATAAAAATTAATTGAATGGAACGCTGCGTCGCGTCGTGGCATGCTGGCTCGACCAGCCAAGTCGCGCAGTGTCTGCAACCGCCAAGCGGCTATACCTGCTATTGTTATACATAGGGTGTTGGACTGCAGGAAAATGTAACAGTTATTGGACACTCACTCTTTGTCAATGACACTTAGCATTATACACATTTAAGTTGTCAATATTCAATGGGATAGGATGTTCAATGTTCTAGTGGGATAGGATATGATGGGATGTGATGGGATTAGGTTCTGGTTAAGAAATAATGGTTGGATTGTACCAATGATCATCTACCGGATTAAATTGTTTGTTATAAAATTACTTACCTCATAACAGCTACAACTGTTGATTTTTCACTGTCTGAATAAATTCGAGCAGTTAAATGCGTTACTTCTTTAGTTGGTGTAAATAAGTGAAAATTGCGTGTTCCACAGATTGTTGTAGCCAGTTCACGTCTTTCCAGCAAGAATTCCGAATGCTCCTTATATTCTTCTTTTGAGTTGAATTCAAAATGTACATTTTTAACAGCAACACAGTTTGTAGATGAATTAGAAATCCGATTACCAAAGTTGCAAGTTCACGATTTTATTGCAAGAAGTCAAAGCAGCTTTTTTAAATATTCTAAAGAAAATGTAGGACCTAATGAATTTGTTGTCGTCGGCGATTTTGAGGAAAATTATTCCTTCGTTATCCAAGACGAAATCCAAAATTATCATTGGTCCAACAAACAGGCGACAATACACACATTCATTGAATATTATCAGGTGGATATTTGTTTAAACCATGAAAACTTTGTAATTATCTCGGATTGTCTCCAACATGACAGCACTGCAGTCCATTTATACCAGAAGAAATTAGTGGAATTTTTGAAGGAAAAACATGGCACAACTATCAAGGAAATCAAATATTTTTCTGACGGAGCATCATCACAGTACAAAAATAAATATAATTTATTAATTCTCAATTTCCATTTTGAAGACTTTGGAATCAACGCCGAATGGCATTACTTTGCAACATCGCATGCCAAAAATGCATGCGATGGTATTGGTGGTTTTTTAAAATGCCTTGCTGCTCGAGCTAGTTTACAAAGACCGTTGGAAGACCAGATAACGACACCACAAAAATTATTTGATTGGGCAACTGCCAATATTAAAAATATATATTTGCAATTCAGCTTGTGGCGTCGCCTCCCATGCTCGCCACCAGAGGGGTCGCGCTCTCACAAGCGCTCGACCGACCCCTCCGTTGCTATATATACACTCCTCGAACGACTTCCCAATATCCCAGTCGTCTAAGGCAGGGCCTGCTAGAAAGCCTTACTGATGAGTCCACTGGCAGGCCCGGACGAAACGCGCCCCCTCCTTTCCTTTTCTGCCCTCCTACGAATTCTCACGAGATCCCCTACCCTCAGCGAAGCAGCGCCACAAGCTCAACAGAAGAATATAAGAAACATTCGGAATTCTTGCTGGAAAGGCGTGGACTGGCTACAACAATCTGTGGAACACGCAATTTTCACTTATTTACACCAACTAAAGAAGTAACGCATTTAACTGCTCGAATTTATTCAGACAGTGAAAAATCAACAGTTGTAGCTGTTATGAGGTAAGTAATTTTATAACAAACAATTTAATCCGGTAGATGATCATTGGTACAATCCAACCATTATTTCTTAACCAGAACCTAATCCCATCACATCCCATCATATCCTATCCCACTAGAACATTGAACATCCTATCCCATTGAATATTGACAACTTAAATGTGTATAATGCTAAGTGTCATTGACAAAGAGTGAGTGTCCAATAATTGTTACATTTTCCTGCAGTCCAACACCCTATGTATAACAATAGCAGGTATAGCCGCTTGGCGGTTGCAGACACTGCGCGACTTGGCCGGTCGAGCCAGCATGCCACGACGCGACGCAGCGTTCCATTCAATTAATTTTTATACGGCCAATTTTAAAGTGTCCGTATTTTTTAAAACTTGGTCCGTGAAGGGGACAAACAGGACTATATGCCCATTTTTTCAGATTTTTAAATATTTCCCCGCTATAAAAATGACATTTGTTGTAAACAATTGCAAAATAAATAGTTAACAAAATTTTTTTAATTGAAATAATTTTTATTTGATACTCCCATGGGTCTGCTACAAGTACATAAAATTTAATTTTTATAACTTCCTTACTTTAGCAGCTATTATTTATTGAAAAAAAGTGAGCTCTATATTTTAAACAGATGTAAAACCAACAATTTTTAAAATTTTTAAAAATCCTTCGAGATACGTTTATATATCACTAAAGACTACAACATATTCAAAGTAGAACAAAATCCGACATGGTACTCCGAAAGGTGTCCGACTTCGCATGGAATGACCCTAAAGATAAATAATAAAAAAATTTAACAAAATTATAATACCGTTAATCCTGTTAGCGTACAATAACCAAGAGATTATCTCTAATTGAATTTGTACAGCGAGCAGTGATAGAAAAACGCGTGTATTATTGGTTTTTCTGGCATCGGTAACGGCTCATTAAGTTCAATTCGAGTGTGCTAACGGTGTTGGTGACGTCAGTACCGTGAGAGAGTAGCGCGTTGATAATCTGACAAAGATAGACGGCCGAAATTTAGACAGCGCCACGGAACGACTAATTAGCGTACCACGGCGACGTCTTCGGCTGTCAATCGTAACAGTCTAAAACCGACTTCTGCCCTGAACACATCGGCTCCCGTTCGTGTCCGACCAGAACTCGAATACAATTCGAAAGAAAATATTCTTTCGAATTACGAATATAGACTACCTTTGTAAAAGAGTGTATCGAGCAGTCGTTCAGTTTGGCGTGGGTTAATCGATAGCCCACGCACAGCTGCGAATTCATAAGACTCGGAAAAGTGTGGAATTTATTCCCATTTTTTTACTTATAACGTGAACCGTATTCCGGTTCGCACAAGTGCACTCATAACCTGAGTTAGATTCAAATACTGCAATTCTGGGGGCTCGAGAATACACCTTCAAGGTGCTCGACCATCCCGGTGCAGAATTGAACGGTCGTTTCTAACGTATAAACGCTAGAAACACAAAGAGGTCGACGGATACCGTCTACACTTCTTTGTGATTGCCATTCGGCTGAGGAGACACCGAAGGGAGGCACCTACGTGGTGTACCTCCAGGTGGGCTCACTGTAGTCAGGTCGACGTCCACTTAGGACGTCTGACTTTCGGTCTTCGCCTCCTTACTTTCTACAGATCCCGCCGGTGTAACGCTTAGAGGAGCACCTGTGCGGAGAGGTAACGGAGTCGTGGGTCAGGCCCCCACGTAGTTCAAATACTGCTGCGAATCACATCGAGTAGTGCATTCGTGCAGTGAACAACGTGCTGTCGGGCTTCGCAATGCAACTCTCGGCCAATAGGTCATCTGTTGGAACGTGTAAAGAGAAGCCGCAGATTGACGGTCGTGCCGTTGCACTGCAGTGCGACTCGACGCACAGACTCAGTGGGCATACTCACGGGATCAGTGCATTTGGAGCCTTACAACCTCCACTTGCGCCCCCGTCCACTAGGCAATCGACAAAAATCGGTAAAGGAAAAGAAGTTTGATTTCTTTCTACGCCGGAAAATTTACAGTCCACTTTCGAGTTCGTATAATACGAACAAGCGAAATTTCTCTGCTCCCGTTCGTTCGAATATCGACGCCGGGAGCGCGAGAACACAGACGCGGCGTGTTTTCGTGTGGCTAACACATAGCCGTGTTTTTCTGATTACAGAAATCCTGGCCTACCTCAAGCCGGCGAGAGGAAAGACACAAGCCTCGCGGAACGGCCGGAGACGAGGCCGAAATATTTCTTTGAATTAATCTGTTTTATTTCTTTTTGATTTTATATTTTTTTTATTATATTCTATTTTTGTAATAAAAGGTCGGTCCTAACGACCGACGAAAAGAAAATCGATTTGCTGTCCGATTCACTTCCCCGATAAACTCCCATACCTCTATCCGGACTCATTAGTTAAAAGTATCAACTTTTTAACAAAGAGCAAGAGCATTACATTTTACTTCAAACTCGATAAAACTGCGACGGAAACGCTTCAAATGTTGTAACAAGTTTATGGCAGTAATTGTTTGTCTCGCAGTGAAGTGTTTAAACGGTATGGTCGGAAATTTTCTGGTGTCTGTCAGTCGTCTCTCTTATTTTTGTTATTATTAACGTCTATATTTAAATTTAAATTATAATGTATTTTAAAATAAATAATATTTTGGGTAATTATGCAGAACAGGTGTTTCCTCACCGATTTCAATTATTTTTGGATATGTTGTCGGGGGCATAATTCTGAACAACTTTTTCCTATACATGTTACCGCCGGTCGACCTTCGTTGCCGAGATATTTGCCGAAAACTATCGGTTGCATTCTGCCCATACCTACATACATGTATGTACATTGTATGTACTTGTATGCACTAGCCGCAGCCGAGCCCTTGGCTCGACGTTCGACTGTTTATTCAGTATTGTTGTACACACATCACGACGTGACAGACGTATCACTTTAGTTTTCTGTATCAAGAGTGTTGTTTCAGTACCGAGTGTTTAAAATGAAATTGTACAAATTTTTAAATATCTGCAATGATTATAACAATTTGCTGGATTTTTTAATTGAACAAAAAGTAATTCATGGAAGGATGAATTGCGCGAAATGCAAAACGGAAATGACGTTTAATAGTGAAACATTAGTGTTTGCGTGTTATAACACCTTCTATAGATTGAACAGAAACAAGAAACGCGTAAAACAACAGTGTATGTCAAGAATTAGTGCACTTCACAATACCTGGTTTGAAAATATACACATGCCAATTCAAAATATTTGTCGGTTTATTGCATACCATATAATGCTTCGGCCACCCAGACAAACATTTTTGATACAAGAATTAGGTATTTCTTCACACACAGCAGTTGATTGGGCAAGCTTTTGAAGAGAGTTGTGTGAATTATGGGTCGAAAAATCTTCGGTTCAAATGGGAGGCGAAATCAAAGTCGTCGAAATTGACGAAGCTAAGATTGGCAAGCGTAAATACAACAAGGGCCATCTTGTTACTGGACAGTGGGTGTTTGGAAGAATTGAACGAGATAGTAAGCAAGTTTTCATTGAACCAGTACCAAATCGAACTTGCGAAACTCTACTTTCCGTTATAAAAAAATGGATTAACACGTTCACGCCGGCGCCGATATTCAGGGTTTTCTCTGTGAGGCGGCGCCCGAATGCACGGTTTGCTTCTTCGGGCGGCGCAGCGCGCTAGATTACACTGTTCAACATGATTTTTGTGCGGTAATACCCGCTAGATGATTCTTATAGATCTCGACGAGCTAAAACGAATCTGAAATCAGTTTTTATCCATCATCCTTAGTTTTTGAGAAAATCGATTTTGAAAACAATCGCAAATTTTCAACTTTGACCTCAATTTATTACAAAACTACAAAAGCTATGCGATTCCTGTTGGATTCAATGAATTCCGTGGACTTCAACTAATACATTTATATACAATAATTTGGAAATATCAATTTGCATATATTTGTAAATGTTAAGTAAATCTGACGGGACCAGCTATGGCCCTAATTTTGGAGTACTCTTTTCGATTTTTCTTAAAAAGTAGAGGTCTAACGATAAATAATGAAGTTATAAATAATATAATATTGAATTGTTCTGTTAATTTTATTGAATTTAAGTTATATTTATAATATAGAATTATTATTTTGATGTTATTGAATTACAGTTATATTTATATTATTTTATTAATTATAATAGTCATTAAAAATAAATTTTTTCAATGAATATACGTTAAATTTTCATTATTTTAATTTTCAACTATTTGGAAATTATTTCTACTTCCTTATAGACCTAAATGTTTGGTGTTACGCGTCGCCTAATAGCACAATCAAATGTGTACCACCGGTGGTACGCGCCGCCCGATGAAGAAGTCTTGTGTGAGCCACCGGTGGTACGCGCCGGCGTGAACGTGTTAAACCAGGAACAACAATCATGTCGGACTGTTGGAAATCTTACAATTGTTTAAATGAAGAAGGCTACAGACACTTAAGAGTGAATCATAAAATCAACTTTGTTGATCCGGATACAGGGGCACACACTCACCACGCACCCGTTTGGTTGTCCAGGCGGCAGGGGAGGTGAACCCCTACGTGGCGCGTCCCCAGGTGGCGGATAGGGGCAGCCGCTGGGATGGGATGCGGGGATGAGGTCATCAGCCTAAGAAGGCTGGTATCTGCATCCTCGCATAGCATCCCGAAGGTCGGAGCGAAAGCTCCCGCGGACCAAAACACCGGTATGAATGTGTTGCGCGTGTGAATGTATGTGTGAGTGGACTGGGGCATGGGGTATTTGCCGCGGGTTAAACCTAAGGCCGCAGGTTGGCCAGTTGGCTGCGGGTGTGTCCTGCGGCCAACATGGCCCCGCGGCCGGCGGCTTAATCCCATGTCACGGGGCCGCGGACGCTGGTGACCAGGCGCCTGCGGTTGAGTGGAAATGCGGTGGGAGGAGTGCCTCTCGCCGGGAAGGGCCTGAAAAGGCATGGCGCGGCGGGGGACTCTGTGATGTCTCACTAGAGTTCCCGGCCCCTCGCCAAGCGCCTGAGGATGGTCACCGTGGGGTTTTAGCCGGTAAGAGTCCGGCACTACCCGCCGGCCCGCCCATCGAAATATTTCCACTTAGCAACGAATAAATTTCAATAAATTTCAACATTTAACTAAAAGCAAACTAAGGTAGTTATATATATGTAAGGAGTGCGCTCCTTAATTGATTTAAATCTTCCCGCTCAATACAGTGAGTCGATAAGTAAGGATCCGCAGTAGCGGCAGAGAAATATAAACAAGGATTCGGCAGACACGTGCGAATACGGCCAATTAAACTTCAACCAGTTATTCCTTTTACAATAAAGTGAATTGTTTACACGAGGAGCAAGATTGCGAAGAACAAACTTTGAATGTTGTTTCTTGTATTTTTACAGGTTCGTAACCACTGTAAATAGTTTAGGCAAATAGTTTAATTAATAAAAACTCTTGTATTTTTACAGTGAAACTTTTCAGTTTGTTATTCTCTACAATCCTTAAACGTTCAACAAATAATTCAATCACACATTACATATATTCTTCCCCATCCTTTCTCCTTTATATTCTATGTACATGTTACCGCCGCTCAACCTTCTTTTCCGAGATATTTGTGTAAAACTCCGGTTGATTTATTTGGACGCAACACATTCCAGTTTCCAATTTGTCCCGGGTATTAGTTTGGTTTGGGTCAGATTAGTGCGGGGGGGGGGGGCGCCCGCTTGCGGGCGCGTAACGCATGGTAGCTAACCGATCTGAGTTTAGAGATTTGAACCAGAAACTTGCGGATGCCCGTTAACACTCCGACTCACATCGGTTCGCTACCATGCTTTACGCGCCCGCGAGCGGGTGCGCACCCCCCGCCCTAATCTGACCCAAACCAAACTAATACCCGGGACAAGTTGGAAACTGGAATGCGTTGCGTCGAAATAAATCAACCGGAGTTTTACACAAATATCTCGGAAACAAAGGCCAGCTTCGTCATTTGCTTTGGTACTGTAGATAGGTATACGGTAGAATACAATGTAGTAGTAGCAGCAGTTTTTCGTGAATATCTCGGAAACGAAGGTCGAGCGGCGGTAACATGTATAGGAGAAAGTTGTTCAGAATCGTATCCCTGACAACATATTTTAAGGTCGTCAAAATCGGTGAGGAAACACCTGTTTTGCATAATTACCATATTTTGTGCGATTTTAATATCCCCAGCTTTCCTCTCCCTCGAGATCCGAACCCGCAGGTAGGCAAAGGGATTTGTTTAAAATAAAAATATCAAACCCTTACATCCTAACAAATCCATTAAACAATCTTCTCCAGAAGAATCTTTGTCTACATCTACTTCATCAATCTCTTCCGAGCAGGATTCGTCGTTTACTATAGATATCATTAGCGCTGAACCAGTTGAATCGGCATTTGTGGAAATGCCTTTTCCCAGGATCATTTCAACGCATAAATACTGCTTCGTTTGTGAATGTTTAAAACGTATCATCCATGTACTAGCCGAAACGAGGCAACAAATATTTCTCATGCGAAGATTATATGTTACTAAAGAAAATCGGTGCTGTTCTAAACATCCACTAAAAAGCGTTTATTCCAGCAAGATATTTCAAACTTAGGTATATATTCTAATGGTAGTATAATCGAAACGAAAGAATTACGTGTTTATTTTGAATATCTTTCGACCAATAGTACTTCACATATTAAAGATAATGTGGATGATTTTTTATTTTCCGAAAAGCAATTAAAAGTATTTATCGATTTAACGTGGGAAAATCTATTACAACTTCGCGAAATGATGTCCTCTTTAAAAATTTTAAACAGCGTACTATCATACAAGCCATCGTTGTTGTTTTACTCAAATTACGTACAAGAAATTCAAATAGAGTGATAGCTGCAATACTTGGAGTAGAAAACAGGAGTAACATAGC
This sequence comes from Colletes collaris, assembly GCA_030068185.1. NCBI lineage: Eukaryota > Metazoa > Arthropoda > Insecta > Hymenoptera > Colletidae > Colletes > Colletes collaris. Next base: position 484,894 of record JASGYR010000197.1, on the reverse strand, counting down.
TATTGAAACAACAAATATTGGATTTTTATACATCCGTTCGAAATTCATTCGAAAAGGATACATTACCCTTTCGTTTCGAATTCGCGGTCATTTCCCCGAAATAATGTGATTGAAAATGAAACGTCATTTGTTGCTACAAAATTAGATAACTTAACAGACCAATTGGCACTGATTTTTGTTGGAACATATATTCGACATAAGAAAAGTTCCAATAACGAGTATCAGCAACAGTCATATTCCCTATCATAATCATATAGAATGGCCATATAGTTGATATGCTTGATCCCTGTTGCGCTAATCAAAATGACGCGGAGATTTGAAAAATTGTTTTGAAAAATCCAACTGGTTTACCAAATCTTTTAAAATCAAATTCAAAATCAAAAAAGAGATTTTCGCGATGTAAAATTAGATTTAGAAGAATGCGGTTACACAGTTTTGATGTAGGCTTTGAAGGGACGCATAACCAGCTCACCACAATAGAATCCAATCAATCGCATCGTGTTACAAAAGTTCGCTGGGTACTAGAAGCAATTCACGGAAATATAAAACAGATATATAAATTACAACATCACCAATTGTGTAACAAGTTACTCCCCAAAGTTGTTGGTGTATTTTGTAAAATAGCATGCTATTTCCATAATATGTTTGGAAAACGTTTAAATTCAGATGTAGGGTTTTGTGACAAAATAGTAGAAAAAATAATATCGTAAGACATGATCGAAAATACATTGGTCGTCCAGGTAGAAAATAACCATTGAAATAAGTGAAAATCTTTCGAAATTGCTTTCGGCTTCTGACATTCTTGATTTTCCGAAAATGACAAAAAAAGATTTAAAAATTCTATTTATTGGTATATTAGTTATCATAAGCCATACTTAGTATGTAAAAGTTATGGATGAAGATGACAACCTAAGCCTGCTAGAACAAATCATTTTTTTAATTTTTCAATCATACTTTAATCGTACACTAAATGTGACATTATATTTTTGTCTGATCTTTGAATATTTTTTTTTCTAAAAATTGAATTTAACCTATTAAATTTAACACATTACTTTTCGTAAAAACAGTTAAAACAAAAATAATAGCGGACACTTGTTTAAATATCGCGTGAGTCCGAGACGGAGAAACTCGGCCGCGATTCCCGTATCTATTTTGAATTTGCGTAATTCTAGAAGGTTGTGCTGGCTTCGAATTTTTTCGTCGTTCAGATTAGTATACCGCGGCCATTTACGTGTTTTTTCTAGCTAGCTTCGCTGGAATTCTTGATTCCGCGTAGCCGCCCGGGCCAAGGAGCTCGATGAGTCGCTACGCGACTCTGCGCCTGCACGACGGAGCCCAGCCGCGGCCGTCGATGCTTGCAGATAGTGTGGCCAGATCTGGCATAATTGAGTGCATCGAAATCGACAACAGTGACGACGAACTTCCTTAGCGTCTAACGGAATGGTGGGGATAGCAGGCATACACTACCGCACGAGCCACGTGTACGTGAGCTCGGCACTGCACAACTTCGGCAAATCGATAAAGAACGCTGAGTGTGAGCCTTTCCTTCTTGCTCTTGTAAAGAGAAACAGCTGAAATACGACCTCGCGATAATCGGCATACGATTCCAAGTCTCGACTGCCCCAGCATTTTTACTTTCCGACCTATATGTAAGGTATAAGGAATTTTATAAAGTATCATAATGTAACGAAAAAAATTTTGGGGAAATTTTTGTAGCGGAAATACACGTTTTAGGACCCCTGATCATATTGTGACTATTGAAAAAGACATTTTTTTGTTCCTCAACGACTAACAATAAGTGAATTGCAATAACGAAAAAATTTCTAAATTTTTTTAGCGGAAATACACGTTTTGGGACCCCCTGATCATATTGTGACTATTGAAAAAAACGATATTTTTTTTTGTTCCTATGCTATTAACATGAATGCATTAAACGACTAAGTGAATTTCAATAACGAAAAAAATATTTCGAAATTTTTTTGTAGCGGAAATACACGTTTTAGGACCCCCTGATCATATTGTGACTATTGTAGGCGGTAGAAAATCGCGAAAATACGTTTAAAAACATCGACATATCGATGTTTTAAACGTATACATAGGCCAGCCGTTAAGACGCGTGCGAAAGTCACGCACCGGTGTCGACGACACAGGTGATAAACACTGCCGAAAGGCGAGCGACCGCGAGAACGAGAGCGAAAGAGTGAGAGTTTGTGCGTGTTTTAGAGAGAGAAATGTAAAGGGCAATAAACGCCGAAATAAGTGTGACAACGAATGTGTGCGAGAATGTGAATATAAGCGAGAAAACGAAGAGAACGGCAGTGCGTATGATACGAGCGAGACGTAAAGAGATAACTTGTGAATAAAATAAACCTGTGTGTGTCGGAATTACGAGGGATAATTTTTCTTAACCGATATTCTGGAAATCCATATCCCTACAAATTGGGGGCTCGTCAATTTATTTAACGAAATCAGTGGTGAAATTCGGTTGTAACAATCTGGATCTGAGATCTAATCCAAATATGGAGCAATACAGTGGAGTTTACGGTGCAACAACTAAAAGATAAACTGCGAGAGTTAGGACAGCCTACTGTGGGCCCAAAAATAGAGCTTGTGGCCAGGCTTATGAACATCGATACAGAAGGGCTGGCAGCACCCGCACCCGAGGTCGTACAGGTACCGACGGCGGCGGACTATCGAGGAGAGGACGAGAGAAGAACCGAGTGGATGCAACGCGAAATGGAGATGGTTCGAAGGGAACGCGACATGATGCAGAAGGAACTGGAAATAGCGAGACGAGAAATCGAGGTGATGCAGCAAATGCAGCAGTTGCACTTGGCGGCAAATTCAGCTCGACCAGCGATGGAGGAAGTAAGGCTGCGTCAAGATATCCTGCAGACATCGACGTCCGAAGAAACCCATCGAACACGGATAAGCGTAACGGTGATCGCCGAGTTGCTAAGCCATTTCGACGGTAACGGGCCCTACGAGCATTGGGAACGGCAATTCGAGCTATTACGAGGTGCGCATCAACTAACAAATTGTGAAGCGATGGTTTTGCTGGGATCGCGGCTAAGGGGGAAAGCAATGGAGTGGTTTCATTCCAGACCAGAATACGTCACGATGCCCGTAGACGAGTTATTAAAGGAAATGCGAGGGATGTTTCACCACCTCCCGAGTAGAGTGACCAGGAAAAGAGAATTCGAGCAGCAACATTGGAGACACGGTGAGCGTTTCAGCGATTATTACCACCAAAAGTTGATTCTAGGGAACCGTGTACCCATCGACGAAGACGAAATTATCGAGTACCTTCTTCAGGGAATTCCGGATCTAACCCTACGGAACCAAGCCCGCATCGAAAGGTTCAGGACGAAGGCCGACCTTTTCGCTGCATTCGAGAAGGTGGTGCTACCGCCGAAAGTCGATGCCAGTCGAACTTCGAGGAAAACTCCGGGGGCAGACGGGTGCGTGGAACAGCAGCAGATCATCGAGAGGTGCCACAACTGCGGAGGAAGAGGCCATCGAGCAGCCGAATGCCCAGCAAAGGACAGAGGGGCGAAGTGCTTTCACTGCCGCGAGTTTGGACACATCGCGTCCAGATGCCCACGGAAGACGTCAGCCGCAGTGGACAGCCACTCTACCGAAGCGACTACGAAAGGGAAGTACATTAAGCCCGTAATAATAAACAAGTCAGAAATGACTGCTCTCATCGATACCGGGAGCGATGTAACGCTGATGCGAGCTGACGCGTACGATAGAATAGGCGCGCCGCGTATAGAGTACAACCAAGTAAGCTTCGACGGTATAGGCTCGGTCTCGAACAAAACTTTAGGAGGGTTCACAACCACCATCGAGATCGACGGGTCGCTGTACACTATTATGGCACACGTCGTGCCCGAATCGCTCATGCGGCATAGCCTTTTGCTGGGGCTGACTTCCTAAATAACGTACAATTAACCATCAAGCACGGGCGGGTCGAGATCCAACAACTGAGCAGAGTTCAGCCGTCGGAAAGCGATCTGCCCGAAGTATTGCAAATAAACGTGTGCGAAGAAGCAAGACGAGTGGACGTATCCCACATAAAAAATTCAGAGACCGCGAAACGTGTGATGTCTATGGTGGATGGTTACGAGCCAAAGAAAATACGCGAGGTAGGGGTCGAAATGACAATTATCTTAAAAGACGAAGAACCCGTGTATCAGCGAGCCAGGCGTCTATCCGCGGTAGAACGAGACGAGGTAAATATGCATATACGAGAGTGGCTACGCGACGGGATTATTCAACCCTCGTTGTCAGATTTTGCGAGTCCGGTGGTTCTAGTGCGGAAGAAGGACGGGTCGTCACGACTATGCGTCGATTACAGGCAACTAAATCGGAAAATTATCAAGGATCGCTATCCGCTCCCTTTAATAGATGATCAGCTGGACGCGTTGCAAGGCGCGAAGGTTTATAGCACGCTGGATTTAAAAAATGGATTTTTCCATGTCGCGATAAAGCCCGAGAGTAGAAAGTACACGGCGTTCATCGTACCGGATGGACAATACGAGTTTCTAAGAGTGCCCTTCGGTCTTTGCAACTCGCCGGCTCTGTTTCAAAAGTTCATCAATACCGCGTTCCGAGCCCTAATCGATGAGAAAGTAATGCTAACGTATCTAGATGATCTAATCGTTCCGTCAGTAGACCTAGAGTCCGGCCTTGAAAACTGGTACAGGGTATTAAAAACAGCGAGTGAGGTAGGTCTAGTGATCAACTGGAAGAAATGACAGTTGTTTACAAACGAAGGTAGAATTTTTGGGCCATCTAATTGAAAATCCAGACCGTGCGACCGTCCGAGCTAAAAACCAGGGCAGTAGCCGCGTTCCGTAGGCCGACCTCCACGCGCGAAGTTCAGAGTTTCTAGGATTGACAGGATACTTCAGGAAATTTGTTAGCCATTACTCGTTAATCGCCAAACCACTCACCGACCTTCTGAAGTCAGGCGAGAAATTTCGATTCGAAAGCGAGCACGTGCTGGCATTCGAGCAATTGAAACAAGTATTGACCAATAAACCCGTATTAAAATTGTACAGAGTAGGCGCCGAGACCGAGCTCCATACGGACGCGTCGAAATTCGGGTTCGGAGGCATTCTATTGCAGCGCGATAGCGTTGACGGGGCGCTACACCCCGTGTATTACGCGAGCGGTAAAACAAGCTCTGCCGAAGCCAACTACACCAGCTATGAATTAGAATGTTTGGCGATTATTAAGACCCTTCGAAAGTTCCGCGTATATCTGCTGGGCGTACCGTTCAAAATTGTGACAGATTGCCGCGCGTTCGCCCTAACAATGCGAAAAAGGGACCTTTGCGTACGTGTGGCACGATGGGCGTTGTTGCTCGAAGAGTTCCAGTACACGATTGAGCACCGTTCGGGAAACAGTATGCGACACGTAGATGCACTTAGCCGCTATCCTCTCGCCCGAATGCATGTTGATCAAAGAAAGCGACGATAGTATAGGCGCGCGTTTAAAGAAAGCCCAAGCGTCGGACGAGAGCATCCGTAAACTACTCGATGCAATAAAAGAAAAACCAATCGATGGATATTGTGTGCAAGGCGATTTGTTATTTAAGTCTGTGGATGGCGACTATAAATTAGTCGTACCGCGGTCAATGCAAACTAGCGTAATCAGGAGAGCTCACGAGGTTGGCCATTTCGCTGTCGGAAAAACGGAGGCGATCGTCAAACGAGACTATTGGTTTGCGCACATGAAACCAAAAAATTGAAAAGGGTAATAGAAAATTGCGTTAACTGTATCCTCGCGGAACGGAAGCACGGGAAAGGGAAGGCTTTCTGCACCCGATACAAAAAGGCGAAACCCCACTGGATACGTTTCATGTGGATCACGTGGGGCCGCTTACGTCAACTAAAAAGAGTTACAAACACATTTTCCTGGTCTTTGACGGTTTTGCCAAATTCGTATGGCTGTACGCGACCAAAAGCACAACGTCGGCCGAAGCAATAGATAGGCTTAGAAAGCAGTCCGCAGTATTCGGGAACCCGCGTCGCATTGTATCCGATCGCGGTACGGCCTTTACCTCCGGGAATTCAAAAATTATTGCGCAACAGAGGGGATAGAGCATATAGCAATCACCACCGGAATGCCGCGGAGTAATGGGCAAGTAGAGAGGATAAATCGGATCCTAATACCCATCCTAACAAAACTCGCAGTTCCCCGCCCTGACGAATGGTACAAGCATCTCGATCGTTGTCAGAAGTTTTTAAACGCTACGGTTAGTCGAAGCACGGGAATGACTCCATTTCGGGTAATGTTTGGGGTTGATATGCGGCTACAAAATGACCTACCCCTAAGACAACTCCTAGAACGCGAGTGGACCACCCTGTTTGACGAAGATAGATGCGAGTTACGGGATTGCGCTAAGGAAAAGATCGCGGAAGTACAACGGAGAATAGAAATAGTTTTAATAAGCGTCGAAAAATCGCGAGAAACTATGTAATCGGCGATTTAGTGGCGATTAAAGAGGACTCAGCAAGGGCCGGGGCAAAATTGTCAGCCAAATATTATGGTCCGTATCGTGTAATGTTGCGAAATGAGCGATATGTCGTAAAAAAAGTAGGCAATCACGACGGCCCAGGAGAAACCAGCACAGCAGCAGAGTATATGAAAATCTGGGTCCACGAATCAGACTCTGACCGAAGCGACGAAGAAAACGCGGAAAATGTCTGAGGTCAGACATCGCTGCAGGACGGCCGAGTGTAGGCGGTAGAAAATCGCGAAAATACGTTTAAAAACATCGACATATCGATGTTTTAAACGTATACATAGACCAGCCGTTAAGACGCGTGCGAAAGTCACGCACCGGTGTCGACGACACAGGTGATAAACACTGCCGAAAGGCGAGCGACCGCGAGAACGAGAGCGAAAGAGAGAGAGTGTGTGCGTGAGAGAGAGAGAGAAATGTAAAGGGCAATAAACGCCGAAATAAGTGTGACAACGAATGTGTGCGAAAATGTGAATATAAGCGAGAAAACGAAGAGAACGGCAGTGCGTATGATACGAGCGAGACGTAAAGAGATAACTTGTGAATAAAATAAACCTGTGTGTGTCGGAATTACGAGGGATAATTTTCTTAACCGATATTCTGAAATCCATATCCCTACACTATTGAAAAAAAAGACATTTTTTTTGTTCCTCGACGACTAACAATAAGTGAATTGCAATAACGAAAAAAAAATTTCGAAATTTTTTTTTAGCGAAAATACACGTTTTGGGAAACCCTGATCATATTGTGACTATTGAAAAAAACGATATTTTTTTTTGTTCCTATGCTATTAACATGAATGCATTAAACGACTAAGTGAATTTCAATAACGAAAAAAATATTTCGAAATTTTTTGTAGGAAATACACGTTTTAGGACCCCTGATCATATTGAAACTAAAAAAAAGACATTTTTTGTTCCTCAACGACTAACAATAAGTGAATTGCAATAACGAAAAAAATTTCGAAATTTTTAGCGGAAATACACGTTTTGGGACCCCCTGATCATATTGTGACTAATAGAAAAAAACGATATTTTTTTGTTCCTATGCTATTAACATGAATGCATTAAACGACTAAGTGAATTTCAATAACGAAAAAATATTTCGAAATTTTTTTAGCGGAAATACACGTTTTAGGACCCCCTCATCATATTGTGACTACTACAAAAAACATATTTTTTTGTTCCTATGCTATTGACATGATTGCGTCTAAACGGCTGAATGAATTTCAATGAAACTTAACATTTAAGTTTTATGTTCTCGTTTTAAGGTCTCATTATATTTTAAGCGTGATCAGTTCCCATATAATGATGATTATACGTCTGTAGTTTTATAATTATTTCGATAGATATACATCATTTGTAACAAATTTTAAAGCGATTTATATAAATCTTAAGAAGGATTAAGATCAAATATATTTTTCTCGTATCTTTCCTAGACAGGAAAAATTAAACGAAATCTTATGCCTTGCATACCTACCTAAACCACATAAAAACGTATTCCACAAATATTTTAGAATAATGTTGTTCAAAGCAGTCTTACTTCGTAAAGGGTTAATTAAGGGTTAATTAAAATGAAAAACCACTCTTAGCCAGTACCGTGCACGCTACAGAAATAGATTACTACTGACTTTTCCCACTATGTTTTTTAATAACCGTATCCAGAATTGTTACACACAATCAAATGTTATATATTTGACTTAACTTTACATAACAAAATAATTGTAACGATAGGTAAAACAATAACGTGCACGCTACCGTTCAATGGAAACCACGGGAAGGTGGTGGTCACTTCCATCAGGAGGGAAATGTAAAAACTTGTAATTTCTTTGTAACATTATCACATGCCATATATTAGAACGTCTATATTCTTCTTTCCTTTTTTTGATTCCCCTCTAAATTCATTTCTGCAAAATGAAATATATTAAATTGACGTCTATATACTGCTATTCATTCAATAGAACTTTATTTCTAATTATTGCCTTTTAAAAACCTATGGGAACTGGGCTATATATATCTACGTCCTTTCTTCGTCCGGGCATTTCAACGGCCCATCGATGCGCGAGCAGTATAAACAAAACACTATCGCCACGTGTTGGAGCCACTGCTGTTTTTCGTGAGTCAGTTGAATTCGGTCGACGTGGACGAACATCAGGAGAAATTTAAAGGTACGTGCCGTAGTTCATTCTGAGACATTTAAATTGAAAAAAAGCTTTCGCGTAGGTATTCTGTAATTTTCTGTTCTTTCGCTTTTCTGCTTTTATATCATGGAAACGGTTGTGAAATCGAAGAATAAGTGTAAGCGCGGTTTTTTATCTTCATGGATAAATGATCATAGATTTAAATAATGGATACGTGCAGTACCCCATGATAGAAGTCGTTTTTATTGTACTTTATGCAATAAGTCTTATTCTTGCGGTTCCTCAAACGTGTAAAGACACGGAGAATCTGGGTGTCATAAAAAAAATAGTACTTCTAAATGGACTTTTATGCCTCAATGGCTTGAGAATGATTATTTCAAGCCATGGTTGCATAAAGTCGACGGCGACCCTTATTCAGGGTTCTGTTCGGTTTTGCAACAAACAATTTTCATGTCGATTATCGACGATTTATAATCATGCAGATTCTCAGTGTCACATTGAGAAATTATAAAAAGAGTAACGATAACGCAGACAATTTGAATAATAATTTTACGACGCAATCCGAAGAATCGCCTCTGTCGTTGGATGAAAGGATAAAATCCGCGGAAATCAAATTTGCCAAATTAATAGACGAGACGATTCTTGAAGTTTTCAAAGACATTGGGCAAGATCCTGATGTCTTGAAACATATGTCGTTCGGTCGAACAAAGTGTTCAAATATTATATCAAACGTTTTGTATCCTTTAGAAACAAAACGTATTTCTAGTGTTTTACAAAACACTAAATTTTCTATTTATATTGACGAAACATCCGACTCGACCAATGAGAAATGGATGACGTTTCTTGTTCGTTATGTTGCACGAGACTTTGGATGTTCGAACGGAATTGGTAGAATTATTACATCTTGTTGCCAGAAATTGTGGCGCAGATAATTTATTTAAAACATTTGAAATTGCCATGATAGAAAGAGAAATTCCGTTCGAAAATATTGTCGCGTTGTCATGTGACAACGCTGCTGTCATGACAGAGCGACACTCGTCCTTTATGACAAAGCTTGCAACAAAATGCAGGGACAAATTTTTGACTGTCCGCTGTCCGTGTCATCTGTCTGCAATGGTAGTGCGCGAAGCGTGCAATACCATTCCAGACATATGCGAGGAGTTGTTACGAAAAGTAGCAACTTTCTATATACAGTAGTCCCCAAACGTTCGGCTATATTCCGCGAATTTCAGCAATGTTTTCAAACAACCGACAGAAAAATTTTAAAATTGTGTTCTACGCGATGGTTATCACATTATACATCCGTAGTTACACTTTTAGAGAATTGGGACTCTGTATTGCTTTTTTTTGCAAGAATTGACAATAAACGAGAAATCAGAGTCCGGGGAACGTCTGTTAATCTCGATGCAAAATCCAGAGGCCAAAGCATATCTTTATTTTCTAAATTACGCTCTTTTTTTATAAATTTAGCATTTTCTTTCAAACTCAAGAAACAAGAATTCATTTGCTTCAAAAAGACTGCGGCAGAACTTTTTATGCGATATATTACGCAATTTTCTGAAACCGCAGCTTTTGAAACACATGAATTTAGTAAGAATGATGAATTTTTCTGTAGTCGAAAATCAACTCCCATTTAATAGTATAAATTTAGGAACAGAGTTTCTTAATTTTCTGCATCAACTGAATGCAGAAGGCAAGTCCGACATCGTAGAAACCGTAAGGAAAAATTGTTTAATGTATCGATTGGCAATCGATGACGAATTTCTTAGCAAGTTGTATGTTTTTGAACCCACTTTTATATTAAATGATACAAATAGAGACATTTTCTTCAGAAATGTTCTCTTAATCGCTAGGAAATTCGGCGGTTTCGACGAAGAAGGACTGCAAACAGAATGGTCAGTATTGCCTTTGGAATTTACAACGAAAGGTAGACAGACGCCTATCGAGATGAAATTTGATGGTTTCTGGAAAACAATTTTATTAACGCGAAATTTGGACTATAAAATTAAATTTCCTGAATTGATGAAATTAGTAAATACAATTAGATCACTTCCAAATTCCAATGCCGATGCAGAAAGATTGTTTTCCATGTTACCTGACATAAAAACAAAGAAACGGAATAAACTTTCTTCGGCCAGCGTCAACTCTATTTGCGTTGTGAAATCTTCGTTAAAGGCGCAGAGGGAAAACTCTCAACCCATGGAGGTAGATGACGATCATCTAGCTCTATTGTATTCCAAAAATTTATATCATAGATTTGCTAAGAAGCAAAAGTGTAATTTAAGATTAAACGCAACATATGACAATAACTTTGAGAATTTTCCCGCTACGTCATATGACGAAAATTAAGGTACCGATTTACTACAGAGCTTTTCTCTAGAGAGATTTTTCTCTCAATAGAAAAGCTCTTTAGTAAATTGGTACTATTAGGCTGCAATGACAGCATAAACGTTTTCATGCGACGTCGCGGTAGACTGGTCTTGTTACGTCAACGGTACCGCGACGTAGGCGCAACAAGGTGTGATGCATGTATGTATGTGCCATAACGTCACGCGAAAGCGCTTACACTGCAACCGCAGTCTTGTTAGTGATGTCCAAAATATTTTTTTTTGGACATCGCTAATATGTAAATAGTCGTTCAATTTGTCTCGCGTTGTTACTTTTTTTTACGTATTTCGCTTGCTGTAAATACTATTCTGCTTGCTCTAACTATCATTTTTTTTTTTCATTTATTTGCTTATATTTTGCCGTATATTTTTAGTTAATGAAATTGCTTGCTGTAGATAGTGTGGATATGACGTAGAATGTCGCGCCTTGTTACACTTACGTCACGGTACCGTAAGAGCAACAATACACGACATAACGTGCCAGCTTAATCGCGAACGTCCTATCCCGACATCCCATCCTTTGGAAATGTAAACAATTATATCATTTTTCCATTTTTATGGCTCGTGTGTATATTAATAAAAATTAATGCATTCACGAGTTAGTTTTTCATTATATTGTAATTTCATTACATTAATAAAAACATTTTAATATACGGCATGTGATAATGTTACAAAGAAATAACAATTTTTACATTTCCCTCCTGATGGAAGTGACCACCACCTTCCCGTGGTTTCCATTGAACGGTAGCGTGCACGTTATTGTTTTACCTATCGTTACAATTATTTTGTTATGTAAAGTTAAGTCAAATATATAACATTTGATTGTGTGTAACAATTTGATACGGTTATTAAAAAACATAGTAGGAAAAGTCAGTAGTAATCTATTTCTGTAGCGTGCACGGTACTGGCTAAGAGTGGTTTTTCATTTTAATTAACCCTTAATTAACCCTTTACGAGTAAGACTGCTTTGAACAACATTATTCTAAAATATTTGTGGAATACGTTTTTATGTGGTTTAGGTAGGTATGCAAGGCATAAGATTTCGTTTAATTTTTCCTGTCTAGAAAGATACGAGAAAAGTATATTTGATCTTAATCCTTCTTAAGATTTATATAAATCGCTTTAAAAATTTGTTACAAATGATGTATATGTATCGAAATAATTATAAAACTACAGACGTATAATCATCATTATATGGGAACTGATCACGCTTAAAATATAATGAGACCTTAAAACGAGAACATAAAACTTAAATGTTAAGTTTCATTGAAATTCATTCAGCCGTTTAGATGCAATCATGTCAATAGCATAGGAACAAAAAAAAATATGCTTTTTGTAGTAGTCACAATATGATGAGGGGGTCCTAAAACGTGTATTTCCGCTAAAAAAATTTCGAAATTTTTTTTCCATTATGATACTTTATAAATTTCCTTATACCTTACATAGGTCAGAAAGTAAAAATGCTGGGACAGGCGAGGCTTGGAATCGTATGCCACTTATCGCGAGGTCGTATTTCAGTTGTTTTGTCTTTTACAAGAGCAAGAAGGAAAGGCTCACACTAACGTTCTTTATCGATTTCCCGAAGTTGTGCGCAAGCGCCGAGCTCACGTACACGTGGCTCGTGCGGTAGTATATGCCTGCTATCCCCACCACTCCATTAGACGCTAAGGAAGTTCGTCGTCACTGTTGTCGATTTCGATGCACTCAATTATGCCAGATCTCTGGCCACACTGCTTGCAGATCGCTACGGATCATTCGTGAACCGTCGGCGATCAGGAGCAGATCCTGTAACGATCTCTTCCATTTTCGTACGAAGCTCCGAGGCGCATGAGACGATCTCTCACCTCGTAATCGAATCAAGTTTGCGGACATTGATTTATTTATGGAGAATCTCGTTATAGCGACTCGAAATTTTCTCACGAATAAAAGGACAATCTGCCTGTTGTTGTAGCGATCGCTGTCCACGCCGCGCGTGACGCAATCGTAGACGCAGGATTGTGATTGAACGCTGCAGTTCGTTGCCGCGACTGCGACGTTAGGGATTCGGTGTCGATCACGTTGAGTCCTTTCCGTAATTAAAAGGTTTGAACCTCAGGAAGGTAGATACCGACATACTGGTTATCGCCTGGTGGTGGTTCGCGGTTCGAAGGGATCGAGGAACCCAACCGAATCACCCGTCTGGTGTACCACATAGAGTGCACCGACCGGTGGAGTGGTAGTTTCGACGACCCGTTCAAGCCGTACGGCGTAGGAGCAACCGGAAGGTAGATACCCAGGTATTGGTATCACTTCGTGGTGCTTTCTGTGCATCGGGCTTCGGAAAACCCGCTCCAGTGATCTCGTCGTGAGGTGACAAGGTTGAGCACAAGCGACCGATGGAGCAAAGGGGTTCGAAGTACCGTCGTTCCACCGCTACACCCACGACCAGCTGTGAGTTAACCACACTCGGCTGTGACCGTAGGGTGGTTAGTGTTGCAAAGGACTTCGTCCTAATTCGGCGAGCCGCAGGCCAGTTCCTCGGTTAACAGGAACCGCCGACGAGGGAACCACGTCTGGCTGCCGGGCGTTCCTTCAGGATAAGGAATCGCTGTCGAGGTAGCTGCGTGTGTAGGCCGCTGGTCGTTCTTGAGGAGTCGTTGTCGAGGTTCCCGAACCAGGACAAGAAGTCCTCTTGCGTGGGTGGCGTCCAAACGTCACCCGTACGGTAAGCGTGCTTGCGGGATATAGCCACTTGGAACCTTACAACCTCCATTTGGTTTCCCGTCCGTGGCATTGCGAAACGAACCCGGTAGATCAGAGGAAAACCTCATTTACCCGGTTGTGCGCGTCGGTGATATCGTAGAAATCGAATATCACCGACCAGAAAGCAAAATAATACAGTCCACTAGCTATTGCGCTAGATTGCCAGTTAGCTCTCCCCTCCAAGCACACCAGACTGTAGCTGAAGCGCGAGATAAGCAGCTAATTAGCGCGTAATTGTTGACTTGTCCGCAAAATATTCATATTTGCCGGAACTTTTGTTACAGAAAGCCTCCGAAGCAGTAAGATCGGAACGGAGAAAGAGAAGACCAGGATGAAATCTGGGCCTGCGTCCAACTTTTGTTACCCGTTTTTCCATTTTCTTTGTTACCCATTTTTGTACAATTTACAGTTTATATTTTGTAATAAAAAATTGATTGAAAACTTCTAACAATTTCTCTACCCTGTCTTTTCCCTCGTCCGGAACTACGGTTAGAGTCCCTCAGTACTCTAACAACACTTTTCGTGGGTTGATTTCTGTGGTTGGGAAGCTTCGGTCGAGGGGACGTGAAGAATACGGTGCTGCGAAGGAAAATCGAGGCCGATTGAGGGTCGATTATTTGATTTTGAAGCAGCGAAAACGGAACTCAACATGGTGGAGCAACACTTTCACAACGTGGATGATGTGCTACCGAAATTCGATCCCGGTAGAGAGATGCCAGAAAAGCACCGTCGGGTGCCCTACTCACACATGCCAGATACGCGTACGTGAGCTCGTGGAGTTTCGGAAAGTCGACAAAGGCAAACTGACGCATGCCCTCTTTCTCGATTTTCCGAAGCTCCCCGAAGTAATTTCGGACCGCCTCGTGGGAGTCGAGAGAGAAAGGCTCACATTTGCCTTCTCGCTCTTAACAACTGAAATCCGATTTCCCGTCAACGTCATACGATTTGGATTCTCGACTGCCCAGGCATTTTTACTTTCCGACCTATGTAGGCGCACATAAGCAAAGTACCCATAATGAAAAAAAAATTTTGTAAAATTTATTTTACGGGAATACACGTTTTAAGGCCTCCTGATCATATTTTAATTATTGAAAAAAAAGAAATTTTTTTTTATTCCCATGTATGAGCACACATATGTATATTATTAATACGATTGAGTATTGTTAGAATTTGGAGGGCTCAAATATTAATTTGAGAACCTCGTCTAACGGGTATCCGGATTACGAAGGAGTAGGACGAAGGAAAAGTAAGTCGTTTGTTTTAATTGTATTTTCGCGTCGTCGATCTTCGACGACGCCGTTTATTGGAATAAAGAATAGAACAAAACAAACGAAACGTAAAAAAAACTTGTTATAATCTGTTTAAAGATTGCATAATGCCGAGCGATTAGCCTCGGCCGCAATTACCGTTAATCCTGTTAACGTACAATAACCAAGAGATTATCTCTAATTGGATTTGTATGGCGAACGGTGATTGAAAAACGCGTTTATTATGAGTTTTTCTGGCATCGATGTAACGGCTCATTACCTTTCGTTCGAGTGTGCTAACGGTGTTAGTGACGTCAGTACCGTGAGAGAGTAGTGCGCCAATAATGTGACAAGGAGAGACGGCCGAAATTCAGACAGCGCCACGGAACGACCAGTAAGAGTACCACGGCGACGTCTTCGGCTGTCAATCCGTATCATTCTTACGGCGACTTCTGACCGAGACGCATCGGCTCCTGATCATATTCGATCAGAAGTTAATCGCGATTTAAGAGGGAAGATCCTCGTGCGAGAAAGCCATAAGGACTGCTATCGTTAGAAAAGGGTGTAGCGAGCCTTGCTCGAAAAAGGTCGGAAATTCATTCCCACCTTGCTTGGAAAAACACGATTCGCATTTCGATTCGTGCAAGTACACCAGAATCTCGTTCGAGAAAATCTCGATCGAGTTTAAGCAATTTAAAAATTACTGCATATTTTGGAGGGCTCGAGAATACACCAATAGGGTGTTCGACCCTCCTGTGCGGAATTTAAAGGTCGATTCCAACGTATAAACGTTTGAATCATATAGAAGTCGGCGGTTACCGTCCATACTTCTGTGTGATTGCCCTTCGGCTTAGGAGACACCAAAGGGAGGCACCTACGTGGTGTACCTCCAGGTGGGCTCACTGTAGTCAGGTCCACGTCCATTTTGGACGTGTGATTTTCGGTCTTCGCCTCCTTACTTCTACAGATCCCGCCGGTGTAACGTTTAGAGGAGCACCAGTGCGGAGAAGTAACGGAGTCGTGGGTCAGGCCCCCGCGTAGTTCGAAATACTGCAACGTATCACGTCGAGTAGTGTATTCGTGCAGTGAACAACGTGTTGTCGGGCTTCGCAGTGTAACTCTCGGCCAAATAAGTCATCTGTTGGAACGTGTTAAGAGAAGCCGCAGATTGACGGTCGTGCAGTGCACTGCAGTGCGACTCGACGCACAGACTCAGTGTGCATATTCACGGGAACAGTGCATTAGGAGCCTTACAACCTCCTCTTGCATCCCCGTCCACTGGGCAATCGACCACTGATTCGGCGAGGAAAAGAAGTTAATTCTTTTCCTAGCCAAAATACAGTCCACTTATATTTCGTAATTTACGAAAGTTTACATTTCTCCGCTCCGATACGTTCGAATTACGAACCAAGGAGCGCGAGCAAACGAGCGCGACGAAGATACGTATAACGTGTACGTGTGTCTAACACATAGTCGTGTTTTTCTGATTACAGGAATCTTGGCCTACCACAAGCAAGCGAGTTCGGCGACCGAGCTTGGCAGAAACGAGGCCAAATTAACATAGTCCTTGTTCAGTCTCGTTAATTTTTTATTCTAATTTTTCTTTTGGTTCTTTTATTTGTTTTTTTTTGGAATAAACGGTCGGTCTTAAGGGCCGACGAAAAGAAAGCCATTTTTGTCCGACTCACTTCCCCTATAATACTCCCACACCTCTATCCGGACTCACACGTTAAAAGTATATATTCATTACTTTTTAACATAATCAAACTAAAATAATTCAGAACAAAAACATTTAACAGAAAGAAAAATAAAATGTTTGGCCGTTTGCCGCTTTTAATAATTAAAATAAAAATTGTAATAAATTGGCTCGTCCTCTGGCGCGTTAATCCGCCTCTCGTTTGACGAGTCTTCGGCTGGCCTCATTCTTCTCTGTAACAAAAAGGACGGAACTTGGTGTAAATACACGGTAACGTTAGTCACGTTTTCCGTCTCGTTCTGAAGTTCTCGCGCTCCTAGCTGTGCTTGTCGCACTCAGGAGTGGGGATTCTCTGCCGCTGCGTTACGCGGCGAAACAGGTGGACTGTATTTCTTATGTGTGCGTTTCCTTTAAACCGGGAAACAGCTGATTGCAGTTCTAAGGAAGACGAGATTATACCTCGATTCTTCCTATACTGCGTTATCTCGACCGTCGTAGGAAAGGGCAACAGATGGAGGTTGTAAGGCTCCAAATGTTGTCGAATCCTCGGTTTCTTACCGTCCTCGTAATCCGTCCTTGTACGGTGTGGGAATGTACCTTGTCTGCGTTCACAACGACTTACGGTTAGCGTACGTTTCCCACTGTTGCTCTTGAGCGGTATTCCACGCACACGTTGGCGTATTTTCGGAAATACCGCTTCAGCAGGTCGCCTGATGCTGGACACGTGATTTAAATTCCTAGCACCGACTGGAGGGCGGCAAAGTCCACCCACGGAGATACCACGTGGTCCGTCTAGGTGGGGTTTTAACCGTTCGACAGTCAAGGGAGGTTCGTGGGTCAAACTATAACCTTCGGATACGACCGATCGGTTCAACGATACGTATCCTGTTTCCTCAGTCTTAGGTGGTTTTACCACTGCTGCTCTAGAAACGTTCGGAAATAACCCACGAGATTCCTCGTTAGAAACGGAAGTGACGTTGGTACCGGATGGTATCCCCAATCCGTTTAGGTACTGCACTTCTTTGCGTTTCCTAATCTTTTTCACTCCAGTTAAAAAGTGTAGCGGAAGTATTTGCGTGGCCGGATCGGACCCCACTCCGTTCTCGCACTGCACCTTCTCCACCACGTTCTTAACTGGCTCGAAAGAATGACACTATTCGTTATACTTGGTATATACGGAGGAGGGGATCGTATGCTCCATCTGCTCTCTGCCGTTTCCAAATCAAAGAGTGATTCGTTTAACAAGGAGAGTCAAATTCGGAGAGCGATTTTCCGACTGGCGGCGCTGTAGCCGAATTTGAGTTTATCCTTGTCTATCTTTTCGATTGTCTTTCCTTGTCTATATTACGCGTTTCGAAACGTTAGCTTGAAATTCTGCGTAGTTTGGTCGATCGCGTGATGTTTCGAAGAAATCCGTATGTGACCGTTTTTGTATCCGGTCTTGTTTACGCGTAGCGGACATGAGCGCCGAACATTCTCGAGTATGTTACATAAGCAGAAAAACAATACCGGGTGACGAATAATATTCTACTATTCTTTCACGTCGAATTAACGCGATATTTAAACAAGTATAAATAGCTGAATAAATTTAAATGAAACTTTACATTTAAGTTTTATGTTCTCATTTCAAAGTCCGGTTAGACTTTGACTATAATCAGTCCATGGATAATAATGATTATACCTCTTGTTTCATAGTTGTTCCTATATATATGCATCATTTATAATAAATATTTTAAATCTTTCATATAAATCTTAGGACGAATTAAATTTTATATAAAAAAAATTATATAAAATTTTTCTCTATCTTCTATAGAAAAGAAAAAATTAAATAAAATCTTATACATTACATGCTTACTTAAATCGCATTGAAAACGAATACCACAAATGTTTTAGAATAATGTGCAAAATGTGATTGCGATTTTCGCTAAGACAAATTGAAAACTCGGTTCTAACAAGGAAAAGTTGGAATGGTACCCGATTTTGGGTTAGGTTTTACTTCGAGATATTATTAAAGTTATTACAGATACTTATCTTCAGAAATAGCGTGGCGTGAATGACAAGGTATTTGCTTGCAAGTTCCGAGCTTCTTCTGCTCTGCGGGTTCGAACCCTGCTTAAACAAATCTTTTTTTTATTTTTTCAATCATATTTTAATCGTACACTAAATGTGACATTATATTTTTGTCTGACCTTCGAATATTTTTCTTTTAAAGTTAAATTTAACCAATTACATTTAACATATGTTATTTTCAATGTACGAAGTACATCAATCTGGATGGTACTTTTCACAAAAACAGTCAAAACAAAAATTTCAAGCACCACGTACATCTACTGAAGTTCTGTTTTCACAGAAATTACAATATTTTGTATTTAACTCCGATGGAAACGCCCCATCATTTACATTGATAAAATGTGAACGATTTTCGGATAGTCGTACTTTGTCCCGTACTTTTTACCTTATACTTCAGGTACAAAGGGATATAACTGGGTAAAACAGTTTTATGACATTGCCTGCTAACTCATGTTACTGCTCTAAAATGAAACGCTATGTTTTGTACCTTTAACCCTTGTGTGGACAACCAAAATATTCACCGTAGTCGTACAAGCGGGGTACCCGGGTACCCCAAGTATTCTATTCTGATATATGACACTTGTAGTGATGATTTTACTAGCATTTATTTCCAATGCTCTTTATTTTTCGTTCTTTTCCTTCTTATAATACACCAAGTACTGTTTCAAAGAATTTGAGCGAAAAATTATTTGAAATTACAATATAATTCCATGATGAAGACGCTAGTGTCATTCGTATATGTGTATGCGTTTTCATCCTGTCTCTCTACGTCGGTGATTGGTGTGGCGCCGTGATGAAAGGTCTCTTATCTCGTTTATATAAACAAGTGTACGAACCCACGAAACAAAGTAGAGGCTAAAACGAAGAACTGATCAGTTTGAATCAGCTTTTGGTACGAGAAGAGTGTGCATCTTGGAGGAACTATCGTGTGTAGTTCTGTTCTTGAACATTCAGTGCTTCGTGAAATATAGTTCACAATTTGTGAAGGTGTAAAAATGGAAGAATTGACAACAGAAGAATTTTCAAGATAAATATCAAGCTTATATACAATATATAAAAACAATTATCAATTGAGCACTAGATGGACCAAGAGGGTTAAAATTATCCATAAGACTATTTTTTATATGTAATTTATTCCTAAAAAACATTGTTTATTTCGAATTGATATCGACAGGACTAATGAAATACATAAATAAACATTGTTTTCTTGAATTGTGTATTTTTTCAAAAATCTGTCGTGTTGGTACTGTGTAGAAAAATATGATAATCATTGGTCCTTCTAATGTTAGTATGCCATAGTAGCACTGTAATAGTAGCAGGCCTGCGTATGTGTGCGGAGGAGTCGAGTGAGGCTCGCGCTTCTGAGACGTGGCAGTAAGCCTTAAATATAAAGTATTGTATCTCTATGTACAATAAACTATTATAAGAACAAACAAACATTACAAATGCTAAGTACATCAGACATGACTTTTCATTAATCTCTCCTAACAATCATGCAGATAAGTATTACTACAAAAAAGTCCATATATGTATTAAGTATTAAACAATATAAAGAAATGCATTATTAACAGGAATCCTCATAAGAGATGCAGCGAAAAAGCAATGAAGCTGAGTTTTGAGTTAGGCATCACGCATTACCTTTGCTGAAGGATGGACATGTATATCGAAAATGGGTAACAAGAGAACAATTTCTCGTTTAAAATATGTAACTTAATCTGTCAATAGATGTAAATATTGTCCACGGAGAATTTCGAACTCCAATCGTGCATATCATAAACCTTGTCAACATGATATCCGTAACTATATACAAAGACTGCTTATACTCTCCTTATTGAAAAAATCTTCTTCCTCTATTTAGAGTTATTAAAGGTATGAGATTTTAAAACTAAGTACGTATTCTCATTTAACGTAGAAAAAATTAAACAGTAGTATATTAAATAGAACTGTTTTATAGTATAATTGGCTAAACCCTTTACTCCATAATTGCTTTTGCGTTTATTTTAGGTGAAAATATTTTATAAATATTAATAAACAAATAGTTCTTCATTGTCATTTAGTTGAAAATTGAAAAATATGTAATTAATGTAATGAAAAAAAATGTATCTTAGTAGGCCGTGAATCTATGTGAAGAAGTTTGCAACAGTCTCGCAACCAAGCATCTTACTCACTGCACCACACTCTTGGAAATAACGTTGATACTTCTGAATATAACGCGCATGGCACATTTTATTTGCTGACTTATTTCTGCTTTTCTGTTCTATACACCGTTCTGCTCAACATAGAAATGTTAAAAAACATAGTCCAAAGTCCACAAAGTCCGAAAAAATTCGGGGTTATAACCAATGACAATACGCATTTACAGTAATTATATAAATTTAGTGTCCCGAAAAGTTCATGACGAAAACCGTATTTTTCTGCGTTTTTTGGCGTTTTTAATTTTTCATACCTAGAAGTTGGAATTGAAAAACCGGAAAAAATTCTTGAACAAGTATCTCGATAACGACAATGCACCAGATTTTTTACGTACTTTTCGTACTTGTGTAATCTCAACATTCAGAGATAAAGAATAAAAAAGAATGTTTACCATATTAAGAACAGTAGTTTAATTAATTAATATTGGCAACTTCGTCTTTCTGATTGACTGTACTTATCTTACAATAGAATTACCCAATTGTGATTTAGATTTATTAGATAATTTATTAATACAACTTCTTATAAAATATTACCACACAAAAGTATTCAAATTAGATGGCAAAGAAGATAAAAAGATAAAGAAAATTGAGAATTTAGTCCATAAAGAATATAACATGATATTTAAGATAATTGGCATGCTATTATATTTTGAATATAAAGGCAAGAGAACTCTTTTTATACAAAATAAATTAAATTGTCTTACATAGAAGTCTACTTATGATTTCTATTGAAATGTGATCTTAAGATAAAAGATGCAGCAAGGGGTGAAACCACTGTGATGGCTGACAATAAAGGCAATTTTCAACAATGTTTTGGGCATTACAATGAAACTTCTTCTGATAAATGTTTAATGTCTTCGAAAGTATATTTCTTGAACTACTTCTTCTCAAAATTTCATATAAAAATATTAATTGTTATAACTAGACTCCGGATGTTTATGCAAATGCATATTTTTATAGAAAACAGGTAGAGCAATAGGACCTGGATAGAAACATGTTTTATGATTAGAGAATTCGAAAAATATATTTTTTATTGTGCACTTTTTGCATAATGCATATGTTCTTAGCCCTGCATATACTTCGCGCTCATGTGAAATATCTTTCTGATGGAATTAATTTAGTCTGTCAGGAAACTCTCTTATCATGACTATATAGTGTCGATAACATAAATACTGTGCTAATTATAGATACACATCAAGACATACTTGTATACAATAGGCTTCAATTGTTCGTTGAGCGTTAGATGTGACACTGTGTTTCGAATTCAGGTAGTTTAGTTTGATTACCTCAGTGATATCAGGAATCGTGCTACTACTTGTACCTATTAAAGTATTTTTAAGAATGCCGAAAACTCGAAGAAGTAGAATAGCACTACTCAAAAGTTGGATTAAAGACGATTCTAATTTTGTTATCAATGGGAGCAATGAAAGAAGTGTGTATTGTGAACCTTGTAATAAAAGTATAAAATGAAAAAGAAAATCCCAATTAGGGCAACATGTAAATACTGCTTCACATAAAAGACACCTTAAGGGGGTAGGCACGGGTAATGCAGCGCGCTGTAAACCGACACAATTTGGCCCGAAATAGGGGGTTTCGAAATAAGAGATTTTGCCCTTATATGAGCAGCTTTTGGGTCGAATGAGGTCTCATTCGAAAGAGGAAGGTCCAATGCAGTGCGCTCTGGTCAGAATCGAACGAGATTGTGTTCACATTTATTAATATCAACGTCGAAAGTCGAGAAAAAATGAATGAAATACAGCCACAGAATCGAGGTCTTTAGGTTACTAAAAGAGTTGTACGATTCAATACTGACCAGAAAGCGCGCTGCATTGGACCTTCCTCTTTCGAGATGAGACGTAATCCGACCCAAAAGCTGCTCATATAAGGACAAAATCTCTTATTTCGGAATTGCATTCCCACAAGCGAGTTCCGCCATTACATGGGTAATAGCAGAGCAAGTCACGTGACAAATTTAGTTCAGGCAGTCGCTACGAGATGGCGCCTAATCAAGAGGGCTGTGAAGGTGAAACCATACCAAAGTGAAGCGTTAGCTTCGATACATAGGCCCGTCGCCCCCCACCCCGACAAAGCCTGATGCTGACAACCTAACCCATACTTCGATTCTGCGGCTGTATTCGTTCATTTTTTCCTCGACTTTCGACGTTTATATTAATAAATGTGAACAGAATCTCGTTCGATTTTGACCAGAGCGCACTGCATTGGACCTTCCTCTTTCGAATGAGACCTCATCCGACCGAAAAGCTGCTCATATAAGGACAAAATTTCTTATTTCGAGAACCCACATTTCGGGCCGAATTGTGTCGGTATACCGTGCGCTGCATTGCTCGTGCCTGCCCCCTTAGTATTTTTTTTTTCATTATTTATTTTTTCAAATTCTAACTATATAACATGTCTACGTTAGATACTAAAGCCGCAGCAAACATTCATAATTATCAAAGAAAGAGAACGAGAAGGATAGATCTGCTTGATCGAAGGGCGAGAAGAAGTAATAGTAAGCCAATATACAATCTTCTGCTCCCATCCATTCACAGTTTTCAAAGGTAAGAGATTTCCCCTCAGGGGCTGTGTCCGGCAATCGTCGGCCGCAGTACGGGGCGTAGCGACCCCGAGGTACCTGAAGCTAATCACACCGTAAGCCTCCTGTTGGTCGTCGCGACGACCCATTCATAATTCCTTTTTTGGTTTTGTGAATGGTACGTGACGGCAGGAGAAACCGGGGCCTTGGCTTAACCGCCTGGGCCAAGAGTATGGCGACTCTATAAAATCGCCCTCCAATCCTAAGCTATGGTGCGCGGCGATGGGATGCATGGTTGGGGGAGAAGGCCCAATCCCAAGCGACCACCTCCGGGGCACCTGCCGAACCCCGGAGTATTAGGCTTACCCGGGTAAGGCGGCTCTGCCCGGGTGGACCTTTATTTCCGACCTACGCGTGGGAATTATATGGATTCACAAATTAAAACGGGGCTGGGCCGGGTTGTTTCTGGTTGGGGAGGACAGAAGACGGTGCTGGGGTTGGAGTGATGGTGCTCGCGGCCTCACTCAGCGCCTGGCCTGGCTTCGTGGAAGGTGGAGGAGGGACGACGAGACTGCGTCAGTCTCGTCCTTCTCCTCCACGAGGAGCCACTTAGGCTCCAAGAGGGAAGCGGACGGGGCGGGCCGTCGACGGAGTGGGCAAGACGATGAGCCCGGTTGTGATGTTGAGCTGTCTCAGGGACGAGGTAACCGAGGAGATATCCGAGAGGATCTCCTCGTCCCTGAGGCGGGTCGAGAAGGTTGCCGCAGCCTGCTCTGTAACGGGCAGAAAAGCAGCGTGGCTAAGGCCCTCCGAGAGGCTGCGCAAAATATGGGGGAGGCGGCGCAGGAGTTGAGCGGGCGAAATGCCCGGCTACAGCTCCAGGTGGAGGAGGAGCGACGGGGGAGGATGAGGGCAGAGGCGCGCGGGAACAGCGCAGCCCTCCCTCCTATCCTCCCTCCTCCTCCCACTCTCCACCACCACGACCCACAGTCGTGGAAAAAGAGGAGTGCGGCGGCGGTGTTGCGGGGACCTTCCACCCGCACTCCGCCAGCGCAGGAGTTCCCCTATTCTCCTCAGAGGACGAACTTCTGAGGAGGATCGGGAACATGATCGACGGCAAGCTGGCCGCCTTCCGGGAGGAGCTCACTCTACGGAGGTGTGGTCGGCGGGAAGGCGGTGCCTCCCCGACCGAGGTCGGTTCGGGCGGGGAAGGCAAGGTGGGGAGGGAAGGCTCCACCCACCGTGGCCGTTCCGGTGCCGCGGGTCGCGGCCCCCCAGGGGGGTAGTGTACCCGCGGCCCCGGTTTGCGCGTCCTCCGCGGCACCATCCCAAGGGGGGGTGTCGTGGAGCGAGGTGGTAGGGCGGAAGGCGAAGAGGGCGGCGAAGAAGACCTCGCAGCCGCGACCTGCTGCCTCGCCGCCCGCGGCCAAGGAAAGGCCGCGAAGGTGCGGCCAGGGCGCCCCCCTAAAACGGTAGCAGTGACGCTGAAAGTTCCTCAGGGGGGCGACCTGACACTCGCGGGGCGATGCAGCTCGCCAGGGATAATATATCCCTGGAGGAGCTCGGCATCGCTCCCGTGAGGGCGAAGAGGGCCGTGACCGGGAGTCTCCTGCTGGAGATCCCTGGTCCAGAGGGAGGCGTGAAGGCGGACCGACTCGCCCAGAGGCTCCAGGAGCAGCTGGGCGAGCGGGGTGTCCGTGTCGTCCGGCCCACGAAGCGCACCGAGATGCGCATATGTGGGTTGGACGACTCGGTCACCGCGCAGGAGGTGTCCGGTGCCTAGCGAGGGCGGGTGATTGCCCCGAGGGAGACGTGCGGGTCGGAGAAATCCGCAGGTCTCCTTCCGGCCTGGGGTCGGTGTGGGCCCGGTGTCCCCTCTCCGCCGCCCGAAAGGTGGCGGAATCCGGGAGGGTATTGGTGGGGTGGGTTTCGGCGCGAGTGGAGATACTCGCGCCGCGGCCACTCCAGTGTCACCGCTGCCTCGAGCTGGGGCACGTGAGGCAGTGGTGCACCTCGCCGGTGGACCGCAGCGGTCAGTGTTACCGCTGCGGGGCAAATGACCACCGCGCGAGCCAGTGCTCGGCGGCCCCCCACTGCCCGCTATGTGCGGACATGGGGAGGTCAGCCGATCACACGGTGGGGAGCAAAGTGCTCTCCCCACTCCCGGAAGGGGAAGAAGGGGCCCACCCGGGTCCAAGCACCACGGTTGCTGGCAGCGTCCACCATGGATGCTGGACGGTGCCACAGGGACATGGAACAGCCGGGAGGAGGCTGGGACGGCCGTTAAATAACGGCGCCCCGCCTCCTCCTCCAGGCCAATCTCAACCACTGCCGCGCGGCACAGGACATGATGTCCCAAGTCCTCGCGGAGTGGGGGGTTAGCCTGGCGGTCGCCGCCGAGCCGTACCGCGTGCCGGATCACCCACATTGGGTGGGCGACGCGGACGGTTTGGTGGCGACAGTATGGGGAGGTGGCGACGGGTCTCCGCCGTTCTCCATTCTGGAGCGGGGTCGGGGTTTCGTCGCCGTGGACTGGGGGGGAGTCGCCGTAGTGGGGTGCTACATCTCGCCCCGCAGCGGTCACGCCGCGTTCGAGCTGTACTTGGCCGAGGTCGCGGCATGCGTGCAGCGCTGCGCGGCCCGGCCGGTGCTAGTCCTGGGGGACTTTAACGCCAAGTCGGTGGCTTGGGGATCCCTAGGACCACCGTTCGCGGCGGGATCCTGGGCGACTGGGCGGCGGGGCTCGACCTTCGGTTACTGAACCGGGGGTCGGAGCACACGTGCGTGCGGCGATATGGGGGGTCTATCGTGGATGTTGGATTCGCGACCCCCAACGCCGTGCGCATGGTGTCAGGTTGGCAGGTGGCCCCGAAGGCAGAGACACTCTCCGATCACCGGTATATCCGGATGGAGGTCTCTGCCGCCGGGGCTGCGTCCCGGCACCGCCGCCCGGATGGCATCCCACCGCGCCGCTGGGCGCTTCGGCGCCTGGACAAGGACGCCCTGATGGCAGCTGCCCTCGCTGCAACTTGGCCGCAGGTGGCGGCCGAATTGCCAAGCATGGAGGAGGAGGCTGCCCGGCTCGGGGTACTAGTCGCAACCATTTGCGACGCGTCGATGCGCCGGGTCGGGCGAGCTTCTCCTCGCCGGGCGGTGTACTGGTGGTCGGCCGCGATCGCGGAATTGCGGGTCGCGAGTGTCCGCGCCCGACGCCAGTACGCCCGCGCGCGCCGTCGTCTACGACTGGACGATGGCGTGGCGCGAGCGAGGGCAGATGACCTGTATGAGGCATACCGGATGGCGTCGGTTGCTCTGCAGGTCGCCATCAAACGGGCCAAGGCCCAGGCATGGAAGGATCTCCTCCAGACAATCGATGACGATCCTTGGGGGCGCCCGTACAGGGTGGTGCTGAAGAAGCTCCGCCCGTGGGCGCCCCCCGTCACCGAGGGTCTTGACCCCCGGCTGCTGGAGGACGTGGTCAATAATCTTTTCCCAATTCGGGTGAGGGGACCACGTCCTCCGGCGGAGGCGGCAGTCCCAAGGGAGTGGGCGGCCGAAATGGGGGTCACTCAGGGGGAGCTGGCCGCGGCCATCAGACTGCTCGGGGCGCGTAACACGGCCCCGGGTCCGGATGGTGTGCCCGGCCGGGGTTGAGTCTTGACCCAGGGCGTCCTTGGGGCTGACCTCAGGCGGTTGTTCGACCGATGCCTGAGGGACGGGCGATTCCCCCCCAGTTGGAAGGTGGCGAGGATGGTCCTCCTCCGGAAGGAGGTCGGCCCGCGGAGTCTCCTCCGCATACCGGCCCATCTGTCTCCTCGACGAGGTGGGCAAGCTCTTCGAGCGGGTGATTGCTGCCCGCCTCGTCGAACACCTGGCGCGGGGTGCCCCCGGCCTGGCCGACTGCCAGTACGGTTTCCGGGAGGGTCGATCGACCATCGACGCGAGAGGTCGTGTCAGGGCCCTCTCGGAGTCGGCCGTCTCCCGGGGAGGGGTGGCTTTGGCAATGTCCTTGGATATTGCCAACGCCTTTAACACCCTGCCCTGGGAGGAGATAAGGAGGGGGCTCGAATATCAGCGGGTCCCCCTTGTCTCAGGGCGGTCATCGGGGATTATCTCCGCGGCAGGTGGATCGAGTATCCGAGCCGGGATGGGCATATGCGGAGGGAGGTGTACTGCGGTGTTCCGCAGGGGTCGGTCCTCGGGCCCTCCTGTGGAACATCGCGTACTGACCTGCAGTGTTGCAGGGCCGACCTCCCCGACGGCGTCAGCGCCGTGTGTTATGCAGATGACACACTGGTGCTGGCCGTCGGGGCGCACTGAGGAGGGCCAAGCGTCTCGCGGAGGAGGGTGCGCAACGCGTCGTCGACCGGATCAGAGGGATGGGGATGACGGTGGCGGTCCATAAGACCGAGGTGATAGCGTTCCATTCACCTCGGCAGGATCCGCCACCCCCTCTGATCTGCGTGGGTGAGGCTAATATCGAGGTGAAGCCCCAGATGAGGTATCTGGGGCTGATCCTCGATAGCCACTGGCGCTTCGAGGAGCATTTCCGCTGCCTGGTCCCCCGGCTGGAGAGGATGGTCGGGGCTTTGGGCCGGATTCTGCCCAACCTGGGGGCCCGGCGGGCCGAGTTCGCCGCCTCTATGTGGCAATGGTTCAGACGGTGGTCCTATACGGGGCCCCCGTCTGGGCTGACGACCTGGCGGCCTCCCGGCGCGGCATGACTATGCTGCGTCGGGTGCAGAGACGGATGGCTCTAAGGGTCGTCCGCGGGTACCGGACCGTGTCACATGAGGCGGCGACGGTTCTTGCGGGGATGCCGCCCATGGATCTCCTCGCGCGGTCGCACGCGATGATGTATCGTCACCGCGTCGACCGTCGCGCGGGAGTGGGGGCGGTCCCGGGTGTGCAGGAACCTGCTTGGGGCGAGTTGAAGCGCCAGGCCCGGCAGTCCGTGGTGCACGCGTGGCAAGAGCGGTTGGCTCTGCCTACCGCGGGGCACCGGACAGTCGGGGCTGTTCGGCCACTCCTATGTGAGTGGCTGGACAGAGGCCATGGAAGCCTCACTTACAGGATGGCACAGGTGTTCTCGGGGCATGGCAGCTTCGGGAGATACCTGTGCCGGATAGGGAAGGAGCCGACGGCGCGTTGCTGCCACTGTGACGCTGAGCAGGACACGGCGGAACATAACCTCGAGGTATGCGCTGCATGGGAGGGTGAACGCCGTGCCCTGATCGGCGTCATCGGGCGGGATGTCTCGCTGCCGGGCATGGTGCGCGCCATGCTCGGCAACGAGGAGAAGTGGAGGGCCGTGGCCTCCTTCTGCGAAATCGTAATGTTGCAGAAGGAGACCGCGGGAAGGGAGCGCGAGCGTCAGCGGCGTGCTGAAGCTCGCGCTCGTTTGGTGGCGAGAGAGCATCGCCTGGGCGTCAGGCGACGCGGGCGGGCCCCTCGGCGTGGCGCATGACCCAGGCTGGGAGAGGGGTTCTGATAGGAGCCCCTCCGCCATGCGGCGTGAGGTCGGACCGGATGGGGTGGCAGTGCCTCCTGTCCGGGCCCGGCGCACGGAGCGGCACCCTCGGTGGCCTGGTGCGGCCATGAGCTGCCGGCCTCCGAGGGTTAGAAAAGGGGTCGCGGCGGTTGCGAGTTGGGGCTCGCAGCCGCCACTAGACGCGGCCACGGGACGGATGGCGGCAGGACGATGTGACCTCGTCCTGCCGCTATGAGACAGGGTGATTACCGGGGGGACCGTTCGTCCCCCCGCGGGTGGGCGCAAAGCGCGGGCACGGGGAGGATACCGGAAGTATACTTCAAGCGAGTCCCGGTATCCTCCCAAATCGTGCGGAAGGGTCACCGTGGGGTTTTTCGTGGGTAGGTCCCGCGCCCGTTATAATGGGCGCGGGGAATCCCACACACCCCTCCCGCCTCTCCCCAAAGAGGTGGGAGGGAGTCTTTCGAAGATTTTCCCGACGAAGAAAAAAAAAAAAAAAAAAAAAAAACGGGAAGAGATTTGAAAACTAACATTTCACATTAATTTCAGTGTAAGAGATGTTAAACAATAATCGTGGTTGACAAAAAAAATAAAAACGCAAAAAACACTTCAAGACTATATTTATACATATTTCAGGTTAAAATATTTGTAAAATGCTATCAGAACATTTATAAATAAATATAAAGCATTGTTATATAGTTAGAATTTGAAAAAAAAATACTAAGTCCAGAAGAGAGACTCGAACCTACGGTAAAAAAACTTCCAGCGGTTCAGCAGTCGGACACTCTAACGCTGCGCCATCGACGCCGTTGAAAATATCGTTGATTTTTTAGGATATATACACCCAATGGTTGGCTTTATTTTATTTGTTTCAATTTGTTTCAATTGTTCAATTGTTTCAAGATAGATAAGGAAAAACGGATTTGCGATTGGCATTGAAAACAAAGGACAACATATACTGATAAAGGTTATTTATTAAAATAAAAAATGTTTGTGAGGCCTCTTCCGCCTCTTCCGCCTCTTCCGCCTCTTCCTCCTCTTCCTCCTCTTCCTCCTCTTCCTCCTCTTCCTCCTTTTCCGCCACCGTATTTGCTTTCCCGTAGTTTTTGCTTCAATTCGCTTATCTGCAATAACGATGATGTTAATGTAATATTAAATGTTGTAATGATGTACAAACTACAGACCTCATATTGTCATACGAATGTAAGAAATGTGTGATTATGGCTATTGTTTAAATATCGCGTGAGTCCGAGACGTAAAAACTCGGCCGCGATTCCCGTATTTATCATGAATTCGCGTAATTCTAGAAGGTTCTGCTGACGGAGAATTTCTTCTTCGTTAGATTAGTATACCGCGGCTATTTTCGTGTTTTTGCTAGCTAGCTTCACTGGAATTCTCGATTCTGAGAACAAATTCCAGAAATCGTGTTGTTAGCGCCGAGAGAGAGAGAGAAATCGATTTATCGAATCGAGATCGACATCCGAAACGCGGCAGCGCCGCATCGTGGCTAAGCAGCGCGTAGTCGCCCGGGCCCAGCAGCGTGTTTCGTCGCTATGCGGTTTTGCGCCTGCGCGACGGAGCCCAGCCCCGGCCGTCGATGCTTGCAGATCGTCACGCTCCAGTACTGAGCCGTCGACGATCGAGAGCAGACCTGTTTACGATCTCGCTCCGTTTTCGTTCGAGCTCCGAAGAGTGTGAGCCAAGCTTCTTCTTCGAGTACTCAATCCGCGGATAGCAGCTAAATATTTATTGGAAAATCTCATCGTGTCGATTTAGATTTTCCCGAATAAGGACAATCGGCCTGTTGTCGAAGCGATCGCCGTGCACGCTACGTGTGACGCGATCGTAGACGCAGAGATTGTGATTGAACGTTGCAGTTGGTTGTCACGACTGCTACGATGGGGAGTCGGTGTCGTTAACATTGCGTCCTTTCCGTAACTTCAAAGGTTGAACCTCTGGAAGGTTGATACCGACATACAGGTATCTCCTTAAAGTGCGTTCTCCTTTCACGGGATCGAGGAACCCACTCGAATCACCCGTCTGGTGTACCATATAGAGTGCACCGACCGGTGGAGTTGTGGTTTCGTCGACCCGTTGAAGCTATACGGTGTAAGAGCTGCCGGTAGGTAGATATCCAGGTACTGGTATCTCCTCGTGGTGCTCTCCGTGCATCGGGCTGCGGAGAACCCGCTCCAGTGATCCCGTCGTGAGGTGACGATCGTTTGAGCACAAGCGTACGGTGGAGCAAAGGGTTCGAAGAGCCTTCCTTCCGCCTCTACCCCACTACCAGCTGTGTGAATCACACACTGGGCTGTGCGCGTAGGGTGGTTGGAGTTGCAGAGGCTTCGTCTGATTCCGGCAGGCCGCAGGTCGCTCCTCGTTGCATAGGAGCCACTGTCGAGGTAGTCACGGCAGGCTGCCGGGCGGTCCTTTGATAGGAACCGTTATCGAGGCAGCTGCGTGGGCAGGCCGCAGGTCGCTCCTGAGGAGCCGCCGTCGAGGTACCCAGAACAGTCAAAAAGTCCTCTTGCGTCGGTGGCGTCCAGACGCCACCCGCACGGTGAGCGTGCTCGCGGGATATAGCCTCTTGGAGCCTTACAACCTCCATTTGGTTTCCCGTCCGTGGCATTGCGAAGTGAACCCGGTAGATCGGAGGAAAACCTCGTCTACCCGGTTGTGCGCGTCGGTGATATCGTAAAAAACGACTATCACCGACCAAAGCAAATTATTACAGTCCACTCGTTGCTGCGCCAAATCGGCAGTTAGCTCTCCTCTGCGCCCACCAGACAATCGTTTGGAGCGTGAGGTAAGCAGCTGACGTGCGCGTTAACTTGATCGCTGTCCGCAGATACTTATACTTTTCGTATAATTGTGTTACAGAAACCAATAACCAAAGGAAGGAGGAGACGCGGCCGAAAGGAGAGCCGTCGTCTCATTTATTGTCTTTTTAGTTTAAGGTTTTTTTGTAATTGATATTTTTTTGGTTTATATTTTGGTAATAAAAACGTTAATTTAAATCTTGTACCAATTTCTCTACCCTGTCTTTTCCCTCGTCCGGAACCACACAGTTAGAGCCCCTAGAGTGCTTTAACAGCTATACATACTTCTTCTTTGTAACGGCAAATTACGGATTCAAAATATTGCCAAGTGACCCCGGCGCTTGGGCTGCGTCGCGACCTGCTGCTTGCCCGGCCCGGGCTGCGTCGCGACGGGCTTCTGATGTGGGCCGGGGCTGCCTCGTCACAATCCATTATTTCTGTCTTATTCATCTACAAAGAAATTAAGAATGAATAAAAACACAGGATAACGATAATGAAACTTTAACCGAAACATATCTAAACACGGTCTCGACTTTCAAGCAAAATCTATAAATGGGAAAAGTGGTGTTCCTTGAAATTAAACAAAGAGAAACTACACTATCGTTATACAGGGTGTTCGGCCACTCCTGGGAAAGATTTTAATGAGAGATTCTAGATGCCAAAATAAGACGAAAATCAAGAATACCAATTGCCCAACTGAGGCTTCGTTAAGAAGTTATTAACGTTTAAAGTTCCGCTCGTACTGAATTCTTTTCTCGAAAATGCGCAAGATTTCGGGGATATATGTATTCAGCAAAAATTATTGTAATTGACACCCGCAACTGAGAATAATTTTTCAAAAACGATTTGAAATTTTTACTATTAGTAGCCGAACACCCTGTATAATATACAAAAAACATGTATGACGTAACAAATTTGTAATTACACCACTTTCACCATGACCGGCACACAAATACACACAGGGGTAGTAAGCGACAAGGTACTTACGATGTTGTCTCGTTGACGACTGTATCACTTCTGGCAATGGAGGCTCTGCTATCCTCGAGGGTAGGCAAGGCCCAAACTACCCCTCCCAGTCACTCAATATTTCCTATTTCACTTGCACCAAGGACCGAGTGATACGTCATCGGCCCGCGAAAAAGTTGGAACTTGGTGAAGTTTTAAAACGCGTGTCGTGCCCGCGCATGCCTGCGGATTGTTCCTTCGTCGTCAGGCAAATCGAAAATTGATTTGAAGGAAAAACTTTTTCACACATTCGTTTATTATCTATTCCAGCTTATTACATAACAGAAGCAATAATATATATGCAGTAATTCACAAAAAAATAGGAAAAATGTATTTATTGAACATTTTATGGGTGGACAAAATATTGGCACACTGGAATGAAAACATTTAGAAATGACTTGGAATGAAATATTAATCCTTTAATCGTTTAGGCATCGAATCAAGTAACGTTTTTGTAGAATCCGGCTCGATTTTGTTCCATTCTTCTAAAAGAACATTCTTCGAGTCTGCTTTGTTTATTATATGATGTTTTCTAATCCTTTTTTCTGATTCGTTCCAGACATGTTCGATAGTATTCATGTCTGGGCTCTGCGGTGGTGTATTTAGGTAATGAGAAATATCATAAATGTGTAGCAACGATTTGAATATTCGCGCAATTAGAAAAGTAACGCGTGCGCGCGCGAGAGAAGGAGAGAAAGAGAGAGCGTGTGTGAGAGGTGTGTATAAATAATCCGCGAGCGAGCGGGCTCGTTCTTCTTCTTCTTCCTGTTTCTCCTCGCTTCAGCAGTCGATTATGTCAATAAAGTATTTTTGTTAAAACGTGCTCATTAAAGTATTTTGTTTTAAACCGCGCTCACAAATGAATATTTCGCGATCTTGTTGGAAATAGAAATTCCGCGGAAGGTTTAATATTTCCGCACTTATGAATTAATTTTGTTTTCATATATTTAAATATGTGTATTTGTCTATAATATTATCTATAAAAATTAATTTGCCAACTCCAAACGCTGCCATAGAACTCCACACCATAACTCCACCATCTCCGTGTTTTACATTTGTTTGTAAATTTCGCATTTGTAACGCATGTGTAAGAGAAATTAAAACTGGACGCCCTCGGACGAAGGCTCTAGGCCTGGGTTAGGTCATGGCAGGCCATGTGCGGCGGGCCCGATGACTTCAACGACGCAGGGCCATAAATTCAAGGCCCTCGAGTACATTGCAGCGTGCCACCCCCAAAAGAAACTTTATTGGAACAAAAGAAAGGAAGTCTTCAAAAACCCTCGGAAAGCTCTGCGTATTTTCTGGTGTGTCATCGAAATATACAGGGTGTTTGGCCACCTGGTAAAAATTTTAATGAGGGATTCTAGAGGCCAAAATAAGACTAAACTCAAGAATACCAATTTGTTGATGGAGGCTTCGTTACAAAGTTATTAACGTTTAAAGTTCTGCCCGTACTGAATTTTTTTCTCGAAAATGCGCAGGATTTCGGGGATATGTCTATTCACGAAAAGTTATTGTAATTGACACCCGCAACCGAAAATAATTTTTCCAGAACGATTTTAAATTTTGAATTGAATTGTTAATAACTTTTTAACGAAGTATTCTTGATTTTCGTCTTATTTTGGCCTCTAGAATCCTCCATTAAAATTTTTACCAGGGTGGCCGAACACCCTGCATTCTCACGCTTCCTTGAGTGCAGGCCGTTGGGCCTGTACGGTTACCTTCCAGAAATTCATGGTTTATGACGCTCGCAATTAACTATTGAGGCAGTCGACGAACAAGCCACCTGAACATTCTTTTGTTCACGCGAGAAACATTTCCTCAAAAATAGCTTTCGTTACCGCGTGAGTCATAAACCGCGTTGGCCATTATCTTGTCGGATATTTTCTTTACCTGTACGACCAGTCGCTACAAAACGAAATTTGAAACCGATAAAAGAACAAACACTTAGCACTAACTATAAAATATGTAAAAAGTCGTCTGAAAATATTTCGCTGTGCACGATCGAATGGTTCTGTAGCGTAGCGTGTAGCATGGTAACGGTAGACGCGACCATGAGAAATGACAATGACGGCTTTAAACAATAATAATATGAAAATTGATCTGAAGGGGAAGTGATTTTATATGAACATTTAGGGAAGATGTGTTGAAAACATTACATTTAGTTAAAATACATGATATTTTAAAATTAAGATATTCCTTATCAATTGTAAAGAATTTTGTACATTTTATTCACTTCATTCAGCATTACTTTTAAACATATTATGTACAGCAATTATTAATGAAAGCATTGTTTTTCACTGCAAAGAAATACTCTTGATTTAAAAGGAAAAAACGAAATGAAAATGTTAAACGGAACTGTTGAAACATCTCAATGAGGAGAAGTAATTTCTTGCGGTAAAAATGGTAGTTTTAAATCGTTCAACTTTAAAGACTTCTACAAATTATAATTTTCATTAAATTTCACAAACATTTCTATTTTTGAGGCTGTTGGACATTCAGGATATAATATGAATATGTCGATATTACAAAATTTATTTTTCGACAAACTGTCGCTAAATATCTCGACCCGGAAAAGTCTTTCTTTTGTAACGAATTGGAAAGTTTATTTTACGGCTGGAAAGGATGTTCTATCGCTATTGAAATTGCACGTGAAGAAAATGTGTCGTCCACTTGAAAAGAAACTCTATGCCTGCACCGTGTTCCTCACTTTGTCCTTCGGTGACAAACAGCAAAGCCCTTAGACTCGTTGGACCCGCTAAGGTTTCTCTTTATGCAGCCAAAAGACAGTGTGTCTCAATCATCGATTCGTTTTTGCTCATTTATTATTTACAGTAAATCCAACACATACTCTCCCACGAAGCGCGTATATAAATGAAGAAGACTTTCGCGGCAATATTTTATTTTAATCAACATGCAACCCCACTCTAAAATCTTCCACAATAATGTTTCCAAAAAAACTTGATTACTATGCATTCATTTGAAAATTCTACTGTACAAAATAAAGTAACATTTATTTTCGTGAATAATGTAGGGTATGAAATTGTAGACAATAATGTAGCGAAAGGCTGCAACACATACTTTGAATATTCGCGCAAGTAGAGAGGTAACGCGTGCGCGCTCTAGCCGGATTGGAAACATTTGAAAACCTGGAAAGTATTGTCAGACTCCAAACTCGCAAAACTATTGGCCGATTCAAAACTTGATCGATTCCGAGATCCATATGGAATCGATAACTTTCTGTAGTAATTTGTGCTTGACGATTATTAAATATTAAATGTGGGTAATTATTTAGATTACGGACGGTAACACCGATTTCGGTGATTTTGAATATGTTATAGAAATCAACATTTTGAACAACTTTTCCTATACATATAACCACCGCTTGGCCTTATTTTTCGAGATTTTCTTCAAAGATTGCTGCTATTGCAATGAATTTTGTATATATGTACATGTGACTCTGTATGCGTCAGTCCACGATCGCCGATTATTCTCTTGTTTGTGACAAGAAATAATGCATAATGTGTGAAGCTAAATCTAGTTCTGTATTGCTGTCAAAGGTTCGAATATTCCGAAGTATGGAACTCGCCAAATACATTATGTAGGCTATTTAGCTGAATTCTTCTTCCATCGACAATATGATTTTAATGATCGAATAATGAAATGTTTCCCACTTCTGATAATATCAATAGAAAATTGAAATAGAAAATGAATACGTGGCCGACCGCCTTACGGCGGCCGGTATAAGAAAATCTAACCCAGACCTAATCCATTATATTAGTTACTAGGTAGAATAATTAGGTTTATAAGGGTTAGATGTTTTTATGCCGGCTGCCGTTAGGCACACCCATTGTCGGCCGCCTCGATGCATCTATAGAAACAATGAACAATCGGCGATTGAACGCTTACACACACGCTGCCACAGCATGTACTTACGTATGTATGTAGATACAATTCATGTAGTAGCAGCGATCTTTTTGAAGAGAAATCTCGGAAACTAAGGCCGAGCGGCGGTTATATGTATAGGAAGAAGTTGTTCAAAATGTTGATTTTTACAACATATTCAAAAATCATCGAATTCGGTGAGACCCCACCTTTTCTGAATAATTACCAATGTAATAAAAATTACTCTTGTGGTTTATACCACTTGAATGTAAAAAGCAATACAGTATTTTCTCTATAGAAGTGATGCTCTCGGGGCTCAATGCTCGGCTGTAGCGTGGACGAGAAACGATTCTTGATACTTTGTTGACGCTTACTGGAGGCGGCGAGTGTAGAAAAGAACAGCGAGCATATGACAAAGAGGGACTGAGCGCTCGAGGATCGTCGACTTTGATATCGTTTCTTTCGCGTCGGGTCGGCTGTGGCAAAACACAGGCGATGTTTACGGTAGCCTATACGATATCGGTGTTCTAATTCCAACCTCTACCTCTCTTGGCAGAGGTCGCAGAATGAAATACTGATTCTGTACAGGCTCCCGTAAACATCGTCTGTGTTTCGATACAGCCGACGTGGAGTGACCTGAGCGATGCATGCCTTTGATCGCTTATTGCGTTAGTAAATAGGATCTGAATTGTACATATATTGTATTTGGTGTCATTTTAATAAGAAAAGTGTTACGAATATGTTGATGAAGTTTGAGAAAAGGAATAAAAAATAAAAATAAATTTCGTTGTTGATTTAATATTGTATATGTACTGGTTAAATCGCGTCATGACTTCAGTATGTACATTTTAAAGAAAGGACAAATATAGCATACGTATACATATTTTATTTTTATTTTTATTTTATTTAATACAGCTTTTTATTAGGAAAACACAAACAGAACAGGAAAGTTATGCACTTATCCTAACATAAATGAACGCCTGATACACAAAGTACTTATCGAACGCACATTATAATACATAAGATTATATCAAGGTTATGTTATGTGGGATTTAGAAATAAGGAACGTGGTGATAAAAATATTTTTATTTCGCCGGTAATCGATACAACTGAAACTCGTGTTCGCGCTCTATATACACTCTTTTGAAGACTCTTGTTTTCGTCAGCTGTTACGCTGCTTATATACTATTGTCGACCTGCTCGCGGGTTATCGCACCTTCACTCTGTCACACTCACTCACTCGCATTCTCTCTCTCACACTCATCCTTGCGGCCGTTCACTTGTCATATTTTGACGCGCGCTTTGTTATTCGGAGCGTCTCGTAACAATGAGTGTCCCGGACAAAAACGCGTGAGCACCCAAAACCTTTGCCTACTTTTATACGAGTTCATCGATCGCTCTAGCAATTATTTTATTCCTACAGTTATGATACCTTCTCTGGACCACACCTCTTGAAATAACGTGCTGTACGTCTTGCTTTCATCTGTAAAAAGAAATGTAGCATACAGGAACGAAAATAAAAGAAAAGACAAGTTTTATAGTACACAACGATAAATTTGTTTATTTTAATATTTCGCAGTGACTCGGTTTACGAATCCTTCTTGCACGGGCCTCGTACATTAACTCGAGTCCTGGCCGCGCGCGTCGGAATCGCGTCGCTCTTCGCGACACTCACACACACACACACAGACACATGCCCCTTCCACTCATACCCTGCCTGACATACAACAGAAAGAAATGTAATAAAAATTAGTCTTGTGGTGTATACCACTTGAATGTAGAAAGCAATACTTACATCTTCTGAAGAATGTATTATGACTGTTTCTCATATATATTTTCTTGCAACGGTACTGGCCCCTTTCAGTTGCAATTACTACTAATAGAACCTGTAACAGAAAGTTAGAACAAATTGTAATAATTTAGTATACAATACAAATTTAAATGTATTTTTTTTTTTTTTTTTGTACGTGGGGAAATCCTCATGGACACCCCGAGGCCCCAAGTAGGGGGGCCTCGGGGTAGTGCCGGACTCTTACCGGCTAAAACCCCACGGTGACCGTCCTCCGCCATCACAGAGTCCCCCGCCTTGCCTTGCCTGTCGAGGCTCATCCCGGGGGGAAGGATGACATGTCCCTCCCCCTCTGATTCCTCCGCCGCGGACGCCAGGTCACCCGACGCCCGCGGCACCGGGGCTACCTTCGGGGGGCGGGGGCCTCGCACGGGGCACCTGCAGCCCCCAGCGGCGGCCCGTCAATGAATCCCCTCGCCACCGACGTGGTGGCCGAGGGAGCATGGTGATTTTTGCCTGTAATACTGCTTACCAGAAATAAATGTCACAAATTCATAGCTGAAAGAGAAATTCAATTTATCCAATTATTTGCATAAGAAAAGTATCAGTGCTATACTTACAATTTTGTAGCTGAAAAAATAGGTGAAACTATACATTATTAGAAGAATGTAAAGAGACCCACCACCACCCCCCTCATAGACGTTCCCCTTTACGCTGTGTCCTTCACATACATCTTACTTACATTCCTTTTTCAACAGCTTCTCCTATCCATTGAATGGACTCGCCGGTGCAATGGTATATTGTAATTGCAATTGCTTATGTAACAACTCTTCATATCCGCTGAATGCACTCGCCGGTGCAATGACATATTTTAGTTGCAATTGCTTATGTGACAGCTCTTCATATCCGCTGAATGCACTCGCCGGTGCAATGACATATTTTAGTTGCAATTGCTTATGTGACAGCTCTTCATATCCGCTGAATGCACTCGCCGGTGCAATGACATATTTTAGTTGCAATTGCTTATGTGACAGCTCTTCATATCCGCTGAATGCACTCGCCGGTGCAATGACATATTTTAGTTGCAATTGCTTATGTGACAGCTCTTCATATCCGCTGAATGCACTCGCCGGTGCAATGACATATTTTAGTTGCAATTGCTTATGTGA
Organism: Colletes collaris; assembly: GCA_030068185.1. Lineage (NCBI taxonomy): Eukaryota > Metazoa > Arthropoda > Insecta > Hymenoptera > Colletidae > Colletes > Colletes collaris. The sequence continues at coordinate 445,191 of JASGYR010000197.1, read as the reverse complement.
CAGCTCTTCATATCCGCTGAATGCACTCGCCGGTGCAATGACATATTTTAGTTGCAATTGCTTATGTGACAGCTCTTCATATCCGCTGAATGCACTCGCCGGTGCAATGACATATTTTAGTTGCAATTGCTTATGTGACAGCTCTTCATATCCGCTGAATGCACTCGCCGGTGCTGCTTCGATGTTGTCATTCATCGTTATAACATGTACTTTATTATTTAGTGGTACATGCTCCTCTTGTTTTTATATGCGGATGTTCTCTGATTGGCTGGTGTCTATTAAATCTACTGTCTATGATCTCTGGCAACATGCAGTCTTCATAGAACTTCCTCAGTTTTTCCTCCATTTCTGTTGCCCAGAATGCATCGTTTCTCGGTACTGTTGTAATTGTCATTCCTTTGGGCGTCCACAAACAGAATAAAGCTGTTTGTCTATTTGTTATGTGCAATTGTCCTTGCACTTGATAATAATAATGGTGATTTTTATTCATTTCACCATCCCGGAAAATACGCCGTATTGCAGGAATTTGCTGTACTGCTTCGGCAGGCGATAAATCTTTCGCCGATGCGGGACATTTAACTTCGACGATGGTATCGTCGCTCACAACACCGTCAGGAGTTGCACCTAAATAAGGCAGAGCGGCATCGATAAACAGGCCGCACGGGACAATATGTTTTCCTAATTCTTCTTCCAATTGTTTCAACGCCTCTGCCTCATTCTCTCTTCCGTATTGCACTGAATGCAAGTGTTGAAGTTGCGGGTACATTATACTTTTCAACGTATTTGCCCGTGGTGTTTCCTTTCGTAATCGGCATACCTTGCCGAAATTGGATGCGGTTAATAATTTCTTCCTATAAGCTATCCATTTCTCGCTGTTTGCTTGATCGCGAGTTTCTGCTTCAATCTGGCATCGCATCGTTTGCCACTCATGCAGTATAGCCAAGTGCCTTTGACACTCCGAAAAGTATACTGCTTCGTCCATATCTGGCTTCTCTGCACTGGGGCCGTAATCCTGATCGCACGATTGTTTCTCGTTTCGGAAGGAGGATGCTTTCGCTTCTTGTTTATATTTTCTTGCCATTTTCGCTGCATGCTTGCGACGTTCTTCCATCCTTTTGCGATGGCTGTCGGCTGTTTATTCATTGCCGTGCTCACTTTGCTGAATGCCTCTTTCGTATTAAATTGTACGACAGCAGCGGAGACTCTACCTTGATAGGAACCTCTTCGTCCAAAATTTATCCTTTTGCCTCCGATAAATTTGGCGACGATATTATTAAAACTCTCAACAGCATTATTGTTTAGAGAGTACAGCAAACTTTCGGCTTGGGCGAAAAGTGGTTGCATCGCTTCTTGTATATTTTGAAAAATACCAGCTTGCATCAATTGTGGAACGTAGTTCACAATATTTGAGTCTGAGTATTTCTTGCAGAAGTATGCTAATCTCTGACACTCCTTGTGTTCTCCGAAAACATGACTCGGTACATTTTTCATGTCTTCTTTTAAATTTTTATTTGATCTACGAGTCTTAATTTTTCTTTGAACCGGTATTCTGCTGCTTTCTTTACAGCAGTACGCAGGCGGAGAGCATTAGCCTTTACGACAGCTCTTAGCTCTTTGCATCTGCCTTTTGCTCCGATGTCATTAATTTTTCTACTGAAATTCCGTAGCAGGTGATTGGTGCATTCTATTTTTCGTACTTGCACCATATACTCTTTATATAGATCATTGTCCAATATCTTTTTGTACACACTGCTATCGCCATCGGCAACTAGTATGGAGTAAACACCTATGCTCGTGCGCTTCTTCCTTTTTTTTCGCCGCCGTTTGGCAAATCATGCAAAATTTGTTCTTCACGTTTGCGTGTAGCACTTTCTGGGTGTAATAACCCACGATGACTCCTACGCCAGAGAGAGAATTATAATCTCCTCCGCGGTATGACCGTTTCATCCAACTTCCATCTGCGACTACTGCGATCCACGGTATATTACACCCTGGTAATACATCGCCTCTTGCTATGGCTAGTTCCCTTTCCTCTTTCGCAGCATCTTCCATTTCACGTTGTGCGGCCACTTCGAATGTATCGATTATGTCATTCTGACATTTCTTATAAATTCTTCTCGACATGCAGGATACATTTATACCGGACAACAGTTCCTCCAGCTGATCCGCCGCCTGTCACCATTGTTGCAGACACAGCGGCGTGGTTAATGTCCATTGTGTCTTTACTCTGCCGAAGGCAGGATATGCGCTCTACATGATTGCACATTTGGCACTGGACACTGTACGTTTTCTCTAAACCGTACTGTTGGCATTCAATTATTTGACAATGTTCGATGCCGCAGCCAATCGTGGAATGTTGCTGTAAACGTTTCATTTGCTGGAACATGTACGAAAAATTTGCGAACTCCATCGCCTCTGGAATTGTTTCTTCCGCCTGTTGTGGTTCATCTTCTTCTACCACCCAGTTGCAGTCGTTATCTGCACAATCTTCAATATCTTCATTCGTTTCTTCTTGAATGACCTCTTCCAAATTTCCTACGTCTTCTTGAGGTATTGTGTTGGTAGAAGTACTTGCAAGTACTACTTCATGAGAAGTACCTGCAGTATTATCTTCTTCCGGCGAGGTAACGAGGTCTTGACTTACCGCAAGAGACGTCGCGTTTTTCAATCTTCGGCTATATTTCGAAAATCAATAATTGCAATCCATAACTTGCGGAACATGCATAGAAGCAAGAAAAGCTTACAAAAGGAAAGGGGCCATAGCAACATAAGATACATGCTACTGTCTACATTGGGGGGAAAGTTTGGAAACAGAGGTATCATTTTGATCGGAAGAATATCAAAAATCCTTTGGGACCATCTTTTTCATCGATACAATGAAGAATGAAGAATTTCATTCTTTCAAACATGAAAGAATAACGCGTAGTGAAGCAAAAATGTATTATTCGAATTTCTATATTTCTCATAATTTTAGAATGAAAACAGCATGAATGGATTCTTAACGCAAAATTGTAGAAATATGGAATAGTATTCCGTGTTCGACTACAGAAAAGTTAGTCGAGTCTATGCCAAAACATTTGAGAGCAGTTATAGATGCAAAAGGATTTGCAACAAAATATGAAAATAAAATCTGTTACTTATTTTTGTTTAATTTGATCTGCTGCATGCTCAATTTTGTGACAGTAAAAGAAGATTGTTAGAATGTGGAGGGCTCAAACACTGATTTGAGAACCTCGTCTAACGGGGGTCCGGATCACGAGGGAATAGGAGGATGGAAAAGTAATTGTCACACGTTATATATAATTTCACGTCGTCGAAAGAGTTCGACGACGTCGTTTATTAATGGACCTTTAAAAGCGAACAGCCTGTCTTAATTAGATTATACGCGACAAAAACCTCGCCTGTCTGACTGGCGTCTGGCGTGTGCTCGCGTCACGCTGTTCTGAAACAAAAGAGACGGACTGAGATGTAAATATACGGTAACGTTTGTCACTCTCTCCGTCTCGTGTTAATGTTCACGCGCTCCTGATTGTGCTTGTCGCACTCAGGAGCGGGGAAACTCAGCCGCCGCGTTACGCAGCTAAGCTAGTGGACTGTATATGTTTGTGTGCGTTCCCTTTAAACCGGGAAAACAGCTGATTGCAGTTTTGGGAAAGACGAGATTCAACCTCGTTTCTTTCCCGACTGCAGGTTTCGACTATCGTAGGAGAGGGTAACGGGTGGAGGTTGTAAGGCTGCAACCGTACCCGCTCCTCGGCCCTTTTTACCACCTTATTGCGTGCGTACGGGCACGGTGTGATGCAGGTGTGCCAACGGCGCCCTTGGGTCGACTTACGATTGGGCCTGACACCACGTAGCTTGATGAATTAACGTCCTACGCACAGTGACCGTACTAGACTGGCGATCTTTGGAGGTATTCTGCTGTTCGTCGTAAGCTGGGAGTAAAGTTGTCCACTTCGACTAGAAGGTGGTAAATCCACCCAGGGTTTTTATACACCCCTGGATTGTGGGTTCGAACCGTTTGATATACAAGAGAGGTACGAGAGTCAACCTCGATACCTTAAACACGACCTCTGATTGCAGCGATCCGTGTTCTCTTTTACTTTTTATTTTCAGACCAAGGTGGGTCGTAGCCACTGCTGAATACTTCGGACACGACACTCTGATTACAGCGATCCGTGTCTGTATTCAGGCTGAGGTGGATCGTACCCACTGCTGAATTCGAAATCTCGGATTATAACCTGCGAGATCTTTACAGTCTTTGGATCAGGTCGTGTTCCGACCTGATCTGTTTAATTGGTAAACGGCTTACGGAAGTTCACGGGAGTTGATTGTTTTACAACCCGTTCCGTATTGAACGTCCTGCGGAGGTTCACGGGATGGGGTTGTTTTTCAACCCGTTCCGTTTGAACGTCCTGTGCAAGTTCACGGTATAGGATTGTTTTCCAATCCGTTCCGTATTGAACTTGTTGTTCACGTTTACGGCTCTTTTAAGTAGTAAACGGGTTGTGGAAGTTCACGGTATAGGATTGTTTTACGACTCTTTGATTGTAAATTGTAAACGTGGGTTGGAAGTCCAGTACGAGAACGGATTGGGAATCCATCCGGTACCGTCAATACTTCCGCAAAACCCGTTTACAATTTAAAATCAAAGAGTCGTAAACGTGGACAGGAAGTTCAAATACGGAACGGATTGTAAAACAATCTATACCGTGAACTTCCACAACCGTTTACTATTTAAAAAGTCGTAAACGTGGACAGGAAGTTCAAATACGGAACGGATTGTAAACAATCTATACCGTGAACTTCCACAACCCGTTTACTACTTAAAGAAGCCGTAAACGTGAACAACAAGTTCAATACGGAACGGATTGGAAAACAATCCTATACCGTGAACTTGCAGGACGTTCAAACGGAACGGGTTGAAAAACAACCCCATCCCGTGAACCTCCGCAGGACGTTCAATACGGAACGGGTTGTAAAACAATCCCCTCCCATGAACTTCCGTAAGCCGTTTACCAATTAAACAGATTAAGGTCGGAACACGACCTGATCCCAAAGACTGTAAAGATCTCGCGGGTTATAATCCCGAGATTTCGAATTCAGCAGTGGGTACGATCCACCTCAGCCTGAATACAGACACGGATCGCTGTAATCAGAGGTCGTGTCCGAAGTATTCAGCAGTGGCTACGACCCACCTTGGTCTGAAAAATAAAAGTAAAAGAGAACACGGATCGCTGCAATCAGAGGTCGTGTTTAAGGTATCGAGGTTGACTCTCGTACCTCTGCTATATCAAACGGTTCAGGAACCCACAATCCAGGGTGTATAAAAACCCTGGTGGATTTACCACCTTCTAGTCGAGTGTGGGACATTTACTCCCAGCTTACGACGAACAGCAGAATACCTCAAAGATCGCCAGTCTAGTACGGTCACTGTGCGTAGGACGATTAATTCATCAAGCTACGTGGTGTCAGGCCCAATCGTAAGTCGACCTAAGGGCGCCGTTGGCACACCTGCATCACACCGTGCCCGTACGCACGCAATAGGTGGTAAAAAGGGCCAGGAGCGGGTACGGTTGCGGCCTTACAACCTCCACCCGTTACCCTCTCCTACGATAGTCGAAACCTGCAGTCGGGAAAGAAACGGGTTGAATCTCGTCTTTCCCAAAACTGCAATCAGCTGTTTTCCCGGTTTAAAGGAACGCACACAAACATATACAGTCCACTAGCTTAGCTGCGTAACGCGGCGGCTGAAGCTTCGCTCCTGAGTGCGACGCACACCAGAGCGCGTGAACATTAACACGAGACGGAGAGTGACAAACGTTACCGTATATTTACATCGTTCCGTCTCTTTGTTTCCGGAACATGGCGTGACGCGAGCACGCCAGACGCCAGTCAGACAGGCGAGGTTTTTGTCGCGTATAATCTAATTAAGACAGGGGCTGTTCGCATTTAAAGGTCCATTGACAAAACGACGTCGTCGAACTCTTTCGACGACGTGAAATTATATATAACGTGTGACAATTACTTTTCCATCCTCCTATTCCCTCGTGATCCGGACCCCCGTTAGACGAGGTTCTCAAATCAGTGTTTGAGCCCTCCACATTCTAACATAAGTGGTGCCGAAACCCGGGATTGAGGCGTTCCACAGCCCGGTATCCAAGCAGATTCTCAGTTGGTATTCCATGTTGAGGGGACATCTGCGGGGGAAGGGGTTGCCAAGCTCCAAACCGGTGGGCCTGGTTCTGCTCAGCAGTAGCAGTCACGAGTCTTGAAGTTACAAGTGGCGATACATAACATTCATATGAATTATGATTTATCGAGCCACATACTCCGAATCCTCCAGCGGTCTGCTCGACAATGGTGTCATCACCATCGACGTGTGGGTTAGGGACGGCACAAGCTGGAACGTTCGTCCTAACTAGATCACCCTGTGGTGTAGTGGTATTAGCGACGTTCTTGATGTACTCAGCTATAGGTGCGGGCATCACCATGTCATCAGGTATTAGATTGAGTGGTGATTCTTCGTCCGCGTAACGGTCTTCAGCGTTTACCGTTTTAACGTGGTCTATCAAAGCGGCATTTAATGTGCTGACCATTACATGTTGGTATGCACAGAAGGGCATTTCCCGTCTGAGCCTGGGGTTTTCGACTTCCAGGTACGTGCCGGTGGCAGCGTGTGTGTAAGCGTTCAATCGCCGATCGTCTCGTGTTTCTGTAGAGATATCGAGGCGGCCGGAAATGGATCCGTAGAAACAATAAACGATCGGCGATTGAACGCTTACACACACGCTGCCACCGGCACGTACGTATAGATAGAATTCATTGTAGTAGCAGCGATCTTTTTGAAGAGAAATCTCGGAAACTAAGGCCGAGCGGCGGTTATATGTATAGGGAAAAGTTGTTTAAAATGTTGATTTCTATAACATATTCAAAAATTACCGAAACGATATAACTTATTTTTCAACTATTTTTCGATTTCTTTTGTTGTTTACGACTTATAAGCACGTACATAGAAAGGGCGGTTGGAATAAAAGGGTTGATATCTCCTTCAAAGTGCAAAACGGGCGCGAACGAATTACACCCGTCCTCTTAGAGAGGTCTAATAAATATTTATGTAAAGTGTCATCAAAATCGAAAAATTGAAACTTTATCCTACCATTTATTATTTATTTATGTAAATAATAAAGCGTAACTTACCTTTCTCGACGCTTTTTACTCTTTGAGTAGCGATGTGCCGATAACACAAGCCGTTTTTTCTTATTGGAAGTTGAACACCGTTTATCGGTTTCATCTCCATCCTCCTTACTCTTCTTCTTGCTATTTGCTTCATCACACATCACACTGCACTAACCACGAACGCGGAATTCAAGAATTGAATAGAAAGAATCCGGTTCACAGAAAAAGAAACCTGGACTGCTCTCCGCGTCTGTACTGCAGTGCGAACGCTCAAAAATAGTTATACGGATCCATTTCCGGCCGCCTCGATATCTCTACAGAAACAAGAGACGATCGGCGATTTAACGCTTCACACACGCTGCCACCGCACACATTGGTCTCTAGCTCGCTATTCGTCGCGGCAGTTACACACACATGTGGACTGCCTGAGAGCAAGTGAGCAAGACAGATAAATAAGCGGTCCGACTCCCCTTGCCCCTGTGCCGTCTCGCGGGACTTCAAGTGAGCGGAGGACAGTACGTATAGATAGATCGTCAATAATAATCGTCAAGCACAAATTACTACAGAAAGTTATCGATTCCATATGGATCTCGGAATCGATCAAGTTTTGAATCGGCCAATAGTTTTGCGAGTTTGGAGTCTAACAGTACTTTCCAGGTTTTCAAATGTTTCCAATCCGGCTAGAGCGCGCACGCGTTACCTCTCTACTTGCGCGAATATTCAAAGTATGTGTTGCAGCCTTTCGCTACATTATTGTCTACAATTTCATACCCTACATTATTCACGAAAATAAATGTTACTTTATTTTGTACAGTAGAATTTTCAAATGAATGCATAGTAATAAATATTTTTTGGAAACATTATTGTGGAAGATTTTAGAGTGGGGTTGCATGTTGATTAAAATAAAATATTGCCGCGAAAGTCTTCTTCATTTATATACGCGCTTCGTGGGAGAGTATGTGTTGGATTTACTGTAAATAATAAATGAGCAAAAACGAATCGATGATTGAGACACACTGTCTTTGGCTGCATAAAGAGAAACCTTAGCGGGTCCAACGAGTCTAAGGGGCTTTGCTGTTTGTCACCGAAGGACAAAGTGAGGAACACGGTGCAGGCATAGAGTTTCTTTTCAAGTGGACGACACATTTTCTTCACGTGCAATTTCAATAGCGATAGAACATCCTTTCCAGCCGTAAAATAAACTTTCCAATTCGTTACAAAGAAAGACTTTTCCGGGTCGAGATATTTAGCGACAGTTTGTCGAAAAATAAATTTTGTAATATCGACATATTCATATTATTTCCTGAATGTCCAACAGCCTCAAAAATAGAAATGTTTGTGAAATTTAATGAAAATTATAATTTGTAGAAGTCTTTAAAGTTGAACGATTTAAAACTACCATTTTTACCGCAAGAAATTACTTCTCCTCATTGAGATGTTTCAACAGTTCCGTTTAACATTTTCATTTCGTTTTTTCCTTTTAAATCAAGAGTATTTCTTTGCAGTGAAAAACAATGCTTTCATTAATAATTGCTGTACATAATATGTTTAAAAAGTAATGCTGAATGAAGTGAATAAAATGTACAAAATTCTTTACAATTGATAAGGAATATCTTAATTTTAAAATATCATGTATTTTAACTAAATGTAATGTTTTCAACACATCTTCCCCTAAATGTTCATATAAAATCACTTCCCCCTTCAGATCAATTTTCATATTATTATTGTTTAAAGCCGTCATTGTCATTTCTCATGGTCGCGTCTACCGTTACCATGCTACACGCTACGCTACAGAACCATTCGATCGTGCACAGCGAAATATTTTCAGACGACTTTTTACATATTTTATAGTTACTGCTAAGTGTTTGTTCTTTTATCGGTTTCAAATTTCGTTTTGTAGCGACTGGTCGTACAGGTAAAGAAAATATCCGACAAGATAATGGCCAACGCGGTTTATGACTCACGCGGTAACGAAAGCTATTTTTGAGGAAATGTTTCCCGCGTGAATAAAGAATGTTCAGGTGGCTTGTTCGTCGACTGCCTCAATAGTTAATTGCGAGCGTCATAAACCATGAATTTCTGGAAGGTAACCGTACAGGCCCAACGGCCTGCACTCAAGGAAGCGTGAGAATGCAGGGTGTTCGGCCACCCCTGGTAAAAATTTTAATGGAGGATTCTAGAGGCCAAAATAAGACGAAAATCAAGAATACTTCGTTAAAAAGTTATTAACAATTCAATTCAAAAATTTAAAATCGTTCTGGAAAAATTATTTTCGGTTGCGGGGGTCAATTACAATAACTTTTCGTGAATAGACATATCCCCGAAATCCTGCGCATTTTCGAGAAAAAAATTCAGTACGGGCAGAACTTTAAACGTTAATAACTTTGTAACGAAGCCTCCATCAACAAATTGGTATTCTTGAGTTTAGTCTTATTTTGGCCTCTAGAATCCCTCATTAAAATTTTTACCAGGAAATAGCCAAACACCCTGTATATTTCGATGACACACCAGAAAATACGCAGAGCTTTCCGAGGGTTTTTGTAGACTTCCTTTTCTTTGTTCCAATAAAGTTTCTTTTGGGGGTGGCACGCTGCAATGTACTCGAGGGCCTTGAATTTATGGCCCTGCGTCGTTGAAGTCATCGGGCCCGCCGCACATGGCCCGCCATGACCTAACCCAGGCCTAGAGCCTTCGTCCGAGGGCGTCCAGTTTTAATTTCTCTTACACATGCGTTACAAATGCGAAATTTACAAACAAATGTAAAACACGGAGATGGTGGAGTTATGGTGTGGAGTTCTATGGCAGCGTTTGGAGTTGGCAAATTAATTTTTATAGATAATATTATAGACAAATACACATATTTAAATATATGAAAACAAAATTAATTCATAAGTGCGGAAATATTAAACCTTCCGCGGAATTTCTATTTCCAACAAGATCGCGAAATATTCATTTGTGAGTGCGGTTTAAAACAAAATACTTTAATGAGCACGTTTTAACATAAATACTTTATTGACATAATCGACTGCTGAAGCGAGGAGAAACAGGAAGAAGAAGAAGAACGAGCCCGCTCGCTCGCGGATTATTTATACACACCTCTCACACACGCTCTCTTTCTCTCCTTCTCTCGCGCGCGCACGCGTTACTCTTCTAATTGCGCGAATATTCAAATCGTTGCTACACATTTATGATATTTCTCATTCCCTAAATACACCACCGCAGAGCCCAGACATGAATCCTATCGAACATGTCTGGAACGAATTAGAAAAAAGGATTAGAAAACATCATATAATAAACAAAGCAGACTCGAAGAATGTTCTTTTAGAAGAATGGAACAAAATCGAGCCGGATTCTACAAAAACGTTACTTGATTCGATGCCTAAACGATTAAAGGATTAATATTTCATTCCAAGTCATTTCTAAATGTTTTCATTCCAGTGTGCCAATACTTTTGTCCACCCATAAAATGTTCAATAAATACATTTTTCCTATTTTTGTGAATTACTGCATATATATTATTGCTTCTGTTATGTAATAAGCTGGAATAGATAATAAACGAATGTGTGAAAAAGTTTTTCCTTCAAATCAATTTTCGATTTGCATGACGACGAAGGAACAATCCGCAGGCATGCGCGGGCACGACAAGCGGTTTAAAAACTTCACCAAGTTCCAACTTTTTCGCGGGCCGATGACGTATCACTCGGTCCTTGGTGCAAGTGAAATAGGAAATATTGAGTGACTGGGTGGGGTAGTTTGGGCCTTGCCTACCCTCGAGGATAGCAGAGCCTCCATTGCCAGAAGTGATAGAGTCATCAACGAGACAACATCGTAAGTACCTTGTCGCTTACTACCCCTGTGTGTATTTGTGTGCCGGTCATGGTGAAAGTGGTGTAATTACAAATTTGTTACGTCATACATGTTTTTTGTATATTATACAGGTTGTTCGGCTACTAATAGTAAAATTTCAAATCGTTTTTGAAAAATTATTCTCAGTTGCGGGTGTCAATTACAATAATTTTTGCTGAATACACATATCCCCGAAATCTTGCGCATTTTCGAGAAAAGAATTCAGTACGAGCGGAACTTTAAACGTTAATAACTTCTTAACGAAGCCTCAGTTGGGCAATTGGTATTCTTGATTTTCGTCTTATTTTGGCCTCTAGAATCTCTCATTAAAATCTTTCCCAGGAGTGGCCGAACACCCTGTATAACGATAGTGCAGTTTCTCTTTGTTTAATTTCAAGGAACACCACTTTTCCCATTTATAGATTTTGCTTGAAAGTCGAGACCGTGTTTAGATATGTTTCGGTTAAAGTTTCATTATCGTTATCCTGTGTTTTTATTCATTCTTAATTTCTTTGTAGATGAATAAGACAGAAATAATGGATTGTGACGAGGCAGCTCCGGCCCACATCAGAAGCCCGTCGCGACGCAGCCCGGGTCGGGCAAGCAGCAGGTCGCAACGCAGCCCAAGCGCCGGGGTCACCTGGCAATATTTTGAATCCGTAATTTGCCGTTACAAAGAAGAAGTATGTATAGCCATAATCACACATTTCTTACATTCGTATGACAATATGAGGTCTGTAGTTTGTACATCATTACAACATTTAATATTACATTAACATCATCGTTATTGCAGATAAGCGAATTGAAGCAAAAACTACGGCAAAGCAAGTACGGTGGCGGAAAAGGAGGAAGAGGAGGAAGAGGAGGAAGAGGAGGAAGAGGAGGAAGAGGAGGAAGAGGAGGAAGAGGAGGAAGAGGTGGAAGAGGCGGAAGAGGCGGAAGAGGAGGCCTCACAAACATTTTTTATTTTAATAAATAACCTTTATCAGTATATGTTGTCCTTTGTTTTCAATGCCAATCGCAAATCCGTTTTTCCTTATCTATCTATATATAGACCTAACCCAGACCTAACCCAGACCATTTATTGCAAAATATTTTTTTCTTCATTATTTTTTTTTTCAAATTCTAACTATATAACAATGCTTTATATTTATTTATAAATGTTCTGATAGCATTTTACAAATATTTTACCCTGAAATATGTATAAATATAGTCTTGAAGTGTTTTTTGCGTTTTTATTTTTGTTGTCAACCACGATTATTGTTTAACATCTCTTACACTGAAATTAATGTGAAATGTTAGTTTTCAAATCTCTTACCTTGGACTATTGTGAATGGATCGGAGCAGAAGATTTGTATATTGGCTTACTATTACTTCTTCTCGCCCTTCGATCAAGCAGATCTTTCCTTCTCGTTCTCTTTCTTTGATAAATATGAATGTTTGCTGCGGCTTTAGTATCTAACGTAGACATGTTATATAGTTAGAATTTGAAAAAAAAATAATGAAAAAAAAAAAATACTAAGGGGACAGGCACGAGCAATGCAGCGCACGGTATACCGACACAATTCGGCCCGAAATGTGGGTTCTCGAAACAAGAAATTTTGTCCTTAGATGAGCAGCTTTTCGGTCGGATGAGGTCTCATTCGAAAGAGGAAGGTCCAATGCAGTGCGCTCTGGTCAAAATTGAACGAGATTCTGTTCACATTTATTAATATAAACGTCGAAAGTCGAGGAAAAAATGAACGAAATACAGCCACAGAATCGAAGTATGGGTTAGGTTGTCAGCATCATGCTTTCTCGGGGTGGGGGGCGATGGGCCTATATATCGAAGCTAAGGCTTTGGTATGGTTTCACCTTCACAGCCCTCTTGATTAGGCGCCATCTCGTAGCGACTGCCTGAACTAAATTTGTCACGTGACTTGCTCTGCTATTACCCATGTAATGGCGGAACTCGCTTCTGGGAATGCAATTCCGAAATAAGAGATTTTGTCCTTATATGAGCAGCTTTTGGGTCGGATGACGTCTCATTCGAAAGAGGAAGGTCCAATGCAGCGCGCTCTGGTCAGTATTGGAATCGTACAACTCTTTTAGTAACCTAAAAAGACCTCGATTCTGTGGCTGTATTTCATTCATTTTTTTCTCGACTTTCGACGTTGATATTAATAAATGTGAACACAATCTCGTTGGATTCTGACCAGAGCGCACTGCATTGGACCTTCCTCTTTCGAATGAGACCTCATTCGACCCAAAAGCTGCTCATATAAGGGCAAAATCTCTTATTTCGAAACCCCCTATTTCGGGCCAAATTGTGTCGGTTTACAGCGCGCTGCATTACCCGTGCCTACCCCCTTAATTACCTGATGAGGTCCCGAATACGGTGGTCTTAACGGAGGACGTACCTCATCCAAACGTAGAAAAACGTGTGAACACTCGTACAAATTCTTGTGTGTGAACATCTTTGCTTTTCTATGATGCGCCACTGCTGTCGAACGTATTCCTGAATTATTCTTCTATACTTTTCCAAAAATATTTCTGGATCAGGTTGCCCGTCCTCTTCCATGAAAAACTCGCCCGGTATCCTTAATGTCTCTCCAAAAACCATTTCCGCCGGGGATGCCTTGATATCTTCTTTATACGCAGTCCGAAGTCCTAATAACACCGCTGGCAAAGCTTCAATCCAAGGAATTTGTGGATTACACATTAATGCTGACTTCAAAGTGCGATGCCATCTCTCCACCATCCCGTTCGATGCAGGGTGGTAAGGTGGATGTCCTAATCCGCTTTGCACTTATAGTTTTGCCATCGCCGCGAATAACGCACTCTCAAACTGAGAACCCTGGTCAGTCGTTATTGTCTTTGGTGTTCCAAACAAACAAATCCAGTGCCCGAACAATGCTGCCGTGACAGTAGTTTGCCTCAATATCCTGAAGTGGAATCGCCATCGGAAACCTAGAAAATCTATCTATTATCGTCAAACAATACTTATAACCCTTCACCAATGGCATATGAATTATGTCAACATGTATATGGTTAAATCTGCCATCCGGGATATCAATTTTTTTAGGCTCAAGTTTATTATGCCTGTGTACTTTTGCTCTCTGACAAGGAATACACTCACGGGTCCATTTAATCGCGTCCTTATTAATACCCGGCCACACGTATTTCTCCTTCAACTGCCTACTTGTAACTCTGCCACTCAGATGAGCCAATCCATGTACTATATTAAAAGCTGTACGTCGCAAAACTCTCGGAATATATGGACGAAAACGCCCCGTTGACACATCCACATAAATCATGTTATCCTCTACCATTATCTGCCGCAGGTCCATTGACGTTTCACCTTCTAATATCACTCTCAACTCTTCATCCTTTTCACATTTCCAAATATATTGTCTGCGGGTGCAAAACAGAAGGCGTTTCAATTTGACAAATTCTTGACAATGCATCTGCCACAAAATTATTGTTTCCCTTAACATGCACACAATTTCTGTAACGAACTGAGAAATGAAATCCAACTGTCTCAACTGCCGCGGCGAAGCTTTGTCCGTACGTTGTGCAAATGCAAATGTTAACGGTCTATGATCTGTCTTAACTACAAATTGTCGACCTTCCAAAATATGTTTAAAATACTTTATAGCTGCGAACACCGCGAGCAATTCCCTCATCATAGGTACTATAATTTTTGTTCTGTTTTACTCAATTTCCTTGAGAAAAAACCAACAGGCCTCCATTGATCGTTCTCCAACTGCTCCAAAACAGCCCCAATGTCCACGTTAGAAGCATCTGTAGTCAATGTCATCGGTGCCGACGAGGAAATATACGCAGTAAAAGTCGTGGCTGCCATCCGCTCGGCACTCTTCAAACGCCTATGTTGCTTCCTCTGTCCACACTATTTTAGTTTTATCATTTTTCCTCGACTTCTTCAAGTACTGATTCAGTGGTACTTGGAATTTCTGCCAAATGTGGAATACAATGCCTATAATAATTCACCATCCCCAAAAAACGTTGAAGTTCAGCAATGACCTCAGGTTTTGGGAAATTCCTTATCACCTCAATACGCTCCTTCGGAGGCCGATACCCTTCTTTTGTAATGTAATAACCCAAAATCCATCTCCGTCTTACCAAAACTACATTTGCCAATTTAATAGTAAGCTTACTGTCTTTAAGCCTATGGAAAACCTCCTTCAAATGCATCTGATGTTGCTCTGCATTTTCCGACATAATTAAAATATCATCAACATAACAAAATACATATTCCAATCCTCGAAAAATGGAATCAAATACCGTTGACACGTTTGTGCTGCATTCCGAAGCCCGAAAGGCATTGTAACATACTCAAATAACCCAAACGGTGTGGTAATTGCTGTCTTTTTAATATCCTCCGAGTTCATTGGTATTTGGTGATATGCTCGAGCCAAGTCTAATTTTGTAAAAATCTTCTTTCCATGAATCCTCTCAAACATATCATGGATAAAAGGCGGTGGATATCTGTCAGGAATTGTTTGGGCATTCAGCTTCCTGAAATCCCCGCATGTCCTCCATCCACCCTCCATTTTCCTAACCAAATGAATAGGACTGGCCCATGGACTGCTAGATGGTCGTATAATCCCCTGTTCCAAAAGAAAGTCAATTTCAGTCCTTGCTGCAGACAATTTTTCTCCTGACAATCTTCGAGGTCGATCTGCCACCGGTTGTCCTGTTGTAAATATATAATGAGCTATCGGAAAATTTGATGTTGTTGACACATAATTTTTTGGTTGAGTTATTTCGATATATTGATTTAATATGTTATGATAATCCATTTGAATGTTAACAGTTGAAACGCCTACAATATCCACTGACTGCAGCTCCCCTTGTACAGCAAGTAACGTTAACGGGTCTTGTAACTTTCTATTTTTTAAATCAATCACTAATCCAAAATGAACCAAAATCCGCTCCTAATATCGCTGACGACACTTCTGCTATAATGAAAGACCATTTAAATGCACGACGTAAACCCAAATCCAAATGCATAATTCTACTACCACACGTATTAATCATAGAACCGTTAGCAGCAAATAATTTGAAATCAGTTGATCCATTCTTCTTAATCGCAAACCGTTGAGGTAATACTGATACAATTGATCCAGAATCTACAAGAAATTTCGTATTTGTCTCCCTATCAAAAACATGGAGTCGCAGTTCTTTTTGAGGCTTATAATAAGCGTTGCTGCCGAGCCCTGCCTCCGTGACCGACAACTGTTTCAGTTTTCCTGCCTGTTAGTAACAAAGGCACACGGTGCGATGCATCGATAGGCTTTTCCTCCAAATTTCTTATGGTAGAAACAAATTTGTGATCGCATGGGCGTGTTAGAACGAGATCTTGACCGATAATTATATTTCATTCCTGACCGAATCTCCTCTAATGTCGCCTTAACTTCTCGTACAAACGCCATAAAATTTTCTCGAGATCCTCTACTTTCTTCTCCAAACCGTCATTCACCCCATGTTTTGTGCCAACCGCCATTACACAGCCATTCGCTGTATTCTCCAATATATTATCAGCTATCTCTGCCAACGTATTCAAATCGGATTTCGCAGATACCGAAAGGATTCCTCTCACATATCCAGGTAATCTACTTAACCACAAGGAACGCAAAAATTCATCTCCCACAACACCTGCTGCATGCTCTCTCATCTCTCGTAATAAATGAGAAGGTTTCTTATCCGCCAAACTCAGCTCGTTCAATAACCTCTGAAGTTGCTTTTCTCTAGAATTCGAAAGTCTCTTAATCAAATTCTCTTTTAAGAATTCATACTTATCTGATTCCGGCGGAATTCGAACAATATCAGAAATACACTGCAACGTCTCCGAATCTAAATTACTGATTACAGTGTCAAATTTTGTCTGATCACTTCTGATCCCTTTTGCTCTAAATTTTGCTTCGGCTTGCAGAAACCATAAATCTGGTTGTCCTTTCCAAAAAGGGCGGCAATTTGGTATCACTCACGGCCGCTATCACATTAGATCGGTTTTCAATATTACACTCTTCCTTGCTTGAACTTTCCAAATTATCGAAATTCTTCTCTGTCGCCTCTCTCTAGTAGGTGAATGAAACATTTTACTTTTTTTAAATTTGAATTTTTACACAGAATCTCTCCTTTGATCACGTCAGGGTCACCAATGGTGTAGCCGTAATAAATTAGAACATATGTACGACTCTTTTGAATATCTAGAGAACTCTGAGTTTATTCTTATAACTGTTTAAACAAACTCCTAGCCGTCTCCTAGCGATCAAAACAAAAACCTTAACATTAACTTTTCTTATAACAACCCTAACTTCAACCCTTTAATCAGTAAAGTAGAGCTCAATCTCGCAACAGAAAACGCACCTGTCGCCACAAGCCCTCTTGATTAGGCGCTATCTCGCCACGACTGCCTGAACTAAATTTGTCACGTGACTTGCTCTGCTATTACCCATGTAATGGCGGAACTCTCGCTTCTGGGAATGCAATTCCGAAATAAGAGATTTTGTGAGCAGCTTTTTGGGTCGGATGACGTCTCATTCGAAAGAGGAAGGTCCAATGCAGCGCGCTCTGGTCAGTGTATTGGAATCGTACAACTCTTTTAGTAACCTAAAAGACCTCGATTCTGTGGCTGTATTTCATTCATTTTTTCTCGACTTTCGACGTTGATATTAATAAATGTGAACACAATCTCGTTGGATTCTGACCAGAGCGCACTGCATTGGACCTTCCTCTTTCGAATGAGACCTCATTCGACCCAAAAGCTGCTCATATAAGGGCAAAATCTCTTATTTCGAAACCCCCTATTTCGGGCCAAATTGTGTCGGTTTACAGCGCGCTGCATTACCCGTGCCTACCCCCTTAAGACGTGTATTTACGTGAAAATTTTTCATTCAGTATGGACTTTGGTTATATGTACGTGTCTATATAGCTCGAAACGTAAAAATACCTGGGCAGTCGAGATTCGAAATTCTATCACAGACGAGATATATGAATAGACGTTTCACGTAATGTAATTTTTCGGCCGGAGTTTCTGGGGTCCCGGGACCCCATTACCATTTTCGTGTCACTCGCTACGTTATCAACAGATTCAGAAATTAACACAAGAGAGTAGTGAGACTGAAAATAAAATTACATAAATTTTATTATTTTTTAACGGAATTAAAGCTGTAGGGTCCATCATTGGACATTAATCGATTAATTTCATTGGAGAAATCAATGGATTAAGAGTATTTAAAAATTTCAAGATTATTAAAATTCATTAAAGGATGTATTTCATTGATACGTACACCGCAAATTCTCTATTTTTTATTTTAAATTGTAATACATCATTTATTAAAAAATAACTCGGCAGAAACGTATTTGCGATTCGAAATCAGTTTAATCAGACTGTGCATCGGGGCCCCGGAAACTCCTCATTCCTCGCTTTCGCACACTATGCTGAATTGCGTGTACGTGAGCTCGTTGAGTTTCGGAAGAGCCGAGAAGAACAGGCTGATACTCGCTTTCCTTCTCGCTCTTGCATCGCTGACGTCGCTTACATTTCTCGAAAGCAAGCCTGCTGGCATCGCCACCCGTTCGAATCGTCAGTAAACGACAAAAGCCATCGTGACTGACAGACCTTACATTTTCTCGAAGATCGGACCTGGGCGCTTTTTGAAGATTCATTGACTTTCCATACGAAGCGACCATGCGTTATATACATATACATGTTATACATGCTAGGAACTATAAATTGTATAACTTTCGTTGTATATCTACTTTCTAATAGCATGGGAAAATTTTTAAAATATAAAAAAAATGTAAGAATACTGTAGAATTTTTGCAATGGAGGGGTATTGAAAGAAAATGAGGTAATTATTTAGAAAAGGCCGGGTCTCACCGATTTCGATGATTTTTGAATATGTTGTAGAAATCAACATTTTGAGCAACTTTTTCCTATACATATAACCGCCGCTCGGCCTTAGTTTCCGAGATTTTTCTTCAAAAATATCGCTACTACTCCAATGAATTCTGTCTATATGTACATATCTGTGGCTCTGTATTGCATCAGTCCACGATCGTTGCTTTTTTCTCTTGTTTGTATTAGTCGGCATGACAACCGACGACAAATAATGTATAATGTGTCGAGCTCTAAATCTAGTTCTGCATTGTTGTCAAAGGTTCGAATATTCTGAAGTATGGAACTCGCCAAATACATTATGTAGGCTATTTAGGTGAATTCTTCTTCCGTCGACAATATCATGCTAATGATCTAATAATTAAATTTGTCGAAATAATGGCTGAAATCTTTCCCACTTCTGATAATATCAATAAAGAAAATTGAAATAGAAAATGAATGCGTAGCCGCCGTTAGGCGCTTTCAGCTACAAATCGAGTTTTTAAGCACAGCTGTTATAAAAAAATGTCTTTTAATAGTTAACCCTTTGCACTCGGCACCTTTTCGGACGTTAGCTATCAGCAACTCGACGCTACTTTCTCGCGAAAACGAAAACCCTTGAGTCGTGATATTATATGGTACAACTTTGGAACCAAGTAAGGCATTGTGTTGAAATTTGGTTTATATGTATTTATGGACATTGAAGAACACATATTTACAATACAAAATAAAAATTTATTTCTCATAATTTTCTATGGTATGGTAAATTCTGAAACAATTCCCAATATATACAGCAGGTTGATTTATACATGTTTCACAATAAAATGTTGTTTGACGTCTTTCTCCTGGTGTTTTCCTGTCGGAACAAATAATGCAGTCCAGTTTCTTTGGCCTACATTTGGAATATGTAGCTTATTATTCATTCTATTGTCCGACAAAGAACGTTAATTTATTTAGATTATAACGAAGATAGCTTAATAGGAATGGTTCGACTTTGAATGAAGTTTCGATTTTACGTTTATAGTTTTTACGTTTACGTTTTATGTTCTTTATGTTAAATAATTTTAGTAAACAGTAAATAATATAGTTTATATAGTTACGTTTATTGTCCACGTGTTTGAATCCGACCATACGCCTCCAACCATCATCGACAATCCTTCCACTCCCAACGTCAAAAACGGCTGATATATTTCTCATTTTAATAGAATATTTCCATTTTAATAAAAAGTACAGGAAAACATGTGTTTCTTAAAAAATTGCGGTGAAATCAGTTTCATTCTCCTTAATCACTAATAAACTTTCATGTCCCCTCAGAAAGACCGAGTGCGCAAAGGGTTAAAATATGTTCATAAAATATTATCGTTTTAAAACGTGTATTTCCGTAAAAACAAATTTTGTAATTTTTTTCTTCATTATGGTATATTGCTTATACATTGTATATGCCTACACAGGTCGGAAAGTCAAAAATGCCTAGGCAGTCGAGAATCTCGGCTCGAGAATATGCGAGATCGAATTTCAGCTGTGTTGAGAGCAAGAAGGATAGACTGACATTCGCCGCCTTTCTCGAATCTACGAAGCTATACGAAACGCCAGAACTCATATACAAGGTGGTTGGCATTAGTGTGTGAGTGGTGGGGCAGTTCCCTTTCGGCACGGGTCTGCCGTCTGATAATACTCCACTGTCTTTTACAATCCCTCCCATAATCAACTCACATGTATTTACGTACACACTCAGCTGGCTGCCCATCAATACTAATTCAGTGCCTAGTTTCTCAACTAACCGCCATCCATGAGAAGAGGCCGCTAAAATCAGCTACGAATTTTCAGGTCGGTATGACAGTCAGATTCGGCCGCGAAAGTCCATAAGGTGAAACGTCTATTCATATATCTCGTCTGTGCCCATACCACACATTGTTGATTATGGGAGGGATTGGAAAAGACAGTGGAGTATTATCAGACGGCAGACCCGTGCCGAAAGGGAACTGCCCCACCACTCACACACACTAATGCCAACCACCTTGTATGAGTTCTGGCGTTTCGTATAGCTTCGTAGATTCGAGAAAGGCGGCGAATGTCAGTCTATCCTTCTTGCTCTCAACACAGCTGAAATTCGATCTCGCATATTCTCGAGCCGAGATTCTCGACTGCCTAGGCATTTTTGACTTTCCGACCTGTGTAGGCATATACAATGTATAAGCAATATACCATAATGAAGAAAAAATTACAAAAATTTGTTTTTACGGAAATACACGTTTTAAAACGATAATATTTTATGAACATATTTTAACCCTTTGCACTCAGTCTTCCTCTGAGGGGACATGAAAGTTTATTAGTGATTAAGGAGAATGAACTGATTTCACCGCAATTTTTAAGAAACACATGTTTTCCTGTACTTTCCTATTAAAATGGGAAATATTCTATTAAAATGAGAAATATATCAGCCGTTTTTTACGTTGGGAGTGGAAGGATTGTCGATGATGGTTGGAGGCGTATGGTCGGATTCAAACACGTGGACAATAAACGTAACTATATAAACTATATTATTTACTGTTTACTAAAATTATTTAACATAAAGAACATAAAACGTAAACGTAAAAACTATAAACGTAAAATCGAAACTTCATTCAAAGTCGAACCATTCCTATTGCTATCTTCGTTATAATCTAAATAAATTAACGTTCTTTGTCGGACAATAGAATGAATAATAAGCTACATATTCCAAATGTAGGCCAAAGAAACCGGGACTGCATTATTTGTTCCGACAGGAAAACACCAGGAGAAAGACGTCAAACAACATTTTATTGTGAAACATGTATAAATCAACCTGCTATGTATATTGGGAATTGTTTCAGAATTTACATACCATAGAAAATTATGAGAAATAAATTTTTATTTTGTATTGTAAATATGTGTTCTTCAATGTCCATAAATACATATAAACCAAATTTCAACACAATGCCTTACTTGGTTCCAAAGTTGTACCATATAATATCACGACTCAAGGGTTTTCGTTTTCGCGAAGAAGTAGCGTCGAGTTGCTGATAGCTAACGTCCGAAAAGGTGCCGAGTGCAAAGGGTTAACTATTAAAAAAGACATTTTTTTATAACAGCTGTGCTTAAAAACTCGATTTGTGTAGCCGGGCGCCGAACCGCGGCCACGCCATCAATTTATATTTAAAATTTCTTTATTTATATTATAAGAAATGGGAAAGATTTCAGCCAATATTTAGACAAAATTAATTATTAGATAAATAGCATGATATTGTCGACGGAAGAAGAATTCACCTAAATAGCCTACATAATGTATTTGGCGAGTTCCATACTTCAGAATATTCAGACGCGACAACAATGCAGAACTAGATTTAGAGCTCGACACATTATACATTATTTGTCGTCGGTTGTCATGCCGACTAATACAAACAAGAGAAAAAGCAACGATCGTGGACTGATGCAACACAGAGCCACAGATATGTACATATAGACAGAATTCATTGTAGTAGTAGCGATATTTTTGAATAAAATCTCGGAAACTAAGGCCGAGCGGCGGTTATATGTATAGGAAAAAGTTGCTCAAAATGTTGATTTCTACAACATATTCAAAAATCATCGAAATCGGTGAGACCCGGCCTTTTCTAAATAATTACCTCATTTTCTTTTAATAATTCTCCATTGCAAAAATTCTACAGTATTCTTACATTTTTTTATATTTTAAATTTTTCCCATTTTTTTAGTTAGTAGATATACTACAAATGTTATACAAGTTTTTTTTACTAGCATTTAAACATTTATATGTATATAACGCTTGGTCGCTTCGTTTGTAAAGTCAATGAATCTTAAAAAAGCGCCCAGGTCCGATTTCGAGAAATGTAAGGTCTGTCAGTCACGATGGCTTTTGTCGTTTACTGACGATTCGACCGGATGGCGATGCCAGCAGGCTTGCTTTCGAGAAATGTAAGCGACGTCAGCGATGCAAGAGCGAGAAGGAAAGCGAGTATCAGCCTGTTCTTCTCGGCTCTTCCGAAACTCAACGAGCTCACGTACACGCAATTCAGCATAGTGTGCGAAAGCGAGGAATGAGGAGTTTCCGGGGGCCCGATGCACAGTCTGATTAAACTGATTTCGAGTCGCAAATACGTTTCTGCCGAGTTATTTTTTTAATAAATGATGTATTACAATTTAAAATAAAAAATAGAGAATTTGCGGTGTACGTATCAATGAAATAAATCATTATGAATTTTAATAATCTTGAAATTTTAAATACTCTTAATCCATTGATTTCTCAATGAAATTAATCGATTAATGTCAATGATGGACCCTACAGCTTTAATTCCGTTAAAAATAATAAAATTTATGTAATTTTATTTTCTGTCTCACTTCCTCTTGTGTTAATTTCTGAATCTGTTGATAACGTAGCGAGTGACACGAAAATGGTAATGGGGTCCCGGGACCCCAGAAACTCCGGCCGAAAAATTACATTACGTGAAACGTCTATTCATATATCTCGTCTGTGTCACTATTGTCGGTTTCGATGCACTCAATTATGCCCGATCTGACCACAGTGGCGACAACATTCGAGAGGGCGATCCTCGACGACAGCGCTACGTGGAAATCAACCAGCGGATCGCTGCCCCGCCGCCGGAGAAAAATCTAACCGAATAAGTCTAGGGAAATCCTTTTTACCAATGCCGATGGAATCTCGACGTAACACTATTAACAACGATCAGACGTGCCAGAAATGCACCGTCGGGTGCAAACTCACACATGCCAGATACGCGTACGTGAACTCGTGGAGTTTCGGAAAGTCGACAAAGGCAAACTGACGCATGCCCTCTTTCTCGATTCTCCGAAGCTGCCCGAAGTAATTTCGGACCGCTTCGTGAAGTCGAGAGAGAAAGGCTCACATTTGCCTTCTCGCTCTTAACAACTGAAATCCGACCTCCCGTCAACGGCATACGATTTGGATTCTCGAGTCGAGATTCTCGACTGCCCAGGCATTTTTACTTTCCGTCCTATGTAGGCGCACATAAGCAAAGTATTCATAATGAAAAAGAATTTTGTAAAATTTATTTTACCGAAATACACGTTTTAAGACCCCCTGATCATATTTTAATTATTGAAAAAAAAGAAATTTTTTTTTATTATTCCCATGTATGAGCGCACATATATACATATATTATTAATACGATTTTTCAAAATCAAAATACTTTAAGATTGAAAATTAATAAATTAAAATGAGAGTCGACTCTTTGCCAGTATCGTGCAAGCTGTGGCATTTTTCAATAAGGAGAGTTCTTATTTTTATAACATAAACAAAACAGTAGAATTAATAGCTGCGGAAATTAATTAACAATGATTTTCCTTGATATGCTTTGAGATAACCGTATCGATTTGTTATGACGAACTAAATATTATATGTTTGATTTGGCTTAACTTTGCATAAAAAAATAATTATATCGATCCATCAAAATTAATAACGTGCACGATACCACTCAATGGAAACCACGGGAAGGTGGTGGTCTCTTCCATCAGGAGAGAAATGTAAAAAACTGTTATTTAATTATGACATTGTGCAATATAGAAATGTTTAAACTAATGTAATGAAAAAAGAGCTCTTAGATAGATTAATTTTGATTAATGTACATACGAGCTATAGGAACAAAAGTGTTATACAACTGTTTACATTTCCAAAGGAAAGGGTGTGTGGGAAAGGATTGTTCTAAAATTAAGTGCGGATAAGCATTTCCGCGCGAAAACATTTTCCGCGCGAACTGTCTTCGCGCATACTATATATACAGCAAGCAAAAAATAAAATTCTACTAGCAAGCAATTTAAAAATGGAGTAGCGCGAGAGAGATCGAACAGTCAGTTTAAAAAATTTATTTTGGACATTACCAATAGCACTGCGGTTACAATGCAAGTGTTTTTATCCGATATTACGTCTTGTTGCGCCTAAGTCGCGGTTCATAGGAGCGACAAGACAGGGAAATACCGCGATGTCGTAGGACACATGTGCTCTGTACCCGCAGCCTAGCCGGCGTCATGTGACGTAGATGAATCTTGAACATCTACGTTATATGACGTAGAGGGAATATTCGCGGTACCGTCATCATCTACGACATGAATTCGTAATTGACATTCCTGCCTCTTAGCAGGTGTTGAATATAAATTTTTGGAACTCATTAGAGATAGATGTTTTTCATCTACCTCTATGGTTTGATATTTTCCCCCTGACGTCTTTAACGACGATTTCAATACACAAACGGCACTCACGGAAGTTGAACAAAGTCTACTACGCTTTCTAGTTTTCACGTCTGGTAATATGGAAAATATTCTTTCAGCTGCGGCATTCGAATTCGGTAATGATCTAATAGAATTGATTAATTTACCCAAATTTGGGTATTTAAATTCATTGTTTTCATTTCGCGTTAACAAGATCATTTTCCATAAGCTATCAAATTTCTTACTAGAAAGCATCTCCTTTTCTTTAGTATCAAAATCCAGATGTAGGCCAAACCATTCTTTTCGCACACCCTTTATATCGAAACCGTCGAATTTGTTTGCAATATAGAGAACAACTCTGAAGGAATTGTCTCTGTTTCTATTAATTAATGCCCATTGATGGCTAAATATACGTAGACTGCTGAGAAATTTGTCATTGATTGGCAATCGATGACGAATTTCATTTACAGCTGTAATATAAAAATCCAAACAATGTTTCCGAACGGTTTTAATAGTGTCAGTTTCAATCAATTCATTGAGGAAGCTACCGCATTCCGAACCAACGCATATCTCATCAAGCTTGATTTGATTCCCGTGACTCGAAAAATCTATATTAATTATTGTATTGTAACGCGACATAATATTTTTACATACGTTTAAGAACGACGACGCGACTTTCGCCAACACACCGCGCTCTTAGTGTTAACGAGGCTAGAAAACAAGCAGGTAATGCTAAAAATAGAAGGGTCGCAACCAATCAGCGGCGGATCAGGGCAGCGCTAGCGCGCTACCCTTAGTATAAATACGGGCCCTCAGGCCCATGTTCGGCAGTCACTACCCGACTACAGTCAGAAAAGCGCCACAGTGCCGGCTCCTACGCGGACGTGCCAAGGTGTTGGAAAACCTATCGACTAACCATTGGGTACACTCGCCACGGGAAAGCTCCTCAGTGCCGGCTCCTACGCGGACGTGCCAAACTGCAGGAGAGCGCCCACCGCCTCTCGTTGAGAAATCCTCACCGGTCCCGCGCACTTGGTCAGGGTCTAACGACCTCCGACGGCGGATCTTCCGCCGGACTTTGTATAAGCAGCACAATAAACTCGAGTCCACCTCCGGGTAGACTCCTGCATCGTACCAAGCCGTTCGTGTCACTCAAAACACCCGCACCCTCCTCATCTACCCCCCCTTCATCCATCCTCTCCCAATACCTCCCTTCTTTTCCCTCCCTGTTTCCACAAGGAAACACAAATCCCTCTTACAGTATCTATTTGCTTCAGCCAGTCTGACTTCAAAAACTTTCGCAGTATGCATTGCAAAAGAGATATTGCAAATTGTTGAAGCAAATGGATCCTGGTTTCTTGGCTTTGAAAAAATATTTTAAATTTAACGAAAAGCCAAGAGCATATTTCAAAAAATAGATATATGCTTTTATTTCTGGATTTTGTAACAAGATAAGAAGACGTTCCCCAGATATTGTTTTCTCGCTCAAGACAAATTCTCGAAGATATAATATAATACAATCCAAATTATCTAATAATGAAGTTGCAGCCGCGCGGTGGGAAAGCCAGCGCGTAGTGCACAATTTTGAAATCTTTCGGCTTTTAATTTGATAGCATTCTTGAAACTCGCGGAATATTGCAGTCCGTTTCGGGCTGGACTACCAATGCAGTGGAATGGCAACGACATCTCAAAGTTAAAAAGTTATCGCCGAGAATTTTTGCAAGAGCAGTCTTGAAGGAGCAATATTGCCCTACCATGACAGACGCGTTGTCGCATGATAAGGTAAGGATGTTTTTAATTGGAATTTCTTTTTTCCACATTTCATGTTTAAATGCTTCAAATATCTTTTTTCGGAACTACAATCTTTCGCGTCGAGATTAATTAATTTGCATAATTCCGATCGTACATCCAAAGTCGTGGGATCAACGTAACGAACTAGAAGCGTCATCCATTTTTCATTCGTCGAGTCCGACGTCTCGTCAATAAAAATTGAAAATTTATTGTTCCGTAGAACACTAGAAAGACGATCTGTTTCGTAGGGATACAGAACCTTCGTTATAATATTGGTACACTTTGTTCGACTTATTTTCATACCGTCCAAAATCGGTTTTGGCACAGTTTGAAAGTACTCAAGGATCCGGCCCGCGACTTTAAACGGGAGATTCAATGTAGCTATTAAAGCTGCATACTGAATCTCCACGCTATGCCGCTGTTCTTCGAACGACTGAGCCGATCCTTCGGATTGCGTATTGAAATCATTCGATCTAGTCACGTCTATTCCATTTTTTGCGCAGTTCTTAAGATGGTATTTAGAATCTGCATGGCGATTTAAAATATATAAACGGGACTTTAATCTTATCTCACAAATTGAGCAATAACAAGAAGTCGGAACGCCGTCGACTTTACGCAACCATGGTTTTTTCAATGTTAGAACATTGAGATGTGTTAGATCAGAGATCGTCATTGGTCTACTTCGCTTTGTATGAATGTGTTGCGCGACGCGAGAGCCCCTGGCGGCAGTTTTGTGCGGTGGATCGTCATTGCTTTTTACGCCATGAGACCACGTGCAGTTTGCAATACTATATGTAATAATAAAAGTTCATATCATATATCGTATACAGTGTCGAACGGATCATTATTTACGTGCCCTACACCACGAAGTCTACTGCGACTTTTCTGTCAAGATGTAACAGTCTCCGTCGGACGTTCCGTTATATCAAGATTTAAATTAGTTAATAAAAATTTATGTCTCGCAGATTCTAAATGCCTCTTAACATTTGAGGATCGACACTTAAAAGTTCTTCTACAAATGGAACAATAAAAAACGGTATTGTCCCCTGGAACTTCGCGTAGCCATGACTTTAAATTTGGATCATTCATCCAAATACAGTGAAAACTCGATAAATGTCTTCAAGAGCTGTTCCGTAAATGTAACATTTTTATCCCCACCACTAGGGGATCCCCCTTGAACCAGTGAGGCGAAATGTAACCGGAGACATGGCGGCTTTCTTTGAATATCTTTATTGCCTCCGTCACCTTCGTTTAAATCCCCTGTCAGTGTGACCACACTACTGTACAGAAAAAGTTTTTATTTTTTACTTTTTGTTAATAAAAATTTCACTATCATGTGGGGGAGATTTTTCTGATTAAAATGAGGCTAAACACGATATAAATCGGTCAATATTTGGTAGCATAATATTGAATGAAAAATAAGGAATAAAAAACATTGCAATTTCATCCTTACCTTAATATATTTTAGTTTTCCTATGAAGACGTAAGCTGTTCTATTTCTGCTGTTAAACAGTTAGCTCTCATTAGATGGTATTTTAAACACAGTAACTTATATTTTATTTGTTCTCTCGGTGATTGTATGTTGTGTTCGTTTTCATTACCATTGTTCTCACTTTCATTGTCACTGTGCTGCTCACTTTCGTTGGCACTGCTGCGTCACTTTGTGTAACTTTTTCTTCTTCTGCACGGCACGTATTCAAAAAAATAATTGCTTCTTCTTGTGAAATTTGCCCATCACTGATCACAGATATTACGTCTTCCAAACCTCGTTTGTAAAATAGTTTTGTATGTGTGAAGGAGCTGGAATTATTTTATTCCAACTATGTCGTATATTTTCCGACGTAACTTCTGCCCATGCGTGCACCAAAATATCTATGCAGTCTTTTATATTATAATGGGCATAAAATTCATTAACCCCACCCTCATACGTTAAAATTGAGCGGCACATTTCTTTCTGAAACATTCGTTTCGTTTTCAGAATCACTCCTTGATCCATCGGTTGTAGGAGGGATATGGTGTTCGGTGGAAGATATTTTAACAAAAGAAGTCTCCATCGTGCTCGGATGGTGAGAGTTGATGAGCTGTGCAATTGTCAACTAATAGTATCACTTTCCCAGTGATGTTTTCCTTAATTGAAATTCGCGGACGCTGGGCTTAAATGATTTTCAAACCAATCTTGGAATATTGTACGGTCTACCCAAGCATTTTTTGGGATTTGTAGCAGACTGGAAGTCTGTGCAGTGAGTGCTTCAACGCTCTTGGCTTTTGTACTTATGAACTACCAATGGCTTCATTTTATTGGTTCCCAGTAACATTGGCACATAAACCGAAGGTAATTCGGTCTTTCTTCACTTTGAAGCCGGCTACACTTTTTTCTGTGGATAAACTTTTCGTTGGAAGCGCTTTCCAAAACAGCCCACTTTCGTCCATGTTATAAATATTTTCTATGTTGATGTCCTGCTCTTCTATAAACTGCTGAAAGTGTTGTTTAAAAATTTCTGCTGCATTTGTATCAGCACTGGCTTTTCACCACACACATTCACTAAACGTATGTTATGGCGCCGTTTAAAATTTGTCACCCATGACATACTCACTTTAAAATTTGAGGGCGTTGCACTATTTTGCTGTAATTCTACAGCTTTCTCTCGTATGAGCATATCGCTTATTCGATCGCCAAGAGCTGTTCTTTCACTGAACCACGCGAACAATTGTTCTTCAAGATCAGGGTACATTGCTTTCTTTATTCTTTGTCGTTTTTGCTGCTTTTTACCCTTCGCAGCAAATTGTTGAATACGAACTTCGTTTTTTTTAATTCTCCGAACTGTTTGCGGATGTATTTAATATTTCGCAGCGACAATCCAAACAGGAAAAGTTTTTAAATCCTCCAGCACTTGAAGGCGTTGTTGAATATTCAACGTCATTGTTTTAGTCGACATTTTATAATCCGATCGTGAACGCGTGTTTAACAGAACTCTTTACTACAGCTACAGGAACTACAGAACTTTAATGGATCGCGTCTCTAACAAGACTGAGAACCTTTCTTAAAACGTCCCTTCAATATATACACCGCCTTACCTAATAGAAAAGCAAGAGGAAAAGAGACAGGACAGAAAGACGGAAAACGAAACTGGAAAATACTTAGCGTAGGAAAAGTTTAGCAGAGTGAAAGCGAGTAATAAAAGTCAAGAGGCTCGCCGGGCCCGGATTGCACCTCTCGAGTGGCCGACGCATGGACTACGAACAGCTTTGCCAATGACCACAACGCGTAATAAAACTAAGGGTCGTTCCAAATTTTAATCAACATGCGGAAAACATAAAATTATGACACTTTAAAACCCTTGGCAAAGCGTGACGAGATAATAAAATTAGAATTCTAGCAAGTAACGGTTTCTTGGAAATTTATTGCTGCTACGGTGGGCTTCCGAAGGTCGAAAAATTTCGTCAATAATCCTTGTAAAGAGAGTTCGCTAGGCGACATACGGTTTTCCAAAATAATTTCGCTGACCTGTGTACCATAAACCCTGCTGAAGTAATTTCTACACCAAAACTTTCTGTTGTATGTGCGGGTTAACCGTTACACATTACATTTCTGAAAATATTTCAGTTTTCACAAAATCTGAAATTGTGTGCCAAAACGTGTTCAATTTCGAGTGAAATGCTTAGTGGAGTTAGGAAAGGTATTTAATGGCACCTCCAAACATGTACGTACTCGTATCTTCGCAAGGTCAGTGGATTAGTACATTTTATCGAACAGCGGTAGCTAACGAAACCTCCTGTCTCATAAGTGTTGCAGTTTTTTTAACACTTACGAAACAGTGGAAGCGTTCCATTTGAAAATAGCTACCTCCCGTTCTATAAATGTGGCCAGCACCTCGATCCGTCGTCCTTTGATGTTTCCGAACATAGAAAAGGACAGCACAAGAAGGATAAATAAAGAGAGAAAGACTCGCAAGTACAATATTTAATTCAATATTATGCTACAAATATTGACCGATTTATATTGTGTTTAGCCTCATTTTAATCAGAAAAATCTCCCCACATGATAGTATATTAAAAAAGTAAAAAATAAAAAACTTTCTTCTTGTACAGTAGTGTGGTCACACTGACATGGACATTTAAACTAAGATGACAGAAGGCAATAAAGATTTTTAAAGAAAGCCGCTACGTCTCCGGTTACACTTCGCCGCACTGGTTCAAGGGGGATCCCCCTAGTGGTGGGGATAAAAATGTATCATTTATGGAACAGCTCTTGAGGACATTTATCGAGTTTTCACTGTAGATCGAAATCTATATTTAAACTTTTTGTTGATTTCTGATGATACTAATTAAAAAACAACTATTAAAAACTTACCCAACGGCACGAAATACTGCCACTTTGCACAAGCACAATAAAATTAACTTTCATTAACAATCACGATAAAACACGATAAACTCAACTTTAGTAAAAGAATTACTTTATTTGCCTGCTGGCAATCTACAACTGAACTCTTTTACCTGGAGTCACGAGATCCCCACCATCAAACCGTTTAGAAACAAACGAAAAGTGATCTCGTTTGCCAGTTTAATACAAAGTATGGGTTGGATTTAAAATTTTAAAAGGACATTGTCGAATATTTTTAAAGGTACAAAACATAACGTTTCATTTTAGAGCAGTAACATGAGTTAGCAGGCAATGTCATAAAACTGTTTTACCCAGTTATATCCCTTTGTACCTGAAGTATAAGGTAAAAAGTACGAGACAAAGTACGACTATCCGAAAATCGTTCACATTTTATCAATGTAAATGAAGCGGCGTTTCCATCGGAGTTAAATACAAAATATTGTAATTTCTGTGAAAACAGAACTTTCAGTAGATGTACGTGGTGCTTGAAATTTTTATGTTTTGACTGTTTTTACGAAAAGTACCATCCAGATTCACGTACTTCGTTCATTGAACATAACATATGTTAAATGTAATTTTACTTCAAAAAATATTCGAAGGTCAGACAAAAGTATAATGTCATATTTAGTGTACGATTAAAATATGATTGAAAAAATAAAAAAAAGATTTGTTTAAGCAGGGTTCGAACCTGCAGACCAGAAGAAGCTCGGAACTTGCAGGCAAACACCTCATCACTCACGCCACGCTGATTAGTGGTGAACATAGTTCTATTTCTGAAGATAAGTATCTGTAATAACTTTAATAATATCTCAAAGTAAAACCTAACCCAAAACCTGGTACCATTCAAACTTTTCATTGTTAGAACAGAGTTTTCAATTTGTATTAGCGAAAATCGCAGCCGGTTAAGCTACTTACCTGTTCTCAATTACCAAACATTTATTTCTAAATTAACCCTTTGCGAGTAAGACCATATTGCACATTATTCTAAAACATTTGTGGTATTCGTTTTCAATGCGATTTAAGTAAGCATGTAATGTATAAGATTTCATTTAATTTTTTCTTTTCTGGAGAAGATAGAGAAAAAGTTTATATAATTTTTTTTACATAAAATTTAATTCTTCCTGAGATTTATATGAAACATTTAAAAGATTTGTTATACATTATGCCTATATATCAGAACAACTATGAAACAAGAGGTATAATCATTATTATCCATGGACTGATTATAGTCAAGTCTAACGGACTTTGAAATAAGAACATAAAACTTAAATGTAAAGTTTCACTTAAATTCATTCGGCCATTTATACTCAATCGTATTAATAATATACATATCTGCGCTCATACATGGGAATAATAAAAAAAAATATCTTTTTTTCAATAACTAAAATATGATCAGTATGTATTAAAACGTGTATTTCCGTAAAATAAATTTTACAAAATTTTTTTTCATTATGGGTACTTTGCTTAAGTGCGCCTGCATAGGTTGGAAAGTAAAAATGCCTAGGCAGTCGAAATCTGGGCTCGAGAATCCAAATCTTATGGCGTTGACGGTAGATAGAATTTCAGTTGTTAAGAGCGAGAAGGCATATGTGAGCCTTTCTCTCTCGACTCCCACGAGGCGGTCCGAAATTACTTCGGGTAGCTTCGGAGAATCGAGATACAGGGCTTGCGTTAGTTTGCCTTTGTCGGCTTTTCGAAACTCCACGAGCTGACGTACGCGTGATCTGTCATGCGTAAGTAGGACACCGTCGATGCTTTCTGGCGCCTCTGTATTTAGCGCGCGTAAACCAGCCTTAAGGTTGTGCGCGCAGTGCAGCACGGCGGGATCGCGTCCGCGCCCTTCCGCTTTCTTCGCGATGAAAGAATCTTCTTTGGGGAATCCCGACAGGTCCTCGGTTAGACTCATCGAGTCCAAACGCGTGTGAAAAACCGAGTGTAATATCAAATCAAAGAGATATATGGTGAGTTGTAATTATTTATTGACAACGAAGTAGGAGTGTGAGCGTATAGCTAGATACACGAAGATTGTCTTGCATTCACGAGTTGTTAATAAAGTTGAGGGTAGACGATCAACAATGATTTGCTCTTAACCAGTCTCTCGAATTCAAGGACACTACAATTTGGCGACGAGGATGCGATGCAGGTCGACAATTTTGATGTAAAAGTACACATCGAGAAAGTGGCACGTGAGGATCGTACATAACCTAAATCGAGCACGTGTTCTACTTCACCGAACACGAACATAAGACGATTTACACAGTCGATATCGCCGGATTTTACAAAAGGTAAGTCTTAACATTTAAGTCAACATTTTGTTCAAACATATTCTATAAAGACCTCTGTAAGTTTCATCTGCCATGCTTCAAAAGTCTTTATACAGTTTTATCTCTTATCCATGCATGCAACTTAATTTAATTGGTTGTTTGATAAAACAAATTTATAGCAAAATGAAAAACGTTTTTGACAAGTCCTTTAAAATATTTCAGTTTATTTGTCATTGATCAGTAAAAGAATCTAGATCTATATTATCCAATATACAGGATATTAAGACAGACATATATAAAGATAAAAAGAATATTTTTACCAGTATCTTCATATTCTTAAATATCTTAATATTTTTCCCATTTGGCCTACTTACTTTAACAAATCTGAGTAAATCGTCAACATTATGTTTATATTTATTAACAAATGTCTTAACATAGAACATAATATTATTAGTCGGACTAATCGTACATTGAATCTGTGATTCCTTACCTAAAGATATAGTTGTAGCTATAACGTTCAGATTACTCAAATTACTTCTATCAGTAATAAAATATTTTATAAAGTTGTATGCTCTTTAAAATGTTTATGATCTACTGGGACGTTATTAACTTTATGTGTTAATAAATTAATAATCAAAGTATCTGTATTAATATTATAATCAAGTAAGAGTGTCACAGTAGTATTACTATTATCTTTATTAATACTGTGTATCTCTAACGTTTAAATTTGATTAAATATTTTAAATCTGTTATCATTTTTTTGTAAATATCTATATTATTTTTAAATCTGTGATTTGGAAAAATGAAAAGGGCTTGAATTTAAGGGGAGAAATCACTGTGACACATTGAAAAGATTGCCATTTTTGTACTATCTCTTTTGAATGGTTGTTGGTTTAAGAATAACTCTCTAAAATATTAAAGTAATATTTACAAAAATGCATTTAGATGTAGAAAATGTAATATGCCTAATGCTTGAAATTAACTGCTCTTTACTTTTGGACATTCATTTGAAACTCTTTTATTATTTCTGCTGTAGTAATGGTTTTATATGAATAGGAAGTATTTTGATCGAGATAATTGTGTGAATGAAAAGTATTTAGAATGTCCCGATACACGACTAAAGTGGTTCAAATGGCAATTTATTTAGCCGTAAACCAATTTAACAATAGCTATTCATGATTATTACAAATCATGAAGGTCCACGATATTAAAATTAGATCACAGGCTATGCATATCGACACAAACAGAACATGCTTTGCCTTTCCGCAGCTGAGTGAAAACACAAAACAGCGACACATGACATTGGGTTGAAGGAAAAAGGAGATATAAATGAAGGAGATGAGGATGATCTTTCTACAGAAGATACGGTTTTGGGTCCTGAAGTAGATCCCCTTTAGAAAGTTTAAAAACTCCTATGTTATTTCTTTGATAATTTGGTGCAAATCTTTTTGAACACGTTTTTCTCAAAACCACACTTTTCAAACTGCGTGTCTCAATAACGCAGTCAATTTTCATCCGATTTACTTAAAATTTTGTGTGGTGATTCTTAATACTATTTTCTTCAGTTACACGTATGGAATTTTCGATGGAATAATTAGTTTCGACGTGGTGTTAAAAAGAAATATTGATTTGGTTACAGGTTTTGAAAATATTTCCTGCAAAGTTTCATCATTTTTAATAAATAATTATTTTTAAAAATCTGTACGTGCAACTGAAGCTACTGTCCTACAGTTTAAAGAAAATTGCATGATTTCTTGATTTCACAACTTGCAATGAAAAATTACACGTCCGCCCGTTTCTAGGAAGATTTTTGCAAGACCTCTCACACGCTGGTTCCTATTATGGATTTATAACAGTTTAATATTTTTATACGAAATTTTGAGGAAAAGTAGTTCAAATAATATACTTTCGAGAGACATTAAACATTTATCAGAAGTAGTTTCATTGCTATTTTCCCAAAATTGTTGAAAATTGCCTTTATTTTCAACCGTTATAGTAGTTTCACCCCTTGCTGCATCTTTTTATCTTCAAGATCACATTTCAATAGAAATCATAAGTAGACCTCTGTGTAAGACAATTTCTATCTTATTTTGTATAAAAACAGTTCTCTTCTTACTTTTATATTCAAAAAGAGTTCAAAATATATGAGTTCACTCTTACGGAAAAAGGTTCAACATCCCAAACATTAAGTGTCATTGGTCCATTACTTGGATATTTATCCAGCACATTAGAATAATGTAGTGTTATAATATAATAGCATGTCAATTATCTTAAATATCATGGCCATATCAGCTTTATAGACTAAGTTCTGAAATTTCTTTATCTTAATATCTTCTTTGCCATCTCATTTGAATACTTTTGTGTTGTAATATTTTTTAAAAAGTTCTATTAATAAATTACCTAATAAATCTAAATCACAATTACGTAATTCTATTGTAAGATAAAAGTACAGTTGTCAATCAAGAGGAAGTTGCCAATGTTAATTAATTAAACTACTGGTCTTAATATCTGGTAATCATTCGTTTTTATTCTTTATCTCTGAATATTGACATTACACACAAGTACGAGAATTTCGTAAAAATCTGGTGCATTGTCGTTATCGAGATACTTGTTCAAGATTTTTTCCCGTTTTCAGTTCCAACTTCTAAAAGTGTGAAAAATTAAAAACATCAAAAACGCACGAAAAATACGGATTTTGTCATGAAGCTTTCCGGATTGCTCAAATTTATATAATTACTGTAAATGCACGTATTGTCATTGGTTATGCACGCTTGAATTTTTCAGACTTTGTGGTAGGGCATATAATAGCGCGCCGTAGTTACAAGAATCGAAAACCGATTGCTTTCAACGTTTTCGCGTGAAAAGTAACTTATACTTTGAGTTTTTGCTTATTCCTTTTAATAGATAACTATATATTCTATGTTTTGAAACATGTTTGTGTTGCAAGAAGAACGTATAGAATAGAAAAGCAGAAATAAGTCATCAAATAAGGACTGCACAGGAACCGCTTAGAAAGTTTTTCTACAATATGAGTTCGAGTCTCTCTTCTGGACTTAGTATTTTATTCTTTATTATTTTTTTCTCCCTAAATTCCCAACTATATAACAATGCTTTATATTTTATTTATAAATGTTCTAAAAGTATCTTACAAATATT
The DNA here is from genome assembly GCA_030068185.1 of Colletes collaris. Lineage (NCBI taxonomy): Eukaryota > Metazoa > Arthropoda > Insecta > Hymenoptera > Colletidae > Colletes > Colletes collaris. The sequence goes on along the minus strand of JASGYR010000197.1, from coordinate 408,470 downwards.
TTATCCTGAAATATGTATAAATATAGTTTTTGAGTGTTTTTTCGTTTTATTTTTTTGTCAACCACGATTATTGTTTAACATCTCTTACACTGAAATTAATGTGAAATGTTAGTTTTTCAAATCTCTTACCTTTGACTACTGTGAATGGATCGGAGCAGAAGATTGTATATTGGCTTACTATTACTTCTTCTCGCCCTTCGATCAAGCAGATCTTTCCTTCTTTTTCTCTTTCTTTGATAAATATGAATGTTTGCTACGGCTTCAGTATCTAACGTAGACATGTAAGGGCCATTCCACGCCAAATCTATTAACCCACTCTCTGCCAATGATACTTTTTTTCTAATAAACTCATTTTTAAGTACCAGTTTGATCGTTTCATGCTTATTTTTGAATGAAGTATCATTGCTCGATGGAAACCACGGGAAGGTGGTGGGCTTCTTCCATCAGGGAAGGCAAAGAAGGATGGGTTAGAAGTGATTACATGGATCGGATGAGTTGAAATGGGGGACATAAGTGTTGGAAATAAAAAAAAGCATGGCTCAATCTTGGTCGCTGTCGACGTTAATTACGGGAATTACTTGTTCGATATTAAATAATTTACTCAGAATTTCTGCAGGACGTACAATTCGTGAAAGGTACCGAGCATGCGATAAATGACAAAATTATTTTGCTGCGACATGTGAACAGCAACCGACAGTACGGTTACCATTCGCACATTCACCGCAACAATAGCGTTTAATCCCGGAGTAACCAATTGAATTTGGTACGTAGTTAATGTAAACATATATGTTTTACTATTGATGTGACGCGATCTCACTTCACATTTAATAATATTTTTGTCTGCTTAAGGCAACGAACAATTATATTATTATCTTCATCCATAACTTCTGCTAAAGTAAGATATGGCTTGATGGATAGTATATTCCGTAAATAGAATTTTTTCCCCGTGGTTTCCATCGAGCAATGATACTTCATTCAAGAAAATAAGCGTAATGAAACGATCAAACTGGTACTTAAAAATGGGTTTATTAGAAAAAAAGTATCATTGGCAGAGAGTGGGTTAATAGATTTGTGGCGTGGAATGGCCCTTACATGTCTACGTTAGATACTGATAGCCGTAACAAACATTCATATTTATCAAAGAAAAGAGAAAAAAGAAGGAAAGATCTGCTTGATCGAAGGGGCGAGAAAGCCATGTGCTAATTAGCCAATATGCAATCTTCTGCTCCGATCCATTCACAGTAGTCAATGGTAATATATTTGAAAACAAACATTTCACCTGAATTTCAGTGTAAGAGATGTTAAACAATAATCGTGGTTGACAAAAAAAATAAAAACGAAAAAAACACTCAAAAACTATATTTATACATATTTCAGGTTAAAATATTTGTAAAATGCTTTCAGAACATTTATAAATAAATATAAAGCATTGTTATATAGTTAGAATTTGAAAAAATAATGAAAGGAAAAAAATCCTAAGTCAGAAGAGAGACTCTCGAACCTATGGTAAAACTTGCAGCGGTTCAGCAGTCGGACACTCTGCAACTGCCCCCATCGACGTCGTTGAAAATATCATGATTGATTTTTCTAGGATATATTGCGCTTAACGGTTGGCTTTATTTTATTTGTTTCAATTGTTATGTAATTCTGCTTAGTGCTTTAGAAACATTAAACAGTCTACAAAACACTTATATATTGAAGGATGCATAAATTCAACGTGTAGTTGATTACTCTAATACGCGAAAACGAGGAAAAACTCGGTTTTATTTTTTCACTACGGCGGCACGCAAAATGAAAAATCTGAAAAAAAATTGTGAGTATAGTAATAGTAATATACCTGTTTTACTGTAAAAAGTATAAAAGTAGTTCGGGCCTCCTTCAATGCTACGTAATCGGCATTTTCGGCATTTTTGCTCTGTTTTATTTTCACTATACCAGTTTCTTCAATCAAAAAAATCTAATCTCCCAAAGTATGTGCCCCTGTGTACCGCGAAATGTCTCTGAATTTTTACGTTTTTACTCAATAGAGTCAAGAGAAATAATTCAAAAACATGATTTTCGTTTTCACCCCATTACTACTACCCCCCACGGTCGAGATTTCAAGTTAAAAATTTGCACACATGGGTTATTTTTTGCTATCGAATGACCCCGGGCTCGTTCCATTCGGTTTGGGGGCACATTTGACCCCCTTATTCGGCTATACCCTTTATATAATTACTGTAAATGCGTATTGTCGCATTTACAGTTTATGTACGCCAATTTTCAGACTTTGTGGTAGGCGCGCCGTATGCTACAAGAATCGAAAACCGTTGCTTTCAACGTTTTCGCGTGAAAAAAGTAACTTATACTTTGAGTTTTGTATTCCTTTAATAGATAACTATATATTCTATGTTTTGAAACATTTGTATGTTGAGAGAGAAGGACGGCGTATAGAATAGAAAGCAGAAATAAGTCAGCAAATAAGGACTGCGGAACCGCTGAAAGTTTTCTACCGTAGGTTCGAGTCTCTCTTCTGGACTTAGTATTTTTTATTCTTTATTATTTTTTTCTCCCTAAATTCCAACTATATAACAATGCTTTATATTTATTTATAAATGTTCTAAAGTATCTTACAAATATTTTATCCTGAAATATGTATAAATATACTCCTTTGGAGCGTTTTTGCGCCTTTTATTTGTTTTGGTCAACCACGATTATTGTTTAACATCTCTGCATACTGAAAGTAATGTGGAAATGTTAGTTTTCTTCAAAACAATTGTAACTATATGCAAAGACTGCATATGTTCGTTTGATTGAAAAAATCTGCTTCTACTATTCAGAGCATTATTAAAGGTATGAGATTTTTAAACGAAACACGTATATTCATTTAACGTAAAAATAATAAAACAGTAGCGTATTTAAGCGAATACACAGCCAGAGCATAGCACCTATAATTTGGTGACTTATTTTTGTTTTTCTATTCTTATACACCGGTTCTGTTCAACATAGAATTGTTTAAAACCATGCAATATGGTTATCCATTAAAGGGAATACAAAATTCAAAATATAAGTTGCTTTTTCACGCGAAAACGCTGAAAAATAGGTGTTTTATTTTTGCTATTACGGCACTCCTGTCAAAAAATCTGAAAAATTCAGGAACATAATCCAATAAAAAATATGCATTACAGTAATTGTATGAATCTAGTGCCTTGAAAGCTTACAATACTAAAACTGTATTTTTCTGCGTTTTTAATTTTTCACACCTAGGATTTGGAATCGTAAAATCGGAAAAAATTCTCAAACACGTATCTCAATAACCACAATGCACCAGATTTTTTTCATAATTTTCGTACTCGTTTAAATAGGGGAAATAGGCACTAATTCGCTAATCCGGACTTTCCCTATAACTACCCTTCCGAACAAGATAGAGGGCTGGAAATGTGACAGCAAAGTGTTTTTTTCTGATGCTCTATATCGATGGGTCCATCGTATGTCAAATTTGGTTGGCAAGGGCACATTTTTCCAAAAAAGAACATATCTTTTCGGGAGGGAAAATGCTGTTTGTCAGTCAAGACTTTTCACAGTTACCTCCGCGGTTTTGAACAGAGCTTCACCTTGTAGAAAAATGCTGCGAGCAAATCCGGACTACTATAAAATGCTTTTTTCGTGTTCGCGCAGTCCGAACACGTACAGTACCCGGATGAAAGCCCGCCGACCGCGAACAGTTTTCTTTGCAGGCTCATGAGTCATTGCTATACACGAGTGGCCTCGTTTCTGTAACCCCGCGCATTACGACGCCCGGGTCGCGCGTGTCGAATTTCCACGGCACGGGCGGACGAGGTACTCGGAGATTTTCATCGGGACGGCACGGTTAGTGTACGCGAGATCAGTCGCAAATCGGGAGTAAGACACACGGCAAAATTGATTCAACGCTGAATTTGCGCGTGCATTATTTAATGGTTTTTAAATTTTATTTCAGGGTAAGCCGCCCATCGGTGCACCGGATCGTGCGCCGCTCCCAATATGCACCCGTATAAATACATACGGGCCCAACATTTGCTCCCCGAGGGGATTATCTCCAGCGGATGAATTATTCGCGGTGGGTGTTGGGGGAAATCCGATCGGAATCCGTCGTTCTACCGCGCGTGTTTTGTGGACGGATGAAGCCACTCTTCACAAGAGAAGGGTGCTTCAACGCCCACAATGCACACGTGTGGGACGCGATGAGAATCCGGTTGCGAATTCGCCCACGCGCAGCACAGCACCGGTGGTCCGTCAACGTATGGGCGGGCATTTGTGGGGAGTTCTGTCGTTGACCGTACTCTTCGGCCTCACAGATTGGACGATCCAGGCGTAACGGAACTTCCTGGAACATGTTCTTCCGGGTCTCTTGGAAGAAATTCCATTAGAAATCCGGAAGAACATGATTTTCCAGCACGATGGAGCCTGGCCCATTATACCGCACATGTCCGCCGATACCTTGACAACACCTTTCTGAAAGGTGGATCGGCCGTGGCAGTGCGCTGATGCGTGGCCCCTCGCTCCTTTGGATTTCGAATCCGCTGGATTTTTTCTTCTGGGGGCATTTGAAGGTGTGTTAATTCGTTTCTTTTATCTTTCCAACCTTTAATGTTACATATTCCTGTTAACATTGCGTTTCTTTATTATTTGTTGCAGAACGAAGGTGTACCGGCACCCGGTCACTACCGAGGAGGAAGCTGGTGCCAGGTCGCATCCACGCGGCCGTGGCGACCATCACCCCCGAGATGCTGCGAAGGGTGCAAGATAGCATTACTAATCTTGCCGTTGTCTGCGTGTCGGCGGAGGGAGGCCACGTCGAGAGCCTCTCCTGATAATACCCGGCCATTCTCGGGGGCCACATACAATATTTAAAGCAAGTGGGCATGCTTAGTGTTCAATCTGAGCAAACAATCGGCTCCTTTCGGAGCCAGGCTCGTATTTTTCCTTTTTTACAAGAACAGGAATCCTGAAGGGAACAACAATCCAGGAAGGAGCAACACAATCCAGGAAGGAGCAACAGCCAGGAAGGGGCGCAAACAATCCAGGAAGCGGAGCAAACAATCGAAGAAGGAGTGCAACGGAACGCATCGGTATGTGAATGTGAAAAGTGTTAGTGCCCGTGCTGTGAAGGAAGTGTTTTCGGGGTGAGAAGCTTAGGTACAGCGTCGGGGCCGTCCCATCAAGCTGATTTTCGTTGGGGTTTTTGGATCTTGTACAAACGTGACCGCCAGCGGTGCATTGGCCGGGCCCTATTGTCAGCGCAGTAGGTCAACTTGCAGGTAAATGTGGGGTAAGTCAGAATTTCAATTATTTCTCTATTAACCCCTTTGCATTCGAGGAATGGTTCGGTACGCAGAAATCCAGTCTGCTTTGCCAGTACAGTTTTTTAATAACAAACGGTTACAAATGGTTCTTACCGTATTTATTTTAATTTTCTGGATAATAATTCTTATTATAATCTTTTAAAACACTCTGACGAGAAGCATCACTCGGTTTGCAGTGAAGGGTTAATTTTCTAAAAATTCCGAGATTTTATTCCTTTTTTCTCGGAAACAGCGTGAATACAAATAATTAATAAAAGTAAATTCCATTTAGGTAATTTTACGTACTAATTACGTACGTAATTCACGAGAATTAGAGTAACAGTTGCAGTGGTAGTGGCCGCGATTTTTTAATTATTTGTACTCGTTCCTCGATGTATTATTTTCAGCACTCGCATCTTGCTACCTACTCTCCGGCGCGGTGGCTCTCCGAGGTCGGACGGCCTCTGAGCGCGGAAGGCGAGCGCCGTGGATTGGTCCAGTGTTTTTCGTTAATAATTCAAAAACGAAGCCCCATCCGGAACATTTTTGCAAAGGAAATTGTTGTTTACAATTGTCTCACCTACCCCCATTTCCTGTTTCTTACACTATTTACAGGGACACCCTGTATAGTTACGGATATCATGCTGACAAGGTTTATGATATGCACGATTGAAGGCTTCGAAATTGCTCCGTGGACAATGTTTATATCTATTGACAGATTAAGTTACATATTTTTAAACGAGAAATTGTTCTCTTGTTACGCATTTTCGATATAATATGTCCATATTTCAGCAAAGGTAATGCGTGATGCCTAATAACTCCAAAACTCAGCTTCATTGCTTTTTCTGCTGTATCTCTTATAAGGATTCCTGTTAATAATGCATTTTTCTTATATTGTTTGGATACTTTCTTAATACATGAACTTTTAGGTGTAGTAATACTTATCTGCGTGATTGTTGGGGGAGTTTAATAAAATGTCATGTCTAGTGTACTTAGCTTTCTTATCGCTTATCTCTTTCTTAGTACTCCTATTAAGAAACGAATGCAATAAATATGTTGCAACTTCTTATCCGTCTAAATAAATAAATTCGAGCAATAATATAGTTTCCAATTATTCCTGCCCATAGGCTGATTCAATATAGGAGAACTGACCTTGATTAAATTGTTAGAACCATTGTCACACACGTGGAGTGCGTACGTCGTGCACGATTCATTAACCAATGTCAATTGCCAGTTAAATGCATTATTTGTATTTTAAATTTCATGCATTTCCAACATGGAAGGATTAGTCTGAAAATATTGACTAGATAAAGTGGTTAATTAAATATAGCTAAACGACGATATTTCCTATTTAATTTTTAGGACAAAATGACTCGAATATGTTATATTAATACTAAACCTACCGACAGTTCTTGTATACCTATTCCTTACCGCGCTCGGTCAGATATATCAGTAATTAAAATAAGTTACGTCGATTTCACTATTCTGACGCAGATAGTGGTTGATTTATTGCTGAATGTATATAAAATGAAGAATTTTCATGAAATTTCGTCCAAATTTATTTTTATATAATTTTACTTATAAACTTAAAAAACTAAAACTTCATTTTTCCCGCGTAAGAAACCAAACTTAATGTTATGTATATCTAAAATTATTTATGAAAAAAACTGATAAAATTAAACTTTTATATTATATTGTTATGCATACATATACATATGTACCTTGGAGTTCCGTTTCAACCGCCGTGGCGTTCGGTCGTGTTTGTTGACACTTGTGCTGGCGAGTCTATAGTTTCTGTCTGTGTATACATACAGTTTCCCTCTGCGGCAAAGTCAAGTTACGGTGTTTTTTTTCCCTGGGACGTAGTCTCTGAGTATATTTCCTGTGGGAAATATAAGTCAACTTAAATGAGCATTTCTGATAATCAGGGATGCCCACTCACAACGTTTAATTAACAATACTGTCTCTCCACCAACAATGTCTACATACGCCCAAGCAACTCAAAATGGAATTTTTCCAAAGAAAGAACAAGCCATCGTTATTGGACTCCAGTGGAAGGTGGCTCAAAATCAAAGGAATATAACATGGCTATTGGAAAATTAATTGATCCTTGCAACTCAGGTTTTCCTCAAGAATCTCACACACAGTCGTGTTTGCATGTACTTGAGCAGTCAGGAAGTTGTTAATTCTCTTCTCGCATCCCACAAGACTGTAAAACATAAACAATCACGACGTTCTTGGAATTCGTCCGCTGGTTTCTCCGGCAAAACGAATTCTTCTATCTAACGTGTGTCCAATCATTCCACACAATTTAATAGAAAATAAAATTTAACTGAACTAAAAACATAGCAACAAAATCTCAGATCACTTTTTGTCTCGATTTTCTGGTATGACTGAGCCTGGTTAGTAGCCATGTTCTAACAAGCTTTAGGAGGCAGTCTCACAGTTTGATCTAGAGCTGATGCTCCCAAGTTACTCCTGACTCCATCCAAACTAATTATGATAATACGCTGTACTGGATATATGTATCAATCTGAGAAATTACACATGCTTTTTATGGTAAAGCTGAAGGCCATCTAGCTGCAAGCACTGCAAAGTGAACACCATTGCTGAAAATATAGACCATGGCACCAAATACTCAAGTGAAGGATACAAATTTCCACAGCTGCATCTGATGATCTCTGCAGTTAAACCTTCTGATTCTTTCAAGAGGGTCCCAAATTTTATCAGGGGTAAAAATATGCTACCTCTCTGTGGTTATCAAGAGACCTCCACCAACAGATTCGACATCTACAGCCAGCCCTAAGCCAAATAGTTCATCCTTGAAAGCAGGAAAAAACTGATAAAAACGATCAAAGCTACATAGGAAGAAGCGTAAAGTGGAGGCAAGCTCAGGCAATGCACCATTGATGAAATCACATCACTCCTAAATGCTCATCCTCAGAATTTTTCGAAGATGAATCACTCAATTTCCTCTTTAGTTTCTTGATAGCTGTGCTCACTTCCTCTTGGCCTGCTTCGATAATCCGAACGTTTCCGAAACAGCCTTTGAATTATACTCATGACATTTCAGCCCTTATTAGTATGCTGTTAAATTCTGAAAAGTTTCCATTACGGAACGTCAAATTAAAAGAACAGTATAAAACTGCATCGATCAAACGTCTCAAAAGCTTCTCCCACTTCTGATACAACCACAGTGTGAAGACTTTCGTGTGCCTTTGAAGAACAAGAAGACTAATTATAATACAATCCCTCGCAGCTGTTTTTCTGCTCATGGGCACTTTCTCTACTTCTCGCTTTTTCTACTGGAACCCAAGAAGCCTTCCTGTTCAAAAACTACCTGAGGTCCAGTCTATTGATAATTATGATATTCTAATTTTTGTGGAAACTTGGTTAACAACGTGCGATACATTATCCTTTTCCGGGTTTTATCTCTGTTTAGGAAAGATAGGGCACATTCAAGGGGCGGGGAATCCTCATGTTAATTAGAAAAAGCCTTGCATTTACACAAATAGTTAATTTATCATCTCCTGATGATTCAGCTGAGCTATGCGTGGTATTTGTTTGACGGATGTCATCCCATGTTTGGATATTATTGTTTGTTACAGGACCCCAGGTCACTCTCTTTCTCAGTATCAATGGTCTGACTATCGTTACATAATACCTATAACGATCGTAACTGTATCCTCGTTGGTGACTTTAATGCGCATCATACAATTTGGAATTGTAATCACACACTGACAGTAATGGAAGACTTCATAATTTCTATAGAAGAAGCTGATTTGTTTTTACATAATAGTGACTCAATTACCCATATTAACATAAACACAAACTTCAAATCCAATCTTGGATCTTCTCTTTTCCACTATGAATATCTGTGGTTCCATTGAATCCAGAGTTTTTTTGACGAGACCTGGGGCTCTGACCACTTCCCCATTACCTTTGAAGTTCATGTTGGCAAGCATTGTACTATGTAAAAAACTTTTAAAATTGTTCGACCTGCCTCTGACTTGGGACACTTTCTTTGAATCCATCTTGGATAAAAGCTACTGGGTGATTTTCTTTTGGACGACTATGATAGACTTTCTCCAACTTATAAGTATGATTTCTTCATCAATACGATTTCCAATGCAGTCAAAAAAATAGTACACCTAGTAGAGATAAGGGAACATTACATGCTAGACGTCATAGGAGGAACCCAGTTTACATGGTGGATAACGAATGTAACGAGCTTTCCAAAAGACAACGTAGAGCAGCTTTATAGGAAATGGGAAAGGTCAAGCGACTTGGTTGATCTGATCGACTTATAAAAGAAACTTCAGCATTGGTAATCAAAACATTTAAGAAAAAGAAAAAGATTGCTTTAGGTCATTTGCTGAATCTATTAACTTTCATACTAATCCAAGCTTATGTTTGGAAAAAATGCAAAATTTTTAAAAACAAATGGACTAAGGTCTCATCATTCCTCATTGCAAATGAAAAATCTGCAGACATCTGACCTGGACTCTTAGCTGCTCTAAATAAAATCAGTCCTCCGTGGGTAATGCCAACCGGACCCGCTTGCTCTCTCCAGACTGTTCGCTAAACGAATTCCTTTGACTCCTCCCTTCAACTTTGTTGAATTTAATGCAGCCCTTGATATAAAAAAAAATGCTAAATCAGCTCCTGGTATGGATGGCATAGATTTTGAAATCTACAAAGGCTGCCCTCACAAATATAAATTATTATTACTGGACATCTTCAACTATATGTATTGTTGCAATGAGTTTCCTCCTAACTGGAAATCCTCCTTTATCCACTTTTATTAAAAAGTCTGATGGCATAAGCTTTCGGCCCATTTCTCTTAACATCATGCGTTAGCAAATGTATTTGAAACTCTTTGTAAAAAATAGATTACAGTATTGGGCGGAAATAAATAACTGGTTGCCTGCTCTGTCAACACGGCTTTCGAAAGGCAACAACTCATGCATTGGACAATCTGACTAACCTAACTCTTAAAGTAGAGTGAATCCTTCCAGTGAACGTAAAGAGGTTCTAGCTAGCCTTCTTAGACATAGAGGGAGCATTTGATAACGTTAATGTTAATATTATGTTACACCAACCGGCGTTCTTGGGCTGTTCTGCTAATTTAATCAAATTTATAAATTTTCTTTGAGAGAACGAACCATTTATACTCGCTCTAATCGTACGAGAGATACCAAGATTGGTTCATATAAAGGAGTTCCTCAGGGGAGGAGTTCTTAGTCCACTTCTGTTCGCTGCTCTATACTGCGAAGGTAACAATAGATGGCTCACCAAAATCATGGCTAAATGTTTCCTTATTTGCTGGATGATATTGCTCTCTATATATTAAATTCTCTTCCCTGAAAAGAGCAAAAATAATTTTGGGAGAAGGCGATGTAATGTTGTTAGTTCCAATCTGGGCTCAGTATTGGTCTTGTTCTCACACCAAATAAAACGGGCCTACTTCATTTTAATAATAAAAGAATCTATCTGACAGTGTGCAATTAAAGGTTGAAGGCTGCATTGTGAAATCAGTTAAAATATGTTAGATTTCTGGGTATCATATTTGACAATCGATTGACTTTCGGACCACACGTAGATCATATTTACAATAAAATGTATAAAATCACTAAACATGATAAAATTCTTGTGTGGAACGTGGTGGGGACTGATCCCTTGACTTTACTAATAATATACAAAAGCTTCATTCGCTCTATTATAGACTATGGATGCTTTCTTTACTGGCCAATAACGGTATCTCTTAGAAATAAATTAGAAAATCTCAAAATTCTGCTGTTAGAATTGGCACTGGGGTATCGTAGAAGCACTCCTCTCAATGTAATGATAGCAGAATCCAAGTTGATGCTTCTATCAGACAGGTCAATCTTTCTCTATATGTGAACGTTACCTTGCCAAAATTGTTTCAATCAAAGGTTCCTAAAATTTTTAATGCTGTCACTAGGTACTTTCATCACCCAAAAAGGAAAAAACTCTAGATTCAAAAACAAAATTCTTGACATATGCATTGACTGTCTTCCTGAGTTAAAAGATAAAAATCATCTCTAATTAATAAATACAATTTATATTGCCATGATTTCAATACATTGATGACATCCGTCCCACCAACACAACTCTGGGTTTTGAGCTTAAAGATTCAGGTGATCCTAATCTTCAAATTAAAAAATCATAATAGACAATGGAAAGCCACGGCCTTATTTACTGATGGCAGTAAAATCGCAAATGCTGATTATGTTGGGTATTCTTGTCTCTGTTACGATTCTAAACATTCGTCTCAAAAAGTATCGACAGAAACGCGTCGATTTTTACAGCGGAATGCTTGGCCCTGTGTGACGCTATGGATATTGCACTCTCAGCATAGAAATCGCTCCTTCTGTTATTTTTGCACTGATTCTTTGAGTGCCTTACTTAGTTTAGAGTCCACTCAGCCTTAAAATCAGCATCTAATCCAGTTCATTCTTTGAATTTAAAAAGAAGTATGTAAAATTCTTGTCAGGATAACTCACACTCCATTAAATGTTTTGGATCCTTCACATATAGGAGTGTTTGGAAATGAAGATGCTGACTCCCTTGCAAAAAGCTGCCACATCTTCTAATTCTGCGGACATCTCTCAAGTTCCTTTCACCGATTTTACTTGGTCATCTTAAACTAAAAGGTATTCTTAATACTCGATCCACAATTACTGAGCAAGGCACCTCTCAAGGGTGCTTCACTATTTTCAAAATTTCTTCAAACCAAATCCAACTCCCTGGTTTGCTCAAAATTTTAAGGCCCACATTAAAAGGGGTTTCTATAACCACAGTAAAACCGTATCAGGCCAGCCAATCATTATAATCTCGCTGCCTCCCTGTATCGAATAAACATTACGTCAGTGATCCTAGTTGGGGGTGTGGTTATATATCCGAGGACTTGACCATGTTTTGTGGCAGTGTCGTCTCTTTATGACTCGCAAAGAATTAAGTTAGTTAATAAGTTGCGTAAAATTAAGTTTTTCTCGTACCATTAAAAGCGGACATTTTCTTTTGGTTAAACCTAATGTTAAAGCTCGTGACATATATTCTTTTCTTCAGTTTTTATGCGACTGCAATCTTCAAATATAGACACTACCAATTATTTCATTGTAAAATAACTGTAAGACTACTTTAACAACAAAATTGTTAAAGCCGAAATAAACCTAAAATAGGTTTCAGTGGCTCAAAAAAAAAAAAAAAAAAAAAAAAAACATATGTACCTTACTCGGCTTCCTTACATTGTTTACAAGTTAGTTTAGTCTGAAATGTACATTTGCCGCACACATATTTTTCGTACTTTGTACGGATTTTTGTTGTTTTATAATTTTTACAAAATTTTATTTGACAAGTTTTTCGTACGAACGAATGTGAACTTGTAGACGGTGTTGATAGAAGCTGTTTTTCTTGTGATTTTTATATGCAGCGCCGAGCTCTGAAGCTAACTGGAATAAAAATTCCTGCCTCGAAATGTTTTCATCCGTTGTTTCCTTATACAAAACCCAGGCATTTATTCCAGGTAGGCCCAAAGTGTTAAAAAATATCTGAATTGGCCACCTACAACATTTCGACTTCATATTGTATTTCCTTGCCATCTGGTCTGCCACATCTACACCAAATTTTATAGCATTATAAAATCTAATAGTTTCAGTATACGTTTGTTGCTTTTTTCTATTTCTATTGATTTATGTATGGATCTTAGGACAATCACTTTTTTTTTGGCTTACTTTTATACACTGTAAGAGTCATGTGATTTGATTTATACAATTTGCTTGAAAATATAGTCATTTTACCTTTTCTTTCTTTGGTTAACTTTGGCAACTCTCTTTTATTTCCCCGGATTGTTCCAACAATTGTAGTTTTTTTTGCAAGTAGCTTCTTGGCTAATGATACACTCGGGAAGAAATTATCTGTTGTTACGTTTCTTCCGCGTCCTGTGAATGGTTCCATCAATTTTAGAACAACGAACCCCCAAGTGGAATTCAACATTCTCTTCTTTCATCCTTTTCCGAATAGGGAAACCCATTTATTATATACTTGCTATTGACGTCACACGCCAACCAGAACTTTATTCCAAAGTATAGCCGAATAAGGGGGTCAAATGTGCCCTTGAACCAAATTTGACATACGATGGACCCATCGATAGAGCATCAGAAAAAAACACTGTGTCACATTTCAACCCTTTATCTTGTTCGGAAGGGTAGTTATAGGGAAAATCCGGATTAGCGAATTAGTGCCTATTTCCCCTATTTCAACTAGTACGAAAATTATGAAAAAAATCTGGTGCATTGTGGTTATTGAGATACATGTTTGAGAATTTTTTCCGATTTTACGATTCCAAATCCTAGGTGTGAAAAATTAAAAACGCAGAAAAATACCGATTTCGTATTGAAGCTTTCAAGGCACTAGATTTATACAATTACTGTAAATGCATATTTTTATTGGTTATGTTCCTGAATTTTTTCAGATTTTTTGACAGGGTGCGCCGTAGTAGCAAAAATAAAAAACCTATTTTTCGGCGTTTTCGCGTGAAAAAGCAACTTATATTTTGAATTTTTGTAATCCCTTTAATGGATAACCATATTGCATGGTTTTAAACAATTCTATGTTGAACAGAACGGTGTATAGAATAGAAAAACAAAAATAAGTCACCAAATTATAGGTGCTATGCTCTAGCTGTGTATTCGCTTAAATACGCTACTGTTTTATTTTTTTTACGTTAAATGAATATACGTGTTTCGTTTAAAAATCTCATACCTTTAATAACTCTGAATAGTAGAAGCAGATTTTTTCAATCAAAACGAACATATGCAGTCTTTGCATATAGTTACGAATTGTTTTTGAAAACTAACATTTCACATTACTTTCAGTATGCGAGATGTTAAACAATAATCGTGGTTGACAAAACAAATAAAGGCGCAAAAAACGCTCCAAAAGTATATTTATACATATTTCAGGATAAAATATTTGTAAGATACTTTTAGAACATTTATAAATAAATATAAAGCATTGTTATATAGTTGGAATTTAGGGGAGAAAAATAATAAAGAATAAAAATACTAAGTCCAGAAGAGAGACTCGAACCTACGGTAGAAAAACTTCCAGCGGTTCCGCAGTCGGACAATGTGACGCTGCGCCAACGACCCCGTTGAAAATATCGTTGATTTTCTAGGATATATACGCCCAATGATTGGCTTTATTTTATTTGTTTCAATTGTTATAGTAATTCTGCTTAGTGTAGAAACATTATACATTCTACAAAGCACTCGTATATTGAAGAATGCATCAAAATTCAATGTGTAAGTTACTCTAATACGTAGAAAATGAGGAAAAAATCGGTTCTAATTTTTGTCACTGCGGCGCACCAAAATGAAAAATCAAAAAAAAATTGACAATAATAGTAATAGCAATACCTGTTTACTGTAGAAGTATAAAAGTAGTTCCGGACCTCCTTCAATACGTAATCGACATTTCTCGGCATTTTTTGCGGTGTTTTATTTTTTACTACCTGGTTTTTCAATCAAAAAATCTGAAAATCTCCCATAATATGTGCTCCGGTACCCGAAGTGTCTCTGAATTTTTTTACATTTTTTTACTCAATAAGTTAAGAGACATGGTACAAAAACATGATTTTCGTTTTCACCCCATTACTACCCCCACGGTCGAGATAAGCTATCGAATGACCCGTCGTTCGTTTAATTCGGTTCGGGGGCACATTTGACCTCCTTATTCGGCTATACTCTTTGATAAAGGTTTGAAAACGGTCAATTTGACCGGTACTGGTAGGTTTAGTTTTAAATATATCAACAACAAATTACGTTAATATTGCAAAATATTATTAATCCAGAAAACTATTTAATAATCAAGCCGGCTAAAAGACCCACGATTAACACGAATTATAAAAAAAAAGTTTATAACAAAATATTTATGTTTTTAACACCCCCCCGCTCACTCCGAATTAACCCCCCGCTTAATTTGCTCTGCCCCCCCCCCCCCCCCCCCCCTCGTCGTCTTCACCTAATCTCACATACACACACGCGCGCGCCCTGATACAAAACCTGCACGCATTCTGCATTCGTCTTCGCAATCTGACAATCGATTGATTTGTTTATGCGGTTCGAACAGCTTATTCCGACTCCGGACATAGCAATCGATTGACAACTCGCGCACTTACACAACACACCCCACATATCTTTGTCTAAAACTTTGGCTATTTCGTATGGGCCGCGGTATTTCGGTGCGAGTTCTCAGCTTTCTATCTAATACAATGGCGCCTTTGATATATATTTTTGCCTCTTTCCGGTTCTTGTCATACTGTCGTTTCATTACACTTTCATTCTCGCGTAATAGCTCTGAAACATCGCGTTTTTTCCTCCACGACGCCTAATTCGTCGTTTATTTGTCTAATTTCTGTCGTTAATGGATTTTCACACCACCCGCTGTTCCAATAATTGAAAATGATCTCGTGGGGTGTTTGACGACTGACCCTATGGTAGCTATTGTTGATTGCCCAGTGTACCTTGTAGGGTTTCTCGTTCCAGTCTTCACCGGTTATTGTACATGAAGAAGTAGCTAAACAGTTTAATATTACATTGTTTATCTTTTCTATCTGTCCATTCACCCGCGGAGTACCGGTTGCAATTTTTAACATGTTGTATATCGTGTTCGCTACAAAAATTCCGCAAAATTCTTTGCTGTGAAAGCTGTTCCGCGATCAGTTATAATACGCATGGGTTTGCCGTAATGCGACATGAACTCTATCACAAATCTTACTGTACTAGTCGCGGCCACATCCTCTACAGCTTTTAAAATTAGGAACAGTGGCGGTCATATACTTACGTACAAGCAATATTTTACTTTTTAAAACTACCTGTATTCTTTTGAGAAGTTCACATAGGTATAAAAATCATATTTTTATAAAATTTGAACCTTATTTTATTAAATACTGGAAAAGTTTTTATTTATTTCAAAAATTTAACTTTCTAAATATTTTACGTTGAATAGTAGACTATAAAGCAGACAATTACTTACGTACAAATGAAAAATGAATGTATTTTTGTATCAAATGTTAACTTAGAATTTTAAATACTTAATATTTAGTAGATAACCTTTTTTGCCATATCACAGCTGCACATCTCCGTGGCAGGGAATCAATCTGATGCATCAATCCACGGGTATTGACTTCCACGCTTCTGCTGTTAAAGTATACAATTCTTCCAAATTTCTTGGTTTTCGTTGTTGTATATATTTTTCAACATCGATCCACAACATCTCGATGGGATTTAGGTCAGGTGATTGTGCCGGCTATTTCATACAATTAATATTTTGCTTGGTACGCCGTTGCTTGGCACGCGTTGTCCAATGAAGGGGCGATGATCAGCTCACCCGCCCGGCTGAGTATAACAACGCCTTCAGCCTCGGTATATGGATGCCCAACGAGAAGCGGTAAGGCATGACTACCGCTTGGCACCACGTGTACCGTCACTCGAATTAGCAGTAAATACACCATTTGGATGTACCTGTCCTGCTCCATATTCGACGAAGGGGTTCAATGCCGTCTCATGATGCGCGAGTTGTAATTCGTCAGCAACATTCCGACGTAACGCTACCACGCTGCTGCCTAAATCGATGTAGCATCTTACAGGGTGTCCATTGATGAAAGCATCTTTATAATATTTCCGATGCATATCCTCCGTGATGTGCAGCACGGTAAGGAGTTGACTGTGTGCTTCGGCTCTTGCCGTTGCGGAATGAGCCGTGGATGTGCCAGTCTGATCGTTTCTTCTTCCATCTCGATTCGTCGTAGAGCAGGCACGTGACATGTGGCCTGTGTTTCCACATCTGTAGCAAGCTATAGTTCGCGCTTGGTGACCTGGCTATTTACGAACAAAACAGTTAAGACTATCTGGCCTTGCGGTCGCGCCATGTACTATATGTTGATTCACTACGAGGTTCTAACGTATGAACGCAGATCCTGTTTCCAAATCAGACAATAACTCGCTCGGCAACCCGATTACGATCCATTCAGTGATTTCATCGCCCGTCATCATTGTGCGGTTGCATCTTGCAAGTTTTTCGTAAAGATATTCTGACATTTCGACTAGTTGTTTGTCGGTAATTTTGAGCTTCTATTTGCGTTTGAACGGCGTTCCTTTTGCAGAGGAAGTCCTGACGTACGTTCGCGTCGTGGAAGGCTATCCCTCCATCGCTTTGCAACACCCGCAAGCGAAGATAAAGCATAATGTCTTACCGCTATATCTTTCCATTGATATAAATAACCACATTCCTCGATTTTTTCAATCCACTCGTCCACAGAGAGCCGCACATCGTCCAAGTTGTGAAAGTGTTGCTCCACTATGTTGACTTCCGTTTTCGCTGCCCCGAAATCGAATAATCGCCCCTCAATCGGCCTCGATTTTCCTTCGCAAAACCGTAAACTTCACGTCCCCTCGACCGAAGCTTCCCAATCACAGAAATCAACCCACAAAAAGTGTCCACTATTATTTTTGTTTTGACTGTTCTTACGAAAAGTACCATTCAGATTCATGTACTGCGTACATTGAAAATAACATGTTTTAAATTTAATAGGTTAAATTCAACTTTTAGGAACAAAAATATTCAAAGGTCAGACAAAAATATAATGTCACATTTAGCGTACGATTAAAATATGATTGAAAAAGTAAAAAAAAAATTTGTTCCAGCAGGATTACGTTATCATCTTCATCCATAACTTCTACATACTAAGTATGGCTTATGATAACTAATATACCAATAAATAGAATTTTTATATCTTTTTCTGTCATTTTCGGAAAATCAAAAATTTCAGAAGCCGAAAGCAATTTGGAAAGATTTTCACTTATATCGATGGTTATTTTCTACCTGGTCGGCCAATGTATTTTCGATCATTTTTATTTGAGAAATATTATTAAATATTATCACATATTATCTGTTGCAATTTTAATCCTCAAATTGTGCCGTGATCTTGGCAGACACTCAATAATTATGTAGGAAAATAACCAACACTTATTTATTTATTGAATGTATCAAGAATTAAACAGATATTTAACAGAATTAAAAAAGGCGAATATATATATAATATGAGACACACGTTTTCTCGCGCACACCTTCTACGTGAACATGAGACAAAAGCACGTAGAACAAAAGGTGGAGCATCTCTTTATACGTGTTGTTTTATCGACTAGGTAACGGGTGTCGCCTTCATAGGTGATAAGATGTCGGGTATTTCAACATTATCTATTATGGATCTGCCTCCATCTTCGTGGATTATATTTTATAAACAATACCTTTTTGTTTTATAATCTTAAAATTTAAAAGCATGGAATTTTTTCCAAAAAGAAATATTTTTTATTATGTTTGTTAAATATTTTTTTGAGATTTATATTTTAAAAATATTCACGGCGAATCTTAAAAATACGAATAGAAGAGTCGCCCCTACGGTTAGCAGCAAAAATTTGAGGCAGTTTTGCAGTAATAAAAAAATATATCCGCCAAGGTCAATTAGCCGAAGGAACTTTGGGCTTTGTGCGATACACGGTAAGAGCATGGTCTGCACGTTCGCCGATCGCAGGTAATTCCGAGTCGCGCGACAATGGATTGCCATACCTAGGTTTTACCGTTTGTAACACGTGCGGCATCTTGGACATGGAAAGACAGCAAACATCACATTGCTATAAAAAAAAGGTGCATTTTTCTGACCTAGCGGAGTGGGGAAGGCGACGGTATTTTTCGGGAGGGAAAATGCTATTTGTCAGTCAAGACTTTTCACAGTACCTCCGCGGTTTTGAACAAAGCTTCACCTAGAAAATGGTGCGAACAAATCCGGAATATTATAAAATGTTTTTTGTGTTCACGCAGTCCGAAGGAAACGCGGAGAAGGCCGCCCGCGCGTATCACGTACAGTTCCCGGATGATAGCCCGCCGACCGCGAACTGTTTTCGCAGGCTCGCGAGTCGGCTATACACGAGTGGCTCGTTTCAACCCGCGCATTACGACGCGGGTCGCGCGTGTCGAATTTCCACGGCACGGGCGGACGAGGTACTCGGAGATTTTCATCGGGACGGCACGGTTAGTGTACGCGAGATCAGTCGCAAATCGGGGTAAGACACACGGTAAAATTGATTCAACGTTGAATTTGCGCGTGCATTATTTAATGGTTTTTTAAATTTTATTTCAGGGTAAGCCGCTCATCGGTGCACCGGATCGTGCGCCGCTCCAGCATGCACCCGAATAAATACATACGGGCCCAACATTTGCTCCCCGGGGATTATCCCCAGCGGATGAATTATTCGCGGTGGGTGTTGGGGGAAATCCGACGGAATCCGTCGTTCACCGCGCGTGTTTTGTGGACGGATGAAGCACTCTTCACAAGAGAAGGGTGCTTCAACGCCCACAATGCACACGTGTGGGACGATGAGAATCCGGTTGCGATTCGCCCACGCGCAGCACAGCACCGGTGGTCCGTCAACGTATGGGCAGGCATTTGTAGGGAGTTCGTCGTTGGACCGTACCTTCTGCCTCACAGATTGGACGATCCAGCGTAACGGAACTTCCTGGAACATGTTCTTCCGGGTCTCTTGGAAGAAATTCCATTAGAAATCCGGAAGAACATGATTTTCCAGCATGATGGAGCTCTGGCCTATTCTGCCGCACATGTCCGCCGATACCTTGACAACACCTTTCCTGAAAGGTGGATCGGCCGTGGCGGTGCTGTTGCGTGGCCCCTCGCTCCCGGATTTGAATCCCCTGGATTTTTTCTGCTGGTGGCATTTCAAGGTGTGTTAATTGTTTCTTTTTATCTCTCCAACCTTTAACGTACATATTCCTGTTAACATTGCGTTTCTTTATTATTTGTTGCAGAACGAGGTGTACCGGTACCCGGTCACAACCGAGGAGGAAGTGGTGGGGCGTATTCATGCGACCGTGGCGACCATCACCCCCGACATGCTACGAAGGGTACAAGACAGCATCACTAACCGCGCCGTGGTCTGCGTGGCGGCGGAGGGAGGCCACGCCTCTCCTCTCCACTAACAATACCCGGCCCCCCTCGGGGGCCACAAATATTTAAAGCAAGGGGCATGCTTAGGGTTCAACTGAACAAACAATCGGCTCCTTTCGGAGCCAGAAATTGAAGCAAAAATTAAAAAATACCCTTCCCATCGGCCCCTTTCGAGGCCAGGCTCGTATTTTTTCCTTTTTTGCAAGAACAGGAATCCTGAAGGGAATAACAATCCAGGAAGGAGCAACAATCGAAGAAGGGTGCAACGGAACGCATCGGTATGTGAATGTGAAAAGTGTTAGTGCCCGTGCTGTGAAGTGTTTTCGGGGTGAGAAGCAGGTACAGCGTCGGGGCCGTCCCATCAGCTGATTTTCGTTGGGGTTTTTGACCTTGCCGTGACCGCCAGCGGTGCATTGGCCGGGCTCTATTGTCAGCGCAGTAGGTCCATTTGCAGATAAATGGGTAAGTCGAATTTCAATTATTTCTCTATTAACCCTTTGCATTCGAGGGATGTTTCGGCTCGCAGAAACTCAGTCTGCTTTTTTAGTACAGTTTTTAATAACAAACGGTTACAAATGGTTCTTACCGTATTTATTTTAATTTTCTGATAATAATTCTTATTTTAATTTTAAAACACTCTGACGAGAAGCATCACTCGGGTGCGAAGGGTTAATTTTCTAAAAATTCCGAGATTTTATTCCTTCTTCTTCGGAAACAGCGAATACAAATAATTAATAAAAAGTAAATTCCATTTAGTAATTTACGTACTAATTACGTAGTAATTCACGAATTAGGTAACAGTTGCAGTGGTAGTATTTTTAATTATTTGTACTCGTTCCTCGATGTATTTTCAACGCGCATCTTGCTACCTACCCGGCGCGATGGCTCTCCGAGGTCGGACGGCCCTGAGCGCGCGGAAGGCGAGCGATACGTGTTGTAGGCGCTGGCCTACGTATATGGACACAGGGTTGCTCAGAATAATTACACGTGGTTTAGCGGACGAGTGCTTTATTGGACTGTCCCTTAGCCTTGCTCGGGGAAGAACTCCCGATTCTCTCTTGTCTCTCGAGGCCCAGGGAGTACCTAGGGACAAATTCCCTATAGTATCCCGGCCTCTCTCAATGGTTGGCATCGGCGCCAATCGCGCCATCTGCGGGAGTAACTAGGGAGTTACTCATGCTCCCTACACCACCCCCTCCCCAGTGACGGCGGGGCGTCACGAAAACACTTATTAGTACTAATAATCTAAAACATAAAATATATATACAAAGAAAAACACTCATACTTCCACACTCATACACTCTTATTCTACATAACACTTAACCTAAGGACTATTAGTAGGTACTTCGGCTTTATTTCACGCTAGGCCTTACTGCGAGCAACAATCTCTCCTATTGCCCTAGCCTTCGTCTACCGCAAAAGCTGGTTTTAGTCTGTCTTTGCTCACGTTCACCTCACGCTGCCCTATCCTAATCACAAAATTCTTATCACTACGCCTTAATACTAAATACGGTCCCTCGTACGGCGGTTGCAGCGGTTTTCTAACCGCGTCGCGCTGCACCAACACATGCGATGCCGTGTCCAGTTCTTTAAAAACAAATACCCGCTTTCGCCCGTGATGTGCCTTCGGGGCCGGCTCCAACGTTCTCATGCGCCCTCGAAGCTGCTCCACGAACACGGACACCTCCGTCTGGTCGTTGCCCGCGATCAGGTCACCGGGTAGACGCAGGGTCTCCCCGAAAACCATCTCTGCCGGTGTTGTCCCGCTGTCCTCCTTAACTGCTGCCCGAATGCCGAGCAGGACTGCTGGGAGAGTTTCCGACCAGCTGTCTTCCTGATGGCACATAATCGCCGCCTTCAACTGCCGATGGAGGCGTTCGACGGCCCCGTTGGCCTGCGGGTGATAGGCGGATGTCCTGTGATGCTCCGCTCTAACGCTCTCGCCCAGGACTTGAACAACACGGACTCAAACTGCCGGCCCTGATCGGTTGTCACCCTGAGCGGTACGCCATACCGCGCAACCCAGCCCGCGAACAGTGTTCGCGCGACGGTCTCCGCGCTCACGTCCTCTACCGGAAAAACCTCCGGCCACCTGGAGAAACGATCAATCACCGTTACACAGTATGTGTACCCTTTCGAATATGGCAGCGGTCCCACGATGTCCACGTGTATGTGGTCGAACCGCGCGGTGGGAATAACAAACTCCCCTACCGGCGTCGCCACGTGACGTGTGACTTTCGCCCGTTGGCACTGCAAACACCCTCTCGCCCAGGTCCGGCAGTCTTTCTTCACCGATGGCCACACGAAACGTTGAGTGACCAGCTTCATCGTCGCCTTGGGTCCCGCGTGCGCCAGGTTGTGTAGGCTGCCCCTCAGGGGCTGTGTCCGGCAATCGTCGGCCGCAGTACGGGGCGTAGCGACCCCGAGGTACCTGAAGCTGATCACACCGTAAGCCTCCTGTTGGTCGTCACGACGACCCATTCACAATTCCTTTTTGGTTTTGTGAATGATACGTGACGGCAGGAGAAGCGGGGCCTTGGCTTAACCGCCTGGGCCAAGAGTATGGCGACTCTATAAAATCGCCCTCCAATCTTAAGCTATGGTGCGCGGCGATGGGATGCATGGTTGGGGGAGAAGGCCCAATCCCAAGCGACCACCTCCGGGGCACCTGCCGAACCCCCGGAGTATTAGGCTTACCCGGGTAAGGCGGCTCTGCCCGGGTGGACCTTTATTTCCGACCTAAGCGTGGGAACTATATGGACTCAATAATTAAAACGGAGACGGGACGAGTTATATTGGAGGGGGAGGACGCGTCCTCCGCGGCACCATCCCAAGGAGGGGTGTCGTGGAGCGAGGTGGTAGGGCGGAAGGCAAAGAGGGCGGCGAGGAAGGCCTCGCAGCCGCGACCTGCTACCTGGTGCGACCAGGGCGCCCCCCTAAAACGGCAGCAGTGACGCTGACCGTTCCTCAGGGGGGCGACCTGACACTCGCGGGGGCGATGTAGCTCGCCAGGGATAATATATCCCTGGAGGAGCTCGGCATCGCTTCCGTGAGGAGCGAAGAGGGCCGTGACCGGGGGTCTCCTGCTGGAGATACCTGGTCCAGAGGGCGGCGAGAAGGCGGACCGACTCGCCCAGAGGCTCCAGGAGCAGCTGGGCGAGCGGGGTGTCCGAGTCGTCCGGCCCAGGAAGCGCACAGAGATGCGCATATGTGGGTTGGACGACTCGGTCACCGCGCAGGAGGTGTCCTGTGCCCTAGCGAGGGCGGGTGATTGCCCCGAGAGAGACGTGCGGGTCGGAGAAATCCGCAGGTCTCCTTCCGGCCTGGGGTCGGTGTGGGCCCGGTGTCCCCTCTCCGCCGCCCGAAAGGTGGCGGAATCCGGGAGGGTATTGGTGGGGTGGGTTTCGGCGCGAGTGGAGATACTCGAGCCGCGGCCACCCAGTGTCACCGCTGCCTCGAGCTGGGGCACGTGAGGCAGTGGTGCACCTCGCCGGTGGACCGCAGCGGGCAGTGTTACCGCTGCCGGGCCGATTACCACCCCGCCAGCCGGTGCACGGCGGCCCCCACTGCCCGCTATGTGCGTGACATGGGGAGGCCAGCCGATCACAGGGTGGGGAGCAAAAAGTGCTCTCCCCCCTCCCGGAAGGGGAAGAATGGGCCCACGCCGGGTCAAGCACCGCGGTTGCTGGCAGCGTCCACCATGGAGCTGGACGGTGCCACAGGGACGGACAGCCGGGAGGAGGCTGGGACGGCCGTTAAATAACGGCGCCCCGCCTCCTCCTCCAGGCCAATCTCAACCACTGCCGCGCGGCACAGGACATGATGTCCCAAGTCCTCGCGGAGTGGGGGGTTGGCCTGGCGGTCGCCGCCGAGCCGTACCGCGTGCCGGATCACCCACATTGGGTGGGCGACGCGGACGGTTTGGTGGCGACGGATCCCCGCCGTTCTCCATTCTGGAGCGCGGTCGGGGTTTCGTCGCCGTGGACTGGGGGGGAGTCGCCGTAGTGGGGTGCTACATCTCGCCCCGCAGCGGTCACGCCGCGTTCGAGCTGTACTTGGCCGAGGTCGCGGCATGCGTGCAGCGCTGCGCGGCCCGGCCGGTGCTAGTCCTGGGGGACTTTAACGCCAAGTCGGTGGCTTGGGGATCCCCTAGGACCACCGTTCGCGGCGGGATCCTGGGCGACTGGGCGGCGGGGCTCGACCTTCGGTTACTGAACCGGGGGTCGGAGCACACGTGCGTGCGGCGATATGGGATCTATCGTGGATGTTGGATTCGCGACCCCCAACGCCGTGCGCATGGTGTCGGGTTGGCAGGTGGCCCCGAAGGCAGAGACACTCTCCGATCACCGGTATATCCGGATGGAGGTCTCTGCCGCCGGGGCTGCGTCCCGGCACCGCCGCCCGGATGGCATCGCACCGCGCCGCTGGGCGCTTCGGCGCCTGGACAAGGACGCCCTGATGGCAGCTGCCCTCGCTGCAACTTGGCCGCAGGTGGCTGCACGGCTCGGGGTACTAGTCGCAACCATTTGCGACGCGTCGATGCCCCGGGTCGGGCGAGCTTCTCCTCGCCGGGCGGTGTACTGGTGGTCGGCCGCGATCGCGGAATTGCGGGTCGCGAGTGTCCGCGCCCGACGCCAGTACGCCCGCGCGCGCCGTCGTCTACGACCGGACGATGGCGTGGCGCGAGCGAGGACAGATGACCTGTATGAGGCATACCGGATGGCGCGGGTTGCTCTGCAGGTCGCCATCAAACGGGCCAAGACCCGGGCATGGAAGGATCTCCTCCAGACCCTCGATGACGATCCTTGGGGGCGCCCGTACAGGGTGGTGCTGAAGAAGCTCCGCCCGTGGGCGCCCCCCGTCACCGAGGGTCTCGACCCCCGGCTGCTGGAGGACGTGGTCAATACTCTTTTCCCAATTCGGGTGAGGGGACCACGTCCTTCGGCGGAGGCGGCAGTCCCAAGGGAGTGGGCGGCCGAACTGGGGGTCACTCAGTTGGAGCTGGCCGCGGCCATCAGACGGCTCGGGGCGCGTAACACGGCCCCGGGTCCGGATGGTGTGCCCGGCCGGGTTTGGGTCTTGACCCAGGGCGTCCTTGGGGCTGACCTCAGGCGGTTGTTCGACCGATGCCTGAGGGACGGGCGATTCCCCCCCCCCCCCCAGTTGGAAGGTGGCGAGGATGGTCCTCCTCCGGAAGGAGGGTCGGCCCGCGGAGTCTCCCTCCGCATACCGGCCCATCTGTCTCCTCGACGAGGTGGGCAAGCTCTTCGAGCGGGTGATTGCTGCCCGCCTCGTCGAGCACCTGGCGCGGGTGCCCCGGCCCGGCCGACTGCCAGTACGGTGCCCGGGAGGGTCGATCGACCATCGACGCGATAGGTCGTGTCAGGGCCTTCTCGGAGTCGGCCGTCTCCCGGGGAGGGTGGCTTTGGCAATATCCTTGGATATTGCCAACGCCTTTAACACCCTGCCCTGGGAGGAGATAAGGAGGGGCTCGAATATCATCGGGTCCCCCCTTGTCTCGGGGCGGTCATCGGGGATTATCTCCGCGGCAGGTGGATCGAGTATCCGAGCCGGGATGGGCGTATGCGGAGGGAGGTGTACTGCGGTGTTCCGCAGGGAGTCGGTCCTCGGGCCACTCCTGTGGAACATCGCGTACGACGCAGTGTTGCGGGCCACACGCCCTCCCCGACGGCGTCAGCGCCGTGTGTTATGCAGATGACACACTGGTGCTGGCCGTCGGGGCGCACTGGGGGTGGGTCAAGCGTCTCGCGGAGGAGGGGGCGCAACGCGTCGTCGACCGGATCAGAGGGATGGGGATGACGGTGGCGGTCCATAAGACCGAGGTGATAGCGTTCCCATTCACCTCGGCAGGATCCGCCACCCCCTCTGATCCGCGTGGGTGAGGCTAATATCGAGGTGAAGCCCAAGATGAGGTATCTGGGGCTGATCCTCGATAGCCACTGGCGCTTCGAGGAGCATTTCCGCTGCCTGGTCCCCCGGCTGGAGAGGATGGTCGGGGCTTTGGGCCGGGTTCTGCCCAACCTGGGGGCCCGGGCGGGCCGAGTTCGCCGCCTCTATGTGGCACTGGTTCAGTCGGTGGTCCTATACGGGGCCCCTGTCTGGAGCGGACGACCTGGCGGCCTCCCGGCGCGGCATGACTATGCTGCGTCGGGTGCAGAGGCGGATGGCTCTAAGGGTCGTCCGCGGGTACCGGACCGTGTCACATGAGGCGGCGACGGTTCTTGCGGGGATGCCGCCCATGGATCTCCTCGCGCGGTCGCACGCGATGATGTATCGTCACCGCGTCGACCGTCGCGCGGGGTGGGGCGGTCCCGGGTGTGCAGGAACCCGCTTTGGGGCGAGTTGAAGCGCCAGGCCCGGCAGTCCGTGGTGCACGCGTGGCAAGAGCGGTTGGCTCTGCCTACCGCGGGGCACCGGACAGTCGGGGCTGTTCGGCCACTCCTATGTGAGTGGCTGGACAGAGGCCATGGAAGCCTCACTTACAGGATGGCACAGGTGTTCTCGGGGCATGGCAGCGTCGGGAGATACCTGTGCCGGATAGGGAAGGAGCCGACGGCGCGTTGCTGCCATTGTGACGCTGAGCAGGACACGGCGGAACATACCCTCGAGGTATGCGCTGTATGGGAGGGTGAACGCCGTGTCCTGATCGGCGTCATCGGGCGGGATGTCTCGCTGCCGGGCATGGTGCGCGCCATGCTCGGCAGCGAGGAGAAGTGGAGGGCCGTGGCCTCTTTCTGCGAAATCGTCAGCGGCGCGCTGAGGCTCGCGCTCGTTTGGTGGCGAGAGAGCGTCGCCTGGGTGTTAGGCGACGCGGGCGGCCCCCTCGGCGTGGCGCATGACCCAGGCGGCGCAGGGTCGGACTGGATGGGGTGGCATTGCCTCCTGTCCGGGTCCGGCGCACGGAGCGGCACCCTCGGTGGCCTGGTGCGGCCGTTAGCTGCCGGCCTCCGAGGGGTAGAAACGGGGTCGCGACGGTTGCGAGTTGGGGCTCGCAGCCGCCTCTAAACGCTGCCCCGGGACGGATGGCGGCAGGACGATGTGGCCTCGTCCTGCCGCTATGAGACAGGGCGATTACCGGGTGGACCGTTTGTCCTCCCGTGGATGGGCGCAAAGCGCGGGACGGGGAGGATACCGGAAGTATGCTTCGAGCGATTCTCGGTATCGTCCCAAATCGTGCGGAAGGGTCACCGTGGGGTTTTTAGTGGGTAGGTCCCGCGCCCGTTATAATGGGCGCGGGGAATCCCACACACCCCTCCCGCCTCTCTCCAAAGAGGTGGGAGGGAGTCTTACGAAGATTTTCCCCACGGCAAAAAAAAAAAAAAAAAAAAAAAAAAACGCCCTGCGTTAGACGACTGGGATATTGGGAAGTCGTTCGAGGAGTGTATATATAGCAACGGAGGGGTCGGTCGAGCGCTTGTGAGAGCGCGACCCCTCTGGTGGCGAGCATGGGATGCGACGCCACACTATTAGAAAAGTCTCGGAGTTAAATGGCACTAAAATAACATTGTATGTTAGATATCCTAATTTAAAAAACGGTCATTTGATCGATCATTGTAGGTTTAATGTTCATGTGGACTCCAAAGACGCAATACAAAAATGTTATAAAAATAATTTATTGTACGGGTAACCCCGTACAATATAATATAAGTATACATATAATACACTACAGAAAAATAAAACAATAAGAATTAAAAATAGTGTCGTTTATAATATGATTAACAAATTATTTCTCAATTGATTGGATGAATTTGATAAAAAAAAAAACGCTAATTTAGCGGAGAATGAATTTGCTGCTATGCAGATTCTGGTTATTGGATCGAAATTTCCATATTTAGAAATAGAAATCGATGGTCTAAAATAAAAATGCGCCTGAAACGAAATGATCTCTGAGGTGCACTGTGATTTAGTGATTAAATTGTAAAAATAAGTTATATCAGGAATAGTTCTAGTAAGTATAATAGTGACAGTGAGTTTAAAAGTTTTTAAATGTGGTCATAATTATGATCAGTTATGACTTGCTTCAAATATTTATATTTCCTATCAACTGTTTATACTTGATTAGACCTCAGAAGTAAACAGCAGAACAATCGAATGCAATACGTATTAGTAAGAGTCGATGAAAACTGCTTGATAAAGCCAAGAGTTCCATTACCTTCTGCAATAATAATTTATAATTATTTATAAAATAATTCGTTCCAAATAGTATTTATCCGCTGTAGTTCGGCGTCTATTTCGATAGTTTCATCAACGCGAGACGAAATTGTTTCTCAGAATTGGGGGGCTATTGTATTTCTAATTCAGGCCAAATCCACGATTTTGATCCGCGTACTAATTCCTTGTGTCCGTGCGGGATCACCTTCTGTTGGGTTGGCAGCCCCTGTTCATCATTAGGATTAAGATCGGGTTCCGAGATGCAATTATGATAAACCTGAAAGCTTCTTTCAGGAGCTTTCAGTGGTATCGCGGGTTCACAAAAGAAATGACCGTGCCGAAACCTTTTTGACTCGACCGCGTTTTAATCTATATTGCTCTCTATTTCCTATCCTCCTTTCCCTCCTACTGCCACAATGCAAGATAAAGGTTTAACTTGCGTACGTTCGTGTTGGAAACGTTCGATATTGCATATTTCATACAACTCTAATTCGCTCGTGTTATTTAATTTTTAATTCAGCCCCCCCCACCCCCCCGAGCGAGTCGTTACGATCGAGTAGACTTTTAATCAGCGTCCGTTTAATTTCATTAACCCTATTCGATCTGCTGTCACGACTGGCGTGACAGGTACCCTCTGAAGTTAAACGCGCCGGAGTCACGATAGCTTAATCAGCTTGAGGAATTTTCTTTCGTCGTATCAATACTAAGCGAACGCTCGTTTACGCGAAATTCAATTTAGCGAATGGCTTCGACGATCGTACGCAGTAATCACCCCTCTGAAAGCAGTTAATTGTTCACGGGGCGTTAATAATCGACGTCGAATGATACTCCTGTTACCATAATGCTTCGCGATATCATTAATTGGGAGTGTCGGCTACGTAAGCCTGTGTCATACCCCTTTCATGCCTTTTCTTTATCGTGCCTGGTCACGAGAAATCGGTCGATGAAGTTTCCGAAACTCGCCGCCATCTTAGCTGCGCTCGCCGCTTTGAGCTTAATAGATTGGAACTTGAGATTTATCTATTCGAAAGTGCGCCCATCATAACAGCCATTTCCCTCTTGCACTACTCTCTCAACAGCAGTATTTTCGCTACGATTGGGTTTGCAATATGAGTTATTACACGCTTCAGAGATGGATTCTACGCGAGAAAGAAATTTTTAAGAAATTTTTTTTTGTCAGTTTAACAAGAATGCTTGAAAAAATCGAATAAATCACTAGAGTACATAGAATATAGTCAAAGGATAAAGAATTAACACTTATTTGAATTTTTTCTATAGATATATTTTTTACATCAATTATATGTATATTATATTATACCTACATCTGAATCAAAGTCAATATTCGTGTCTGATTAAAGATTATATATAAGATTAAAAGATTAAAGATTATTTTATATTGTTTAATATCGTTGATTTTTACTATTTTCTTCGGTTTTAGCAACTTTGAAGAGTTAAAATGAAGTTGCGTATGGAGTTTAATATGCGTCCAATTAGTGTGAATATAATCACATAGGTACTTAAAGTACTTTTATTTATTCTGCAGTTTGCAAGGTCTTATAATACTAAACGTATTATAAACGTAAGGACCAAAGATTATTATTTACTTCTTCATATTATACGATTTTCTTCGAATGTTTCCTTTTCAACTATAAAAATCTTAAAAATGTCTGTGCCGCTCTATAGTTATGCTCCACAGAGTTGTCGGTCGAGCACTTGCGAGAGAACTGTAGCCCTCTGCTAGCATGTGCTGGAAGTAACACCACAAACTAATTACACAAAAGGGTTCCGACAGGAATTTAATCGTTCGAAGGGCGGTATACATTACTGTAACTAATTTCCCCTGTAGACGGACGTTATAATTTGAAACTTAACGGTGGACCCGTCGGACCGAGACGCGAAAATTGTTGGTAAAATTGTTCCGATCGACTGGCTCCCTTGACCAATCGATATTCGTCCGGAATATTGCCAAAGCATTGTTCCTGTTGGAAATCGATTAAAGCTATATGCTCGTTTCCCGAAAGAAAGATCTTATGTGACCTACATGCGTCCCAGCGAAAGAAGGATTTCGCTGTTTGTGCGCGCGACAATACACCCTTGTTACCGACAGAGTTTTCTTCCTTTCGAAACTCCTCGAAGTCGGCTTAAGGCGGTATTGTCGTAAGCTCAAAGCTTTTTTGCCCTTCTATTCTGCCCTCCCCCCTCGCCACACCTCTGCCCGTAGACCGTGTTTCGCGGAAAGAAAAGGGAATGACCGCGCCTTCGACGCTCCAAAGCCATTCTATTTGCGTGGGATACGGTGGATGCTATGTAAATGCAGATTAGGCGGTCCAGTTCAGGCTTCAACTTCGGCTTTCACCCCGATTCCGTCGCCGTGCTCGTGCTTTCACATCATTCAACCTACCATTTCTGCCCGGCGTGTATCTAATCTTTAGCTATCTCTCGCTTCTGACCCGACTCTTTGCCCGGTTGTCCCGTGTCGTTTCAAATCTTCGCCCTTTATCCACTGTAGACCGGAATCATGGCACCCGATTCTACTCGAAACGACCTCGTTTGTATTCTCTCGCTATACAGCGATGTTCGAAACCTCGTGAACGTTCGTTAGGCTCCCTTTCGTTACGGTGAACCTTCGAACGAGTCATTTTCTCCTTCCAAGCTTGGATAACTCTTTTACTTCTTAATAATATTGGGTTGTTCGGAAAGTAGTTTCGATTTCTTACCAACGGAGACGTTAATAGTATTTTTAACCAGCCAACTTTATTCTAATAAAAAAAAATCATAACTCCTGAACGGATTGGAAAATTTTAATGTTTCAAAATGCAAACGACGCGTATTTTGATGAAGAATATGCCAAAAGTCTAAGAATGTTGGAAAAGTTGTTCTTTAACTCTGCAAAGTGCAAAAAAACTCCATAAAAGTGGTTCAATCTTCAAACATCCATAACTCCTACAATAGTCAATGGATTTCATTGAAATTGAGTTTGGAAGTATAATTCATGGATACCTACAAAAAAGTATTAGACAACTTTTCTGTGGGGCGTCAAACAAAATTACTAAAAACCAAAAACAAATTTTTAAGAAAAATTGACAGGGAATAGGTGCCGAAATTTTTCGGCGAAATTAAAAAATTTTTAATCATTCTGAAAAAATTATTTTTAATTGCGGGAGTGAATTACAATCATTTTTGGTGAATACACTTATCCCCGAAATCCTACGAACGTTCGTGAAAAAAATTCGAGTAAGAAGATGGCAAAAGGTGTTGCACCATCATGGCCAGTACATAATTCAATAAAATATTTATATATTATAAGAAAATTGTTCCTTTTCACGAATAAGAAAAACGAAATTATTTTTCAATCAACCCAATATCTTCATACTTTTTTTCTGGGATACTTTGCTATAAAATTTTCAAATCTCTTCCGAAGAGTCGGTTTATACACGTTCGTACGTTCAGACGGGCCCCACTGGAAGGACAAAGTAGTTTCAAAGTTTTTTTTTTTTTTTTTTTTTTATTTGGTGGCTTATTTACGCCGCATCCACTGCGAGGTTATTAGCGGCGTCGGTCGGGTGAGTTTTTCCTTATATTTTGTCAATTAATTTTGCTTCTTTGATGAATCCCAGTAGGTTGTGTAGCTTTCTGTTGGTGAGGTTTTCTTTAAGTTGAGGTTCCAGCTTGTGTTTACGGCGAAGAATGTTGTATTTTTGGCAGTCAAGGATTAGGTGGTCCGTTGTAATTGTTGTGTTGCAGTGTTCGCATATTGGGATGGGTTCCTTTGATAATATGTATGAGTGGGAGATTTTGGAGTGTCCAATTCTTATTCGGGTTATAGCAGTTTGCTCTTTTCTAGTTAAAATAGTTGCTGTGTTTTCTGTAAAAAAGGCGTTATCTATGTTTTTGATGTGTGATGGAGCTGTGTTTCTCCACTCAGATTCCCACTGGCATTTTAACTTATTTCTGATATCTTTAATTAAATCTTCTTGGGTGGGAATATTTTGGTAGCTAGTTGGTGAGTTGGCTACTTGTTTTGCTATCTGGTCGGCTTTTTCATTTCCTGGAATGCCTACGTGTCCCGGTATCCATGCGAGTATTATTTTGTGGCCCTTTTCTGTGATTTCATGGTTTGTTTCCTGAATTTGGAGGAGGATGTCATTATCCGATGGTATGCTGCTTAGTGCCTCTAAAGTGTTCATTGAATCAGTGAAAATAATAGTGTGTGTATAAGAGTTTATGTAGGAGATTTTTATATAGCATGGTTGATGGCAGTTGCTTCCAGCCGTAAAAATTGATGTATATGGTGCTAATTTGGTTGAAAGTGAGGATTCCGGGGTGATTACTGCGTATCCCGTGCCGGTTTCAGTTTTTGATCCGTCAGTATAGATATGGATATAGTTTCTGTAGCGATCTATAGTTTCAGTGGTTAGGTTACGAAATATTACAGGGATTGGTGTCAGATTTTTTGTATACTGTTAAGTCTATGTTTACTTCGATGGGGTGCATGACCCATGGTGGTATTCCGGTTTTTCTTCGTGGAATAGTAGGGAAAAATGTTATATTGAGTTCCTCTTCAAGTTTGTGGACTCTATAATAAAAAGGTTTGGGAGTCAGTTTTTTATTATTGTATTTTGTGATGTAGCGGTCTGAAAAGGTATTTTTAAAGGAGGATTTATTTGGGGTAGTAGATATTTTTATCGCTTGTATAATGCAGAGGAGTTTTCTTCTGTGTTTGAGCGGAGGTTCGTTTGCTTCTTTTAAAATGCTTAGTATGGGACTAGTTCTAAAGGCTCCAGTTATTATTCTCAGGGCGGTGTTATGTATAGGATCCAGTTTTTTTAGTGTAGATTCCTTTCCTGAGCCATAAATAATAGATCCGTAGTCTAATTTGCTTCTGATGGTAGTTTTGTACGTGTTTAATAAAACCTTCATGTCTGCTCCCCATGTATTGGCTGCTAGTGTCTTTAAAATGTTTAGACGGTTGTTACATTCCCTTTTTAAATTGGATATATGGGCATTCCAGGTTAGTTTATCATCAAATGTCATACCTAAAATCTTGATTGAATTAACTTGTTTCAGTTCTGTGCTTCCAAGGTGTAACTTTATTGTAGGTATGTGTCGCTTGGAAAAAGGTTATATATTTGGTTTTAGTTTCAGAGAAGCGGAAACCGTTTATTACTGCCCAATTCTGTAGGTTGTCTAGTGCGTTTTGGAGTAGTTGTTCTGTGGTATTTTTCATATTTTCCATTGTATATTGTCGTTAAGTCATCCACGAAAAGATATGCTTGGACTGGTAAGTTTGGTACGGAAAGAACAGCATTTATGGATACTAGGAATAGTGTTATACTTATTACCGATCCTTGAGGGACTCCATTTTGCAAATATCATAGCGTCGAATAGACAGTTGTTGGTTCTAATTTTTAATGCGTCTTGTCTTCAGGAAGTTTTTGATAAACGTAAGTGACGTTACCATGAAAGCCCAGCTTTTTTAAGATATCTAATGTCCTCTCTCTGCAAATCATATCATACGCTTTGTCAATGTCCATAGCTATAAGAGTAGTGTGGTGATTATTTACTAAGCCGTCACATATTTGAGCCTCTATGTCAATTAGTTGATCGATGGTTGAGTGGTACTTTCTAAAACCGCTTTGAAGGTGGGATATTGTGTTGTTATTTTCTAATACCCATTGTAGTCTGTGGTTGATCATTTTTTCTAATAGTTTTGCACATGTTATTGGTTAGTGCTATGGGTCGATAGCTTTCTGGGAGTAGATGGTCCTTACCAGGTTTGACAATCGGGATGATTATAGCCTCATTCCACGATTCTGAGGAATATGCCATTTTTCCATATGAGATTGAATATCTCTAATAGGTGTTTGAGTCCATTTGGGGAGGTTTACCAGTAGTTTGTTAGGTATTCCGTCAGGACCAGGGCTGGTGTTTTTACATTGTTTCAGTATCCTATTTAA
Organism: Colletes collaris; assembly: GCA_030068185.1. NCBI lineage: Eukaryota > Metazoa > Arthropoda > Insecta > Hymenoptera > Colletidae > Colletes > Colletes collaris. Next base: position 373,992 of record JASGYR010000197.1, on the reverse strand, counting down.
TTCTTCAATTTTGAATGCTTCGTTGATTAAAAAAGGTCCTGGTTTCTGAATTTTGGGGTTTTATTGGTCTCAGGGAATGTTTGTTCAGTTTTATATTTGAGGAAGTTGCTATCGTAGTTTTTATCACTAGAGTTTTTAGCAAATGTTTTAACTAGTAAGTTTGCTATTTCTTTCTGGTCGTTGGTTATGGTTTTTTCTGGCGTAGTTAAAGCTGTGATATTCTTTCTTGAGTGGGCGCCTTGAATTGCTTTTATTTTATTCCACATTACCTTGGTGGGGGTAGAGTTATTTATTGTAGATAAGAAATTTATCCAGGGTTGTTTCTTATTCGTTTTGATGGTCTTCCTTGCACTAGCTCTAAGTTTTTTGAATTGTATAAGATTAGCGATTGTCTTTTGTTTTTGTATCTGTTGAAGGCGTGTTTGTAGTTTTTATTGCAGTTTCACATTCCCTCGTTCCACCAAGGTACAGTGCAGCGCTTTTTCCGGGTCGAGGTTTTGTTTTTGGGATGGATTGGTCAGCAGCATCGATGATGATCTGGATAAATTCTTTATTATTTGTTCAATATCATAAGAGTTTGTTGTGGCATTATTATCTAGAGAGGGGTTAAGCTCAATGAATCTACTATATTTGCTCCAGTTGGCCAGTTCAAATTTCCATCTGGGGGCTGGTTGTAGGTAGTTGACTGTTCGATCTAGTTGTACTTTTAATAAAATCGGGTAGTGGTCACTGTCGTACAGGTCTGAGGTGGTAATACATTTGCATTTGTATGCGATGTTGGCGTTGCTTAAGGTTAAGTCTATTATGCTAGAAGAGCCATTAGCTGAATTAAAGTGTGTTGGTTTTTGGTCATTGAGGAGTATTAAGTTATGGTTGAGCAGGATTTTTTCCATAATGTTACCTCTTGAATCAGTTCTTGTTGAGCCCCAGAGTGTATTATGGCTGTTGAAGTCCCCAGTAATGATAAATGGTTTTGGTATGTTGTTAATTAAATTGCTTAATTCGGATTTGTTTAGTTGGTAACTGTTTGGTATATATATGTTACAGAGATGTATCTTCGTGGATGAATATATTTTGGTCGAAATTGTTTCCATGTTTGAATTGATTGGGATTCGCTCACTATATAAGGAGTTATTTATCAAAATGGCTACTCCTCCGCTAGCGGTTTCTGCATTCCTGTTGTGAACAAACGTAGTGAAATTCTTAATTCGAATTGTTTGGTTGGGTTTGAGATGAGTTTCTTGAAGGCAGATTACGTCTGGTTGGTATTTCTTCAAGAGAAGTTGTAGATATGTTAGTCGGAGGGAGAATCCGTTTAAGTTCCATTGTAAGATTTGTGAACATTTAATTTAGTGGTATTTGGTTTTGTGTACGGGTAGGTTTAGTAAGTTAATTAGAGGTTTGTGTTATGTTGGGAATAATGGATTGATGTGTGTAGCAGTTTCATTTTTCAGTTTCGTTATCTGATGTTGCCGGGGTGCAACTAACTGATGAATTTTCTGAGGATGTTAATGGTAGTTCAGCCAGTTTGTATTTGAGTTTTTGTTAATCTGTGGATTCTATTTTTATGCTTCTTTCCTTCAGGTGAGGATAAATTTCTGTTAACATCTCTATTAAACCTGGTATATTTTGTGTGAAGTCTAATGCCATGCTATAAGGGTTTTCAACGCCAAGTGTATTTTCCATGAGAATGATTAATTGATTATAGTTCAGTGGGTAGTTTCATTTGGGATCGTTAATTTTGGCTTTTGCTGGTTCGAGCATATTTTCGATCTTATTGGTCATTTTATCTATTAATTTGATACGTTTGGTACTTTTTCTGCTTGATGGGACTTCCTGAGTGTGTGGGGTAGTTTGCGTTAGTATGTCTTGATTTGATATAGTATCGGTAATGAGGATTTCTTTTAGACTGACTGTGGATAATGTATGTGCTCTTTTTGTTACCTGGGTTCGAGATACTGTTTACTAGTAACGGCTTTGCCTCTTCTGGCTGGGGAGCAGTGGTGGTGGTAGGTATACTTATTGGTTGTGATGTAGATTCTGGATCTGTTTGTGTGTGTAATTGAGAAAGATAGTCGATGTTATCGGCGGTAATGTTGTCTTCGTCTTTCTTCGGGCATTGTTTAGCTACGTGACCTGTTTGGTTACAGCGGAAACAGCTGGAGATTTGTAGGTTGTGGAGAAGATTCTGTATGTTGTATTCTCATATGTTATGGTGAAAGACTCGGGAATTCTGCTTGTGTCCTCAGGATGTACGTATAATTGTCGTCTGAAGCTTAGTATATGTGTGTAGCCAGGTTCATGGATACCGGCTCTCAAAAAGTTTATTTTGGAAGTGATTCTAATTTTGTTGTGTTTAAAAACTTGTTCAATCGTGTCATGAGGAATCGTTGGCGAGACATTAGAGAGTATTATCCGTTGAGATGGAGTAATTAATCGTTTCACGTTCACTGTGTTGTTATTTATTGTCATATGGCTGTGATTGCTTACTATCTTGGTGACGGTGTCTTTGGAATCCAGGTAAATACAGACTCTGTTGTTCGATATTCTTGAAATGAAGCGGATGGAGGCGGGGCTGATAATTTTTCCAAGTGCGTTTGTGTAATCATTAATCGAAGTTCCCTCTATTGTATCTATTGTTATCGCCTGATCCTTTTTCGGAAAGTTTCCATTGGTTACAGTTGAGGCGTATGTGTTTCGGATTGATTGAAATGGTGCAGTTGGAGTTTTCTGGTTCTGTATTCATTTGTGGTTCTTTTGTGATGTCATGACCCCTGTACTCAGAAGTCATTGTTTGTTCTAAAACTTGGTTGCTCATGCGCTGGAAGCGCACAAGTTCACACTGGTTTGAATTTGTCACTTTCTCACTCACTTTCACTCAGGCACTCGCAACAACTCGTAAATACGTCCTGCCTCTATGACGGTTGGCACGAGACTCGTGTTTCAAAGTTAATCTTAATATTCAAAGTAAATTGTGCTTTTTTATTTTACTCTGTAAAACATTTCCAAAGGAACACACGTGCTGGGTAAGCAGAAGAAACTAACCGACGCTCAAAGTAGTTTTTCTGTATTTGTATGTAAAATTCTGCTGCGTGCAAATTAACTTATAAAATTTCACCTACATACGTTCTAATTTGTAAGACGTTTAGAGTTAAATCCATAACTTTAAATTTAATTCAGGATCGGACCGTAAATTTTCAACTATTGCCATTCTGTTATTTATCGAATAATTTCCATAAATGAGCGAGGTGAGATTCTCATCGACACACTGTCTATTTGAAATTCCAATTTTCAGAATAGAATGAATTTAATAGTTACTTAAACATTCGATATCGACGTTTCGTGAAACTAGAAAGAGGTTTTAAATATCTCCGTGACCCAACGAGAGTAAGAAGTTATCCTTGACACACATGAATGAGACAAGTTGCCAGAGGGAAGGCGCAAAATTTGGAGGCCAAAACGTCTTACGATCCTGTTATTTTCGGTTAAATAATTGAATCCGAGAAGAACTTGTTGTTTGAAATTATTTAAAATTTTGTCTGTAAGATAAAAATAATAGACTGAGAAACAAAATATCCCAAAATAAGGAAAAAGGAAAGAATGGAGATGAATGCAAGCGAGAAATATAAAGAAATAGAAAATGTTCTAAAAAATGTAGAAATTGAAAAATGGTGTTACAGAGTTGTGTATAAAGTGTCTACGCTTTTAATGAAAACATACTAAAACTGAAACTAAAATTTTGTCCGTCGACGTGCAGTAGAATTGATATCGAGATCTATAATTTAATTATAAATTGTAAACCTGATTCTTGAGAAAATTTTAATAACAACAAATTTGAATTTTATTATATGTATGTTCATTAACCAGCGAATTAATTAAAATATTAGCTAAAACAGGAAATTGTTTACCAACCGTATAAAAGTTTCGGAAAATCGTCGTTTCGGGACTAAGAAAATCGCTGAAAGTTGAAAGCAGTGTCAAAGGTACCTTGAAAATCAGAGACTGAAGATGAAGGATCGCCCATAGAGAAATCTTTAGTGGAACGAACGAAAGTTCCTGTAGCAAGAAACATCGAGGACCATCGAGAATATTGCACGGCGCAAGTAACGTTGTAATTAGACGTTAGAGGTCGGCAATTGAAGGAACGATATCGTACTTTGCGATAAAGCTGGTCGTAACATCGAGATCGCCATTCTGATACCAAACGAAAATTTTCAACAAAAGTTCCAGACTCCTCGCCAATGTCGAACAGCAGCCTCTGGCGTTTACCGACTGCAAAAAACTTCTAGTTTTATCGGGTTTGTTTCAGGGAAACGATACACGTTTCTGCTTCAAGGTCTGCGCCATTGTTATCGAAGGAAGTCGTAAATTGTTTATTAATAATCGAGCGACATTAGTCGAATTGATTAATGCGAGCTTCCTGTTGATAGTTCAGGAAAATATCGATTATTCAAACTTTTTCGAACGATCTGGTAAAATCAAAGTTGCAACTATATCATAAAATGGAAAGAAGTAAACTAATTTTCAGAGAGACATTGTAACGGGAACTCCGGGTGAGTTCCCCGGTTTTGCCGGCTCAGTCGGTATGCCGGGTTCGCTCGCTCCTGTGCTAGGGGTATAAAGGTCCCTAATCTAGTGGGGACGTGGTCCTATCGGTCGCTCGCAAATACAGTGCTTCGCTGGGGTAGCAGGAGTTCAGGAGGACGGGGACGGTATTGTACCGTATTGTGTCCTCAGGAGCAGTAACTGGGTTAAGTAGGCACTACATCGGCCGTACTATGGGCTACGATGTTTCCAGACTCACCAATCTATCAAAGGGGTGATAGTTATATTTATGTAGTTATTATCTTGTAATTACCTAATCATTGTCCTCTGCAAGTAAAGCTGTCACATCGTTGTTGAGTTCAAACATCATTTTCTTTGGCACTGTTCGAAAACTATTTATGTACGGATCGGAAGAAGCTAGAAGCATGTGCATCGTATCTTCATTGGTGCATATCCGCGAACATTTTCTTGAGTGTTTCAACCGATATTTTCTATAGTCTTTATTTCTTGCTTCTTGAGCTTCTTCGGTTAGCATTCCTATTGGTAACATAGCAGCTGTTATTATTTTGCTCCCATGTAAAAGTATTTTATGTACTGTATTCGGCATATTATACCAGCTGTACAGCTGTACGTACAAATGGGCAGTCTCGTTGCAATAAATGCCAAACTTTTCTGAATCTATTGTATGGCTACTATTTATTGCTTGTAATATAATTGAGAAACGATGGATTAAATTTTCGTCCACCCCTGTTATTTCCGCTGTTAATTTTGGGTTATTGAAAAATCTTCTGGAGGTGTTTCCATCGTTGCTGGTACCCATGCCCTGTTTTACAACATCCACTTTCAGTCCCATTTTTTTAATGAATTTTTCTTGTATTTCTTTTTTAGTTTCAAGTTGTTGTGGTTTGGTGCGTATATTTGTTCTCCAACTTTTAAATGATGAGTTATATGCAATGTGCAGAATGCATTCCATAAACTTGATTCGTGCATGTAGAGGTGATAATCCCAAGTTGAGGGCATTTGCAGCTTCAGGTTTATTTCTTATGGCATCTAAATTGTTCATTTCCGATGGTTTCGTTTTTGCATAAATAACACACTGCCATGGATGGTGTATTAGTCACTGTTTGTGCAATTTCTTTACCATCGACCATGGTAAATAAAGTTTATGGTTTACGCTATATGTCCTGCCATCTATTTGAATTGTGGTGTTATTAATATTTTGAATTTCTGTCTCCATTCTTGCAACTTCATTTTTTATATTATTTGATGTCTCTGGAGCAAATTGAAACTGAATCGGTCTACAGAACCTCGTAGAGGAAGGTCTTGTGTTTTTCCAGACCACTACAGAATCGTTTTCTTTTTCATGTAGATGCAGGGGAACAAGGGATGTGAGAAAGATTGTTGCATCTGTGATGTTTTCTTCATCAAAAGCCTGCTTATATTCACTGTGCCCGGATGATCCATCACACCCCCATTTAGAAACAAGTGTCATTTCACTTCCTATTGTTGTAAGTTCCTCGCTTTTGGTTTTTAAAATTCTTGCAGTAGTATGATCTAATAATTTTTGTAAATTAACACTCGCACAACTTTCAGTTACGTCGACATTCGAAGGGTAACACTCTTTCTTCGTATTTAATAATTTATGGTAAGATGGGAAAATATCATGACCAATCTTCTGAGTTGCTTTCCTAAGAATTTCATATTGATATTTTGATAATGAAGCGTCAAGAACTAAAGCCAATGCTTCTTCCGGGCTGAATGTGGTGGTAGGTATTGACGAATTTTCAATTGTACGCCCAGCCATAACAATTAATTCTTCAGAATAATTGTCGCGTAATTGCTTGACTTTATATCGTTTAGCTCGATCACAGCACTCATCAAATCTTTTTTCTGGCCGTCCTGTTTGAAAATGTTGGGAAGGGCCTGGCTCAGTATCCGCAACATTTTCTGTGAGATCCAAACTAATTGAGAAGGTTTGATCCAACCATTTTTTGTTCCTCTTCATAAAGGCATTTTTGTTTCGCGATGCAGATTGCCATTTTTTTGAAAAATTTGGTATGAAAATTTTCATTAATTTTTTGCGTATCTCTTCCATCACGTTTTCTGTAATGTCTGGATATTTAACTTTAATAGTTTCGACACATTTACAGATTTTACGATTGCTTAACAAAACAATATCAACTAACTCTCTGTAACTGATATTGAAAGCTTCCATGTTGCAAGACAAAAATTAAACACAATGAAAAGATAAAAGTCAAACACTACAATTATACACTATAAATGAGAGTTAAAAGTCAAACACTATAACACACTATAAACAAAAGTTAAAAGTCAAACTCTATAACACACTATATTACACACTATAAATGAGAGTTAAAAGTCAAACACTATAACACATTATAAACAAAAGTTAAAAGTCAAACTCTATAACACACTATATTACACACTATAAACGAAACTAAAAAGTAAAAGTATTTGCTGGAAACACGAGTAATTTTCTACGAGATGATTTCTTTGACGATTTTGCGAGTGCTTTACCAAACATTTACTTTGACTGGTAAATGAGTAGTGTCCGATGATTTCGGAGCCCGTTTCCTCCTCAGCTCGAACCTCCTCCGACACGCGATTTTAGGGGTGTCAACCGATTTTCGCGTTGACTTTTCGGTTCGATCAATTGGCCATCGACTTGGGGAAGGAGGATCCATTTTCAGGACCCGTTTGGGCGGAAAAACTCCTCCCTCACATTCGAACGTGGTGGAGGAAGAGTCCCAGGTCACCCAGGACGAGGGTGTCGAGGTATCCTCCCCAAGTTGAAGGCCGCGTTAATTTGCCAAGGAAAAAACGGGACTCCGGATTAAGACGCGACGAGTTGCTGCACGTGTTTTGCAGCTGTTTTATGGCTATATTGTTCCACAAGTTGGCGATGGTCGATCCCGCGGTTCACTCGTAAACTTAACGAATTATTTATTTTTTATTTTTATTTTTTTTTCGTAAGGTCTCTTGGGTGGCCAACAATTTATACAAAGGGCCGTATCCAAAATGCAAACTGCTGGCACGTTTATGACACGCAAGCCAGTACAGCCGTTTTTGAGAATCTATTTATTTTTTAGTCCTCTGAATTGTATCTGTTAGAATTTTGTCGTCCTCAACGGCTAATTGCAGGCATCATAAATTTGAATTTACAAAGGGCCCCGAGAAGGAACCTAATGTCCATTGACCAGGTCATGTCCAGGGGCCCAAGCCTGGCGGAAATTCCACCACATTGCAAAATCATCTTTGTCTTGCCTTCCACCCCCATTGGTACTGCTTACTCCGCACGGGCCGCTTTTCAGGCGCGCGGAATAGGTGGTAAAAATTACCAATCAGGTGACTAGACCTGACTAGACGGAATCATATACATTTAAATGTATTATTCTCTACGAAAAAGTATTAACATATTTATGTCGAAAAACTATTACTTTCGGAGACTTTTGAATATTAATATTAAGTCATTAAATTAAAACTAATGATCTCCTGATATAAATATGTTAGTACTTTTTTGTAGAAAATAACACATACAATAAAATAATAAGTTAAAAAATATATGACTCTATTTAAGACAATATCAATGACCTAAAATGAAAGCGAGATATTTCAGACATTGATCAACGTTACAGAAAAAATGCTCCCAATACCAGAATCGCAGATTTACGCAGCTGAAAAATGTTTGGATATAAACTTAAAAATATAGTTGCACAATTAGCATTAAGTCTCATTTTGACGCTAGCTGACGCAAAAAAAAGTTATGTCTAATTAAACTTTAATTCTATTCTTAAAAATACCGTTTTGTTCAACATATGTCCTATTGAAATAAATAAGATTGTCATTAACTTTATTCATGTAATTTACTTGTTTATTGTCAACATAATCAAATTACATAATTGTATTTTGTCTTAAATTGTTCAGATACTTGTAACTGCGTTTATTTGTAGGTGCACTATTAGTCCAAAATTACCGATTCCCTATTTCCTAACTTTCATGTTATAATATCTTTGTAATCAGGTGGGTATTTACAGAAATCTTTGTTGATTCTCATACTTCAATCATCTTCATCTGAAATTATAATAAACAGAACCTGGATATACAACCTTGCAAAAATCGACTTTTTTCCTCGCTTGAACCACTGTGCGACGCGGACGGTTTGGTGGCGACAGTATGGGGAGGTGGCGACGGGACCCCGCCGTTCTCCATTCTGGAGCGCGGTCGGGGTTTCGTCGCCGTGGACTGGGGGGGAGTCGCCGTAGTGGGGTGCTACATCTCGCCCCGCAGCGGTCACGCCGCGTTCGAGCTGTACTTGGCCGAGGTCGCGGCATGCGTGCAGCGCTGCGCGGCCCGGCCGGTGCTAGTCCTGGGGGACTTTAACGCGAAGTCGGTGGATTGGGATCCCCTAGGACCACCGTTCGCGGCAGGATCCTGGGCGACTGGGCGGCGGGGCTCGACCTTCGGTTACTGAACCGGGGTCCGGAGCACACGATGCGTGCGGCGATATGGGGGTCTATCGTGGATGTTGGATTCGCGACCCCCAACGCCGTGCGCATGGTGTCGGGTTGGCAGGTGGCCCCGAAGGCAGAGACACTCTCCGATCACCGGTATATCCGGATGGAGGTCTCTGCCGCCGGGGCTGCGTCCCGGCACCGCCGCCCGGATGGCATCCCACCGCGCCGCTGGGCGCTTCGGCGCCTGGACAAGGACGCCCTGATGGCAGCTGCCCGGCTCGGAGTACTAGTCGCAACCATTTGCGACGCGTCGATGCCCCGGGTCGGGCGAGCTTCTCCTCGCCGGGCGGTGTACTGGTGGTCGGCCGCGATCGCGGAATTGCGGGTCGCGAGTGTCCGCGCCCGACGCCAGTACGCCCGCGCGCGCCGTCGTCTACGACCGGACGATGGCGTGGCGCGAGCGAGGGCAGATGACCTGTATGAGGCATACCGGATGGCGCGGGTTGCTCTGCAGGTCGCCATCAAACGGGCCAAGGCCCAGGCATGGAAGGATCTCCTCCAGACCCTCGATGACGATCCTTGGGGGCGCCCGTACAGAGTGGTGCTGAAGAAGCTCCGCCCGTGGGCGCCCCCGTCACGGAGGGTCTTGACCCCCGGCTGCTGGAGGACGTGGTCAATACTCTTTTCCCAATTCGGGTGAGGGGACCACGTCCTCCGGCGGAGGCGGCAGTCCCAAGGAGTGGACGGCCGAACTGGGGGTCACTCAGGGGAGCTGGCCGCGGCCATCAGACGGCTCGGGGCGCGTAACACGGCCCCGGGTCCGGATGGTGTGCCCGGCCGGGTTTGGAGTCTTGACCCAGGGCGTCCTTGGGGCTGACTCTCAGGCGGTTGTTCGACCGATGCCTGAGGACGGGCGATTCCCAGTTGGAAGGTGGCGAGGATGGTCCTCATCCGGAAGGAGGGTCGGACCGCGGAGTCTCCCTCCGCATACCGGCCCATCTGTCTCCTCGACGAGGTGGGCAAGCTCTTCGAGCGGGTGATTGCTGCCCGCCTCGTCGAGTATCTGGCGCGAGGTGCCCCTAGCCTGGCCGACTGCCTGTACGGTTTCCGGGAGGGTCGATCGACCATCGACGCGATACGTCGTGTCAGGGCCCTCTCGGAGTCGGCCGTCTCCCGGGAGGGGTGGCTTTGGCAATATCCTTGGATATTGCCAACGCCTTTAACACCCTGCCCTGGGAGGAGATAAGGAGGGGGCTCGAATATCATCGGGTCCCCCATTGTCTCGGGGCGGTCATCGGGGATTATCTCCGCGGCAGGTGGATCGAGTATCCGAGCCGGGATGGGCATATGCGGAGGGAGGTGTACTGCGGTGTTCCGCAGGGGTCGGTCCTCGGGCCACTCCTGTGGAACATCGCGTACGACGCAGTGTTGCGGGCCGACCTTCCCGACGGCGTCAGCGCCGTGTGTTATGCAGATGACACACTGGTGCTGGCCGTCGGGGCGCACTGGGGGAGGGCCAAGCGTCTCGCGGAGGAAGGGGCGCAACGCGTCGTCGACCGGATCAGAGGGATGGGGATGACGGTGGCGGTCTATAAGACCGAGGTGATAGCGTTCCATTCACCTCGGCAGGATCCGCCACCCCCTCTGATCCGCGTGGGTGACGCTAATATCGAGGTGAAGCCCCAGATGAGGTATCTGGGGCTGATCCTCGATAGCCACTGGCGCTTCGAGGAGCATTTCCGCTGCCTGGTCCCCCGGCTGGAGAGGATGGTCGGGGCTTTTGGGCCGGATTCTGCCCAACCTGGGGGTCCCAGCGGGCCGAGTTCGCCGCCTCTATGTGGCAATGGTTCAGTCGGTGGTCCTATACGGGGCCCCCGTCTGGGCGGACGACCTGGCGGCCTCCCGGCGCGGCATGACTATGCTGCGTCGGGTGCAGAGACGGATGGCTCTAAGGGTCGTCCGCGGGTACCGGACCGTGTCACATGAGGCGGCGACGGTTCTTGCGGGGATGCCGCCCATGGATCTCCTCGCGCGGTCGCACGCGATGATGTATCGTCACCGCGTCGACCGTCGCGCGTGGGTGGGGGCGGTCCCGGGTGTGCAGGAACCTGCTTGGGGCGAGTTGAAGCGCCAGGCCCGGCAGTCCGTGGTGCACGCGTGGCAAGAGCGGTTGGCACTGCCTACCGCGGGGCACCGGACAGTAGGGGCTGTTCGGCCACTCCTATGTGAGTGGCTGGACAGAGGCCATGGAAGCCTCACTTACAGGATGGCACAGGTGTTCTCGGGGCATGGCAGCTTCGGGAGATACCTGTGCCGGATAGGGAAGGAGCCGACGGCGCGTTGCTGCCATTGTGACGCTGAGCAGGACACGGCGGAACATACCCTCGCGGGATGCGCGGCAGGGGCGGGTGAACGCCGTGTCCTGCTCGGCGTCATCGGGCGGGATGTCTCGCTGCCGGGCATGGTGCGCGCCATGCTCGGCAGCGAGGAGAAGTGGAGGGCCGTGGCCTCCTTCTGCGAAATCGTAATGTTGCAGAAGGAGACCGCGGGAAGGGAGCGCGCGCGGCAGCGGCGTGCTGAAGCTCGCGCTCGTTTGGTGGCGAGGGAGCGTCGCCTGGGCGTCAGGGGACGCGGGCGGCCCCCTCGGCGTGGCGCATGACCCAGGCTGGGAGGGGGGTCCTGATAGGAGCCCCCTCCCGCCAGGCGGAGTAGGGTCGGACCGGATGGGGTGGCAGTGCCTCCTGTCCGGGCCCGGCGCACGGAGCGGCACCCTCGGTGGCCTTTTTTTTTCTTCGTGGGGAAAATCTTCGAAAGACTCCCTCCCACCTCTTTGGGAAGAGGCGGGAGGGGTGTGTGGGATTCCCCGCGCCCAGTCTAACGGGCGCGGGACCTACCCACTAAAAACCCCACGGTGACCCTTCCGCACGATTTGGGAGGATACCGGGAATCGCTAGAAGTATACTTCCGGTATCCTCCCCGTGCCCGCGCTTTGCGCCCACCCGCGGGGGGACAAACGCCCTGTCTCATAGCGGCAGGACGAGGTCACATCGTCCTGCCGCCATCCGTCCCGGGGCCGCGTCTAGTGGCGCCTGCGAGCCCCAACTCGCAACCGCCGCGACCCCTTTTCTACCCCTCGGAGGCCGGCAGCTCATGGCCGCACCAGGCCACCGAGGGTGCCGCTCCGTGCGCCGGGCCCGGACAGGAGGCACTGCCACCCCATCCGGTCCGACCCTATCACGCCTGGCGGGAGGGGCTCCTATCAGGACCCCCTCCCAGCCTGGGTCATGCGCCACGCCGAGGGGGCCGCCCGCGTCGCCTGACGCCCAGGCGACGCTCTTCGCCACCAAACGAGCGCGAGCTTCAGCACGCCGCTGACGCTCGCGCTCCCTTCCCGCGGTCTCCTTCTGCAACATTACGATTTCGCAGAAGGAGGCCACGGCCCTCCACTTCTCCTCGCTGCCGAGCATGGCGCGCACCATGCCCGGCAGCGAGACATCCCGCACGATGACGCCGATCAGGACACGGCGTTCACCCTCCCATGCAGCGCATACCTCGAGGGTATGTTCCGCCGTGTCCTGCTCAGCGTCACAATGGCAGCAACGCGCCGTCGACTCCTTCCCTATCCGGCACAGGTATCTCCCGAAGCTGCCATGCCCCGAGAACACCTGTGCCATCCTGTAAGTGAGGCTTCCATGGCCTCTGTCCAGCCACTCACATAGGAGTGGCCGAACAGCCCGACTGTCTGGTGCCCCGCGGTAGGCAGAGCCAACCGCTCTTGCCACGCGTGCACCACGGACTGCCGGGCCTGGCGCTTCAACTCGCCCCAAGCAGGTTCCTGCACACCCGGGACCGCCCTCACCCGCGCGACGGTCGACGCGGTGACGATACATCATCGCGTGCGACCGCGCGAGGAGATCCATGGGCGGCATCCCCGCAAAAACCGTCGCCGCCTCATGTGACACGGTCCGGTACCCGCGGACGACCCTTAGAGCCATCCGCCTCTGCACCCGACGCAGCATAGTCATGCCGCGCCGGGACGCCGCCAGGTCGTCCGCCCAGACGGGGGCCCCGTATAGGACCACCGACTGAACCATTGCCACATAGAGGCGGCGAACTGGGCCCGCCGGGCCCCCTAGGTTGGGCAGAATCCGGCCCAAAGCCCCGACCATCCTCTCCAGCCGGGGGACCAGGCAGCGGAAATGCTCCTCGAAGCGCCAGTGGCTATCGAGGATCAGCCCCAGATACCTCATCTGGGGCTTCACCTCGATATTAGCCTCACCCACGCGGATCAGAGGGAGTGGCGGATCCTGCCGAGGTGAATGGAACGCTATCACCTCGGTCTTATGGACCGCCACCGTTATTACCATCCCTCTGATCCGCTCGACGACGCGTTGCGCCCCTCCTCCGCGAGACGCTTGGCCCTTCCTCAGTGCGCCCCGACGGCCAGCACCAGTGTGTCATCTGCATAACACACGGCGCTGACGCCGTCGGGAAGGTCGGCCTGCAACACTGCGTCGTACGCGATGTTCCACAGGAGTGGCCCGAGGACCGACCCTGCGGAACACCGCAGTACACCTCCCTCCGCATATGCCCATCCCGGCTCGGATACTCGATCCACCTGCCGCGGAGATAATCCCCGATGACCGCCCCGAGACAAGGGGGGACCCGATGATATTCGAGCCCCCTCCTTATCTCCTCCCAGGGCTGGGTGTTGAAGGCGTTGGCAATATCCAAGGATATTGCCACAGCCACCCCACCCCGGGAGACGGCCGACTCCGAGAGGGCCCTGACACGACCTATCGCGTCGATGGTCGATCGACCCTCCCGGAAACCGTACTGGCAGTCGGCCAGGCCGGGGGCAACCCGCGTCAGGTGCTCGACGAGGCGGGCAGCAATCACCCGCTCGAAGAGCTTGCCCACCTCGTCGAGGAGACAGATGGGCCGGTATGCGGAGGGAGACTCCTCGGGCCGACCCTCCTTCCGGAGGAGGACCATCCTCGCCACCTTCCAACTGGGGGGAATCGCCCGTCCCTCAGGCATCGGTCGAACAACCGGCTGAGGTCAGCCCCAAGGACGCCCTGGGTCAAGACCCAAACCCGGCCGGGCACACCATCCGGACCCGGGGCCGTGTTACGCGCCCCGAGCCGTCGGATGGCCGCGGCCAGCTCCCCCTGAGTGACCCCCAGTTCGGCCGCCCACTCCCTTGGGACTGCCGCCTCCGCCGGAGGACGTGGTCCACTCACCCGACTTGGGAAAAGAGTATTGACCACGTCCTCCAGCAGCCGGGGTCGAGACCCTCGGTGACGGGGGCGCCCACGGGCGGAGCTTCTTCCAGCACCACCCTGTACGGGCGCCCCCAAGGATCGTCATCGAGGGTCTGGAGGAGATCCTTCCATGCCCGGGTCTTGGCCCGTTTGATGGCGACCTGCAGAGCAACCCGCGCCATCCGGTATGCCTCATACAGGTCATCTGCCCTCGCTCGCGCCACGCCATCGTCCGGTCGTAGACGACGGCGCGCGCGGGCGTACTGGCGTCGGGCGCGGACACTCGCGACCCGCAATTCCGCGATCGCGGCCGACCACCAGTACACCGCCCGGCGAGGAGAAGCTCGCCCGACCCGGGGCATCGACGCGTCGCAAATGTTTGCGACTAGTACCCCGAGCCGGGCAGCCCCCACCTCCATGCTTGGCAACTCGGCCGCCACCTGCGGCCAAGTTGCAGCGAGGGCAGCTGCCATCAGGGCGTCCTTGTCCAGGCGCCGAAGCGCCCAGCGGCGCGGTGGGGTACAATCCGGGCGGCGGTGCCGGGACGCAGCCCCGGCGGCAGAGACCTCCATCCGGATATACCGGTGATCGGAGAGTGTCTCTGCCTCCGGGGCCACCTGACAACCCGACACCATGCGCACGGCGTTGGTGGTCGCGAATCCAACATCCACGATAGACCCCCCATATCGCCGCACACACGTGTGCTCCGACCCCCGGTTCAGTAACCGAAGGTCGAGCCCCGCCGCCCAGTCGCCCAGGATCCCGCCGCGAACGGTGGTCCTAGGGGATCCCCAAGCCACCGACTTGGCGTTAAAGTCCCCCAGGACTAGCACCGGCCGGGCCGCGCAGCGCTGCACGCATGCCGCGACCTCGGCCAAGTACAGCTCGAACGCGGCGTGACCGTTGATTGAGGCTTCGTTAAAAAGTTATAGAAACATTTCCGGCCACACAGTATATTTTCGGTAAAGAATTTTCTTCTCGAAAGTGGTTAGGATTTTGGGTGTATGTGTATTCACCAAAAATTATTGTAATTGACCCCCGCAACTGAAAATAATTTTTCCAGAACGATTTGAAATGTTTTAATTTAATTTTTTAATAACTTTTTAACGAAGCCTGAATCAACAAATTGATATTCTTGATTGTCGTCTTATTTTGCCCTCTAGAATCTCCCATTAAAATTTTTCCCAAGGGTGGCCGAACACCCTGTATATCGGGATGCAAGTACGAAGAAAAGTGAAGTAATAGAAAGATAAACATCATCGATCCAAGATTTCAAGTTCATCGTAAACGTCGATAAACGTAACGATATTTCAAACGTATGCAAAATATATTTGACGTATTAATATAATACTAATATTGATATTTCATTTTGCGAAAGTGTATATTCCTACATACGTTTACCATATATTTTTTCATGTTTGCACGCGCCATAAACGCATTAAATTCGCAGCCTGCAAATAATGCTGGCGTGTAAATCGATCGCATGGATCGATTACCCGAAATGAGCTGCACCGTGGCTTTTAGCGGCTCGTTACGATGTCAATTCCGAAATCCTCGCCCGGACGATAACATTAGACTCTAACTTTAAGGAGTATGCGTATTTTTTCAAGCAAATGTTCCGTGAATGACGCGCAAAGAACAGACGATCTCACCCTCCCGATTAATAGCCCAATCTCGTGTCCAATAGAATGTTGGATTTATCGATAATACGTTCGGGCGGACGACACTGCCGCATATTTTTTTCGTATATAAACCTAATCATAGGGAATGTCGTGAAGCCGAACATCTGCAATTTCTTATCACGGTCGAACAGTTCCCATGTCGAATGAAAGGGAGCTTCAAAGGCTTCTCTTTCCCATCGAAAATTCAAGAAATTTCTTCGACTACAGTTTGTAAAAATATCTTAGTGACAATACGAAATGCAAAAAGTAAATAAAACGTCGAATTTACTTAATTTCTTTCTCAAAGTTCGATTTTTATACGAATTCCAAGAAAATGTGTATCAAAACGCTTGAATTTTCTGGCATTAAAATTTCTTTCATTTAAAAATCAGGTTTCTAATTAAGCTCGATGTCAATTCTATTTTGTTTCACGCGTACTTTTCTATTATTTACTATCTATATTGTTTACCTATAAGCACTGTCCTCAACATGTGAAAATATTATATTTCCTCATGTAGGCTAATGGGTTTTTAAAAATATGATAATTCACTGGTGGCGGGAGGCGATAATTTAAGAAACACGAAAAACGAAACAGTCGTACCATTAAATGCATTTTAAAACATTTTATTAAATTAACAATTTTAACTCATCCAGGGACTAATTTTTGTTTTTACAGATATAGCAATTATTGCCTTAAATTTGCAATATTTAGGTACGTAAGACTAGTAATATATTTTCATACTTTTTCGTTGGTATGAATCACAGATTTCTAGGTTCAGAAATATTCTCGAATGGAGCATGATTCGTAACGTCACATTCGTCGCAACGAAGTTGATAACACGTTGGAACAGGTGGAACTTCGCACACGCACTTTACGCACACAGAATCATAGTCGTTTTCTTTTTTCAGTTCATCGCCCACGTGCATCGTCATGTTACCGAATCGACACATATCATTATCTGCAAATTCGACATCATAATACAATTATTACCGATAATGAATAATAGAACTCAGCTTCTGTAAATTCGATCTTCCTTAATGTTTCGTACGTTCTCTGTTTCAACTGCTGATTAAATTTTATAAAGTTTCCATCAACACTAGAATTATCAATGTGCTCAAAATGACCCATTCGTAATTTCTAATAAAAATTGTAAAAATTTATTCTGAAAATGACTAGATTTCTGGAAAATTTACTGTATTTTTCTATAAGAGAACGAATAAACATTTATTTCGTTTATCTGTCGTTCTCATTTCTTTGGAATAAATAAATACATCACAAGTGTCGATAGTTCCAGCGTTGAGCGCGTATAAAGGACAGAATTAGAAAAGATCAGAAAAAATATTCAAATTTAGATGGTCAAATATACGATCTCTAAACGCGCTCCAAAATCCAATCAATACTTGTTTCAATCTATACGATTCTACTTTAATTTCGTGTAAGGTTCGCGTAAATTCTAATATGTTCCAAAATTCAGAACAATTATACTTAAAAGCTTACAATTGCCAGAGTCCATGTAACTATTCCCTACAGGGACCTGCAAGTTCCAAATTCTGCTGTGATCTGAAAATATCGAACTAACTGTGTCGTTCTCCAAACACGTGTAAAATTACGAATTCCGATCAACTTTCAACGAACTGTCAAATTTTAAATTCAATCATATCGTTGGATGAAACAGAAAATAATTTAAACATTAATTGATCTGAAATGATCAATATTACGAGTTTAATAGATAAACGTACCTGCATCAGAGACGGACTTGGCACTATCGTGCTTGTGAATGACAGCGTCCTGTTCAATCTCTGCGAAATGGAAAGCAATTTTATAGGATACGCGTCCGCCAAAGGAATTATTCCTTTTTTTTCAGCGAAGCAGAAATTTCTGTATAACGATTATTACAAACTTACGACATCTGTACATGAGAGTGCAGTCTGTTTGTGGGGATTGTTGTGGCTCATAATAGACGGGCGCACAATTTCGATGAACCAGATCAGCATTGCGGAATAGAGGAGCACAATACGGTATATTTAGCTTCTTGCAGAAGGGTTCAATATTTTCACCTAAACGATTAATTCGCGTTAAAAATTGAAAGTATCCATAAAAATAAATTTTTAAATCTCCTTCGTTATCAATGCGTTGATATTAAAACATATACGTAACAATGTTATGTTATAAATTTAATTTACGATTCCATTCTCAAAGAATGATTTAATATTATATCGATGCGAGATCGAAAGAATAATTTAATACTTTCTAATAGACTAGTTTAAAAAAACGTTCATTCCATTCTGAAAGAATTGTAGAAGGAACTGTTTTCTAAATATTAGGAATAAATACATTTTCAACATCTATAATATTTTGCATAGTGGTTATACATACGACTTTGAATTTCTACGAGTTTTAAAAAAATTTTAATCCACGTTACAGATGATATAATATGAATTCTATACCTGTGTATCCTGCCATACAGTAACAAGTCATGCCTGGATCAGATTTTGGTTCGAAAGAGTCACCTGCCATGTAAATTACACCATCTACTTCGCACGTCGGCAATTCCTCGCCTTCTTCAGCTAAACAACGTAATTGCTTTCATTTGTATCATTTATGCGTATTAATTGCGTAACGATTTTTTCTTTCTATTTAATATTATTCAACGAACTTTAACACGCGGAATGCAACAGTTCTTTATAACAAATTAAACTTATTTGCAATTTATTGTGCTGTATTTACTCACGACAAATTTGTTCGTAATTGTTACAACAGTGGTACACGGATCTATTGAAGTAGCAACCCGGTTCAAGCGCTTGATATGGGCAGTCTACCGTTGCACAAAGAAACATGGCACTGTGTACAATTAAACATGTGTTACAATCTGTTATTTAAAAAATATTAATACGATCAGAGATAGTTAAACTCTTGGTCTTTAAAGCGGAACCGAACAGAAGTCGAACCATTTATTTTGTCGTTTCGATCCAAGATAAAAGAAATTATTTTTTCATGGATAATGCCACGGCGTACAAATGAACTTGAAAGACCTGATTTTAATAGTACTTAGAAGAAGCCAATATAACGTTGATCGACGAATTTATTATCGATGTATCAAAGAGTGTCGAGTCGCGAACGTTCAGGAATTACAATATTAGAATTGTTAACTGTGCCCCGAGGCTGCTGGGACGCACACGCGTAAATGTACTTACGCTTCTTCATCCGCATATTTCGTGCATACACACGCTACATCGCAAGGTTTCCCGTCCTCCTGTCTCAACTTCTCCCCAACATTATATTCGTGACCATTCACATAACACTTGTCCTTCGACAATTCCTTCAAGAAGCTACAGTCATATTTCTCGGCGCAACAATCGTTGGGATTTTTGTACACCGGTTTGCAACCTAGCGCCTTGTAATACTCCAGAGGACCGAGGCATTGTGTTTTGTTGCAAACGCCTTCGACAACTAGATAAAACAAAACTAGCGTAATATCTTCTCTTCACGACACGCGTCGATCAAGAAGATCGAGTATTTACTGAGTATGACTGAACCAATGACCACAAGTTTCGTATAAATCATTATTTATTGCAAATGATATAAGAGAATATTAAAGGTTAAATTAATTTGTTTGGTAATGTAATAAAGAAGAATAGATCAAATTTGTTTTGCAGCAGTTCGTAAAAGCGATATTTACACCTAGCAGTTTCAAATGTTTACTATTCTACGTCTTATCGGTTTCAAAATTAATATAATTATTGATAAAACCATCGGTGAGTTTCGTAACTGCATAACGTACGAACGAATAAACATATTTACGCGAATAGTCTTCGCAATAACGAGGCTACTCGCTCGTCATCGAGTCTTATATTTATTATATTGCATTTTTACATTTACGAGCTATTCGTAAAACAAATCTATTCTTTTTCGTGGTCAAGGGGTTAATTGTTTGCTTTTTTTTTTTAAATAATGACGACATCTGTCGATTTCTTACCTTCCGATCGTACAGAAACGACGACGAGAAGCGCCAGGTAGACGCAGTTTCGCGCGAACGTGCGGACATCACAGTAGCTTGTAGTCGTCATTGAACAGACCGTGCGGACATAATCGCGCCGCGCTTTTTATACTTTGACTCGCGGTTGACTGTAATGTTGACGTCAGAACGGGAAAGAATTTCCTATGACAAGGTTTACGGAGTAGGAGGAAACATGCTACGTTTCGTTAACTCGGTGGACAAGCGTCTCGCGAAGGACACTGATCGACGCTGACGAAGAAAGAGAAGGAACCAACGTCTCTTGCAAATAACGAATAAAACATCAATCACCGATACGTATCTCCTCGTCGATTATCATACGCACGTTCAAGTTACAATGCAACAGACGTGCTATCGATGATTAGACACAGATATTACAACAAGCTGATCATCTTCTGGTTTTTCAAAACATATTTAACATTTGTGGCATCGTTATTATTTCGCTTCGTACAACTTTTTTTTCTCGAGTAGTCGATTTTGGTAGACTTAATACTTTGTCCATGAACGTTTAATTTTGATAATTGCTTCAATAACTTCAAACATACTTAATACTGTTCGTAATATTCTGGCATAGTAGAATACCAGTGTTCTTGCAGTCTTTGCCACAAATCAGTCATCGTTTGATGTCTGAGACATGTTTGAAATGACTGAGTTTGAAACCGGCATATTCGTTCTTCTGTTACGCGAATAAAACTGTTGCATTCGGATGATACTAATTCTATAGAAGCGACAGCATTTGATATTTAGCCGAGATTTATTGTGTTTTTCTGTAAAACAACTGTCCTTTTGTTTGTTTACAAGCATATAGACGTCATTATTTGGCGCATTTCTACGTACTTTTATCTCTATAATGAATACGAATGTGTGTGTTATTCCCCTGGTATTGTTTTCAGTAAATTTTTTTCTAAAGTATCCTAGCGAACCTACACCATACGATGTAATGCGCCCCCACACCATGAATGAATCATCACCAAATTTCATTGTTTGATTCATACGACGCACAGTGGCGTCGAAGAGGGACAAAAGTAGAATGATCAACTTCCTTATTGGCAATAATGCAATTCATAGACATGTTGTTGGATAGTATTAGGATGAGAATATGTGTTAGTAAAACGCATGAACAGTTGCCAATTGTTTTGGGACAGGAAATTTCTAGACTAACAAAAATTTTAGCTGTCGCATATCGCATAAATAGAGTAAAGATTCTGTATCATAAAGAGAATATTATTTTATTATTTTCATATTGTTCAAGGTAAGTATTCTGTACTTTGAATTTTCGTTTTTTTCTCTCTTCACATTTCCTTTGAATTTCATTAAGAATTTCAAGTCACACATTTTTCCTAACCTTAACGTAATTCTGACTGAAAATCTTTTTGGATGTGTCTTGCAAAAGATCACACAAGAATCAGCTGCTCCCATTTGTCCTTTCATTTTTTATAATTAGCAAATAGAGCTATTTGTCGACCGGTGGTCTACATATAAGTTCATATCAGAAGATCTAGTAACTGACGATAATATCACAACCGATGACGATTCAGATTAAAATTTCCCTATGTATTTTGTTCTATATGTATACTTTGTTCCTATAGTATTCTTTATATGTTCTTTATATTATTTTATTTTATTCACATATATTTCTATTCGACAGTTATTTCTGTATATATTTTATTCCGTGCATGCATTGTACTGCACATTTTTTGCACAATAAAGTTTATTTATTATTTAATTATGTTTTTACTGCCTGTTTGTAAAAAAGACTATGATCCTTTGAAACATGCATGGATGAATTAAAAAATCTTAAAATTTGATTTTTGTCTTGTTTCTTCCAACGCCAACAACGATAGTTTTATGAAATTCGATTGATTTTTGATTCGTCGGAAAAAATTACTTTTTCCCATTGCCCCATATTCTAGCTTAGAATCTTAATGCAAAACGAAATAACAATGTTCGATTCCGAGAGGCGAGCGACGCCTCATTCCCTCGTTTGGGTATTTTTAAGCATATTGTTCGATGGTACCGTTAGTCCTCCGAATTGCTGGACAAGGCACTCAGCTGCATCGCAGCTGCGGAGTCGTCTTTTCCAGCCCGACCATAGGCCCTTTTTCGATTTTTTGCTGTCCTTCGACCATTTAGAAGAATGCCTAATCCTCAAGTGTCGAACACGTGCGCTTGAGGAGTTAGGCTGATGGCATCGGAAAGTGGCCATAAAGTCAATCCGTGTTTCCCATCGCGCCGTATACCGCCCGCGAGGTACGCGAGGGTTCCGGATTCAGACTTCTAGGGGCCTTTTGTCCCTCGCGCCAAGGCAATGTAGCCATGCGGGCCACTTGGCCTTCCAAGAATCGCGCGTACCCCTTGGCCGCTATCCCGTTAGCGGACCAAGGGTTGTAAACCGTCAATGGGCCGCTCGGGCCCAAGTCACCGCGCTGCTTCGGGGTGACGTCACTCGCGGAGTTCGGCCACTTTCGGGAATTTTCCGGGGTCGACTTGGGGGTGGGGCCTTCTTCCTCCACTACGGGAGGGTTGTACGAGAAGATCCTCCTCCCTCAAGTCGATCCGCAAATCCTAGCGCGTTTCCCCCGAAAATGGGCCTCATCGAGGACTCTGCGAGGTGACGAGCGAAGTTACCCCGAGGCAGAAAATCAGAATCCTTTTCGAGTCTATCGAGAATCTATCGAATCATTAGAACGCGCAGAAAGAGCATCACGCAAACCTCAGAGTAAATCGATCGCGCCAAGTACAATCCATTGTCATCTTCACGGTCGCTGCTCCTTTTTAAACAATCACCCAGTGTTAATTCGGCCGGTGATAACGCCGTATTTGTGGCAACAATAAACTATTATTTGTTACATAAAAAAGACTCAGTTATTTCTAACAACCACAAACGGCATAATAATCCAAACAATATCACGAATGTTTTTGTTTTGAAAAGAAGATTGTAGATAATACTAAGTATTTTGTTTCTCTTGTATTCTACGTGCAAATATTGAATAAAAGATTATTTAAATTTAAAAAAAAAATAAAAAATTTTTAATAAAAACTAATTTAAGTTTGTTAAACATCGTGTGTTCAGTTTTCCTCATTAAATGAAACTGATTATTCAGGCTTTTGAGAATCGCAAGTAATAAATAATCTCGCACATCCAATGGTCTACACTATCTCCTGATAACCTCTCATGCTCTGATGCTCGATTTTTTAGACAGCTATTTCCCGGAATGCATACTTACGGAGTGTGTGTCACGTTGAATTATTTAAAGAAAAAACGTTAGAGGGAAGACTGTTCTTTCCTCGAACAAGTCTAATAAACTAAAAAGAAGCTTGGAGCAAGTTTTGGCCAAATTAGTAAGTTTAATCATTGCAATTGTATTTATTAATTCAACACCAATATCATTTTTTCTTTCAACGAATAACATTTAAATAAACATATTTTTCAGATCTATAAGTTATATTTGTCTATTTCGAGGCATCGAAGATCAGTCTATCAAATTGTCGAAAATAATCCTCGTTTCTTAAATCGCAAATATTGTTCTTTACCAACATTGATTCCCGTAGAGTACAATATTTGTAGAACTACAAAAATCTAATATTACACGTGCCAATCGCTAAAAAATATTGCAATTTCCCGTACATTCTCGTAACGTAGGTGTTTTAACGTAGGTGCTTTAAAGATCAAAGTAATAGAATTTAAATTTTCATTATTATTTCATGCAGTTACTCTAGAACATTTCTCAAAATTCTTTGATCGTAGAAACAGCTTCTGGCAAATTCCTTTCCTTCATTTCCTCTTCATCCACGGTAACGTTATAGTAACTCCACGGTCGCTGGAACTTCGAAATCTACTGGGAACGAGACACTTTCTTTGCTCTCGATTCTTTTTTTCTTTTCCTTTCATGGCTGACTAGAATTCCCTCGCCAAGCACAACGGACGACTAAGGATCGCATTAAGGTAATTTTCTTAGACAAATTAAGTCTCTTTAGACATTTTATGCAGACACTCGTTGAATCGTACGCGCTTAGATTAGTACTTTATAGAACATTTGCCATTCTATTTAATCCTTCGTGGAGCATTTTCAGCTAAAATCAGACTCTCATGTTCGGTGGAAAAAAAAGAAACAACACGTTGAATCTAAATCGTTTAACGCTGAAAATAGAGGCAATTTTCAAGAATTTTTTCGGTGCAACTATGAAACTTTTTCTGATAAATGTTTCGTGTTTTCGAAAAGTACATTTCTTGAATTACTTTTTGTAAAAATTTCGTATAAAAATATTAATTATTATAATCATAATAGGAACCAGCGTGAGAAGCCTCCAAAAATTTGTTAGAAAGAGACGGACGTATAATTCTCCACTGCAAGTTGTGAACTATAAGACTAACTAATTGTTAAATTATAAGACAATAACTTCGGTTGCACGTACCGAATTTTTAAAAATAATTATTTATTATAAACTGATGGAACTTTGAAGGAAAAATGTCAAAAAACTCAATATTTCATCGAATACCACGTCGAAACTAATTATTCGATCGAAAATTTCGTACGGGCAACTGAAGAGAATAGTATTAAGAACCACAATATCTTTGTTACGTTCCCCATCATTCTGTCAAATATCCAGTACTTCAACAGTTGACAGTGATAGAGACATCGAAAATTCCAGTGATGAAAATGATGAAGAAGATGGAAACAATTTACCGATATTTGAGTATTTGGACAACGTGGAGTTAGATTCAGACGAATTACAGGTAATAATTTATAACGTTCAGCTACATTTTTCCGTATTTTGTGTCTTAACTACTCATCAAAATGTTATTACAAATATATTTAATTGAAATCTGTTGTAGAGACTTGGTTTATGCTAAAAAAAAAGATTATAAAAGAAAAAGATTAAGTCGCTTTCCAAATCATCATACAGGGTATTCGGTCATTCCTGGAAAAAATTTTAATGGGAGATTCTAGAGGCCAAAATGAAACGAAAATCAAGGATACTAATTTGTTGATTGAGGCTTCGTTAAAAAATTGTAGAAACATGTCCGGCCATACATTAGATTTTCGATAAAGAATTTTTTTCTCGAAAGTACGTAGGATTTCGGGGGTATGTGTATTCACCAAAAATAATTGTAATTGACCCCCGCAACAGAAAATAATTTTTCCAGAACGGTTTCAAATTCTTTTTTTTCACCGAGCACACAATCACTGGATTTTAAAAACTGGGTTTATGTTACGGTCGCCAGGTATGCTCTATTTTTACTCTGATCACCTACTTGTACGAGGGATTAAAGCGTTAAAAATTGCTTTCCTGCAATATATATTTTCGCTTTGTCGACCAGATACGCGTTTAGTGTCTTACTACCTCAATATACATAGGAATTTCCTTCCCATTCGATAAAGGCTGCTTATATTCTTTTTATTGAAGAAATCTTCTTCCACTATTCAAAGTTATTAAAGGTATGCGATTTTAAAACTAAGTACGTATATTCATTTAACTTAGAAAAAATGAAACAGTAGGATATTTAAGCAAATATACGACTAGAGAAATGATGGAATAGAAACTGCTCCATAATTGTTTTTGCGTATATTTCAGGTAAAAATATTTTTTAAATATTAATAAACTAATAGTTTTTCATTGTCGTTTAGTTAGAAATTGAAAAAAAAAAAATTAATATAATAAAAAAAAATGTACCGTAGCAGGGCGCGAACGCGCGTCAAAAAGTTTTCGGCAGTCTCGCAGCCAACCATCTTACTCACTGCACCATCGTTGCTCTTGGAAATAATGCTGATACTTCTGAATACAACGCGCATAGCACGTTTTTTTTCTTGACTTATTTTTGCTTTTCTTCTTGTATACACTGTTTTACTCAACATGGAAATGTTTAAAACCACAGAATATAGTTATCTATTAAAGGGAACACAAAAATTCAAAGTATAAGTTGCGTTTTCACGCGAAAAACGCCGAAAAAATCGGTTTTTCATTTTTGCTACTACGGCGCACCCTACCAAAAAATCTGAAAAAATTCAGGGACATAACCAATGACAATATGCATTTACAGTAATTATATAAATCTAGTGTCTCGAAAGCTTCAATACGAAATCGGTATTTTTCTGCGTTTTTTTGCGTTTTTAATTCTTCACACCTAGGATTTGAAATCCAAAAATCGGAAAAAATTCTCAAACACGTATCTCAATAGTCGCAATGCACCAGATTTTTTTCATAATTTTCATACTCGATTAAATAGGGGAAATAGGCACAAATTCGCTAATCCGGATTTGCCCAATAACTACCCTTCCGAACATGATAGAGGGTTCAAATTTGGTACAGAATGTTTTTTTCGGCTATACCCTTTCATTGAGATCGTTCACTATTGTGGAAGTCATGGACGTTTCAAGATTGGACCATTTTTATGAGGTTTTCCTCACTTCACGGTGTTAAAGAACAACTTTTCGAATATTCTTGGAATGTCTACATATTATTCACTAAAATACGCGTTATTTGCCTTTTGAAACATTAAAATCCTCCAATCCGTTCAGAAATTATGATATTTTAAACATTTGCATGAAATTTCGAAGAAACATTTCTGGCCAGAAATTATATTTTAGATAAAGAATTTTTTTCTCGAAAGTGCGTAGCATTTCGAGGGTATGTGTATTCACCAAAAATGATTGTAATTGACCCCAGTAACCGAAAATAATTTTTCCGTGAATGATTGAAAATTTTTTAATTTAATTTTGTTAATAACTTTTTAACGAAGTCTCAATCAACAAATTGATATTATTGATGTTCGTCTTATTTTGGCCTCTAGAATCTCCCATTAAAATTTTTCTCAAGGGTGGCCGAACACCCTGTATACCGCGTATTGATGTCGCCATTTCGAATTCGAAATTTTTCATTTCAGATTCGATATCAGCAAACTCAAAACCTCTCAATTACCAAGTTTTAGAAAGACCCGATGAAATCTTGAATTTTGGCCATGTTTTCGACGCTTTCAACCCACTGTGCTTTGGTTTCCCCCCTCAAGAAATAATATGTTCCACGAACTTTTCAAAGGCTCCGGTAAATATTGTTAAATTAAAATCATATTTCGACCGTATTCGACTCCGATTATTTCGACGAAGAGGGGACCAGTGACGCTTAAATTTAAGGTGCTCGAAAAAACGGAGAAACTTCACAAGGGTGAAACTGCTTGGAAAAAGAAAGAAAGAAAAAAAAAAGAATGATTAAAGGACGCAGAGAGCAATAAAGGGCAAGCTTAACGGGCCATTACGTACACCATAAAAAAGATTAAAGTTAAACCGCCATTATACAAAATTGCATTGCTCTCTGGCTTTCTTCCTGTATCGTTATTGTACAGGTGTGTGCACGTACATTTTCATCGAGCGTGGACAAGGGATGCTCCTGCGTCCGCGGATTTTGCTCGACGACGTAAACGTGAACGCGCGCACTCAGGGAAGAGATACGTACGTAATTCAAAGTAGAAAGATATTTCACGACGTACGTCGTTAACGTTTATTTTTCATGAATTACCAGAGTCGGAGACCCACCGGCTCTATTCATCGCTCGAAAGGCTCATTGGCCACCGAGAGAAAATAAATACGCACGATTTACTTCCGGCTCTGAGTAGAAACGAAAAACGTTTGCACGGACGCTGAAGCGTGCCTGAAAAACGTTTAATAATAAATAGCGTCGCAGTCGCGTGGCCGATGTCTCGTGAATTTTCCATTTCTCAGCGACGACGATTCGAGACAGAAACGCGAGAGGCTGTAACGCGATTTTGTTAAACGATCCACTAGACAGTTCGAGTTTTTTCTTTTTGCGTAGCTACCTTTGGGATTCGTCATTCGACCGAAACTTTGCACGCAAAAGCTGCAAAGAACGCGTACGTCGGTGAATTAAAATTCAATGACGGTTGAAAGGGCTGTTTATCGCGAGCGACCCTTCCCATTCGGCTATTTTTTAACCCTAATGGCCAGCCGGGAGTTCGTTCTCGAAAGATTTTCGCTCTTGTCTGATAAAACGGATCAAGCATAACATTTGAGCGTCAGTACAAGTACGAGGGTCGTTCAATAAGTCCTTACAAAAAGATAGAAAAATAAATTATTTTAGGTAGATTCTTTTTTATTTTTCAACATAATCGCCTTTTACCTCTATACACTTTTCCAAGCGTTTCTCCCACTTTGTTAAGTCATCTAAAGACTTGTTGAACGAACGATCGTATGATCTTCTCTGAGGAAATGCATTGGAAATTTTCTTTTTTCAACGAAATCTAATAAAAGAATATAACCAATATAACTATTCAAGCAAAGTATATTATACTTTTGTTGACGCCACGTGAAGGGTTTCCGCTGCAGTCGACAATGAACAGTCCCGTTTTTTAGGAAGTCACAATTTTTCACGGACTCCATGCAATTTCTAAAGGACTAGGTCTGGCTGGATGCCGGTTTCAGATTTCTCTGGAAACGGTCTCCGGTTAGACCACTCTCGACGGCAATTGATGTATCGCAAACCCTCACGTGTTGACCACCAGGACTAGAACCGTAAGAATAAAGAATGGGTCATAAACTAACTCAGGGATTGTGCAACGTCCTGCAGACCTTGATTTGCAGGATGAAAGAAACCAGGCTGTGGGCGTTACACAATCCAAAAACTGTCCAAAATTCGGATTGGGCAGGACAAGGCCCGATCCAAACATCGACGCCGCCAAGAAGGCGCTAAGAAGGAGAATCGGAGACTCCTCTAACAAGGAACCATCGCGAACGGTCCGGCTTCGATTTTGATGAAACTTTGTACACTTATAAAGCAGCCAAAAATAATCGACCCACGAAATCCTACGCACTTTCGAGAAAAAAATTCCTAATCGAAAATGTAATTTATGGCCAGAAATGTTGTCCGAAAATTTCATGCGGATCTTTAAAATGTCATAACTTCTGAACGGATTGAAGGATTTTAATTTTCAAAAATGCAAACGACGCGTATTTTAATCAAGAATACGTAGAAATCGCAAAATATGCAAAAATGTGATCCTTGACCCCGCAAAATGAGAAAAACCCCATAAAAATGGTCCAATCTTCAAACAGCCATAATTCCTACAATAGTGAATATATTTCAATGAAACATTTTCTGAAGTAGAGCTCATAGGTACCTACAAAAAAGTATTGCCAACTTTTTTGTAGGGCGTCAAACAAAATTATTAAAAATTAAAAACTAATTTTTAATAAAAATCGACAGGTGCCTAAATTTTTCAGCGAAAAAAAAAAATTTCAAATCGTTCTAAAAAAATTATTTTCAGTTGCGGGAGTCAATTTCAATCATTTTTGGTCAATATATATACCCCGAATTCCTACGCACTTTTGAGAAAAATTGAGAATGTGTGAAATTTTTCAACAAAATTAAAAAATTTCAAACCATTCTGAAAAAATTTTCGGTTGCAGGGGTCGATTACAATCATTTTTGGTCATTACACATCGCCCCAAAATCTTGGGCATTTCGGAGAAAAAAATTCAGTACCGGCGGAACTTTAAACGTTAATAATTTCTTAACAAAGCCTCCATCAACAAATTGGTATTCTTGTATTTTTCCCGATTTTGTCCTCTAGAAGTAGGGCAAGCCTACAGTGCTTCATTAAAATCAAAGTTAGAACGGCTACTACCATAATGGATGTGCGCGCAAGATGTAAATCATCAAAATCTGTAAAACTGTAGGAGGCAATTTTAAAAAATCGCATACCAATGGATTTGGAATAAAATGCTCGTCATTTTTTGTCATTATGAAAATTTCAATGAAATGAAAAATTAAGTTAATAAATTTTTTTTTGTTATAAACAAATTGTATTGTTTTAAATTTTTTAACACCATGTTATTGTACATAAGAAACCATCAACCTCGCCCATTAACAATTTTTTTGTATGTGTTTCCGTTTTCGAGATAGCCGTTTCGAACCAAAACTTCAAGGGGTGGTTTCACCCCATAAACTCGAGTTACCGCAGCTAAAAAAAAATACGTGTCGATTATTTTTGGCTGCTTTATAAGTATACAAAGTTTCATCAAAATCGAAGCCGGACCGTTCGCGATGGTTCCTTGTTAGTCCATTCAGATGAAAAGCCAAGTTTTGAGTAACTATTGTTATTATACCATCAAATATCGGACTAAATTGAGGATTTGATATTTCCGTCTGGGACGCGAAGAAGTTTAACATTTCTTGATTGAGTATCTTATCGATCATCTTTTAGATTTTGTTGGGTTTGGACTTTGTTCCAGCTGCCCAAAACTTGTCGCTATCAAATTGTGGTTGCAAATTACAACTGTTACAGTCTAAGGGTTCTAACCGGGGTCTGGACGAGGGAAATGTCAGGGAAGGATTAGTTGACAAGTTTTATTTCTATTGTCGTTTGTCGCGTAGCAACAACCCGTTTATTTTACAAATATTAAAAAATAAAAAATATAAAAAGAAATATATTTTATATTATTTTTCGGCCAGGGTGATCGGCCTCACCGGCGCTGCCCAGGCTGTGGCGGCCCTTGAATTCTGAAACAAAGGTTCGACCAAATTAAATATGCGCGTACACGTATTGTAACCACACGCTTGACAGCTGTTCGCCTCGCTCTCCTAGCGACTATCGGTGCGCTTGGAGGGGGAGATCAGCTGTCGTTTAGCGTAGTTCAGTGGACTGTATTTATTTGTTGCTCGCTGATAGTTATTATTTGAACTATCAACGTGACTTTGGCCCTGAACACATGAGAATTTACTCGTATCTGTCGGGGGCTCTGTTTCGCCAAGGACGGGTCACCAAATGGAGGTCGTAAGGCTCCAAGTGGATGGACATAAGTGACATAAGAATGTCGCGCAAGGCGATTTCCTGCGACGCTTTATAACTACTGCACAGCGACCGTTAATTTCGGGGACTGTACAGTAAGCGGATTTATGCAGGAAATCCCGAGCAGGTCCAACCGCACTATAAAGCCCACCCGGCGACCGTTTATACAGGGGCCGCATGTGGTAGGCGGCGTGACGGAAGGGAGGCGCTTTGAACCCGAACCCCGCCGTTGAGTGTACGGTCGACTCGTACACCGACGGGTTTTCGGAGAGGGTTCGCAGTGGCCGTTGCACGGAGAGGACTCCATGAGGCGGTACCGAACTATCGGTAAGACCTTTGGGTGGCTCCAAAGCCGTATAGCTTTAAAGGGGTTCTGGGTGCGTGCACCCTGAGTCCCTTACGTCTCGATCGCGGCAACATCTCGAATCGCAGCAACGATGAGATTTCTTTTCTTTTTAAGGTCCAGTTTATTTTTTGAGCCCGTACTTGAGATGCGAGATCGTTTTAGGATCCGCTCCTGTTGGCAGTCGGCTCGAGAATAATTCTCAAATTTGTCGAGCATCGACATACCTCGTGCATCCTCAATAATTTTCGTCCTGAGTTTTGGGGAGACCTCGACTACCCAGGTGGTCTCGTCTCCGTCCTTCCTTCCGGTCCTGAAACAAAACTTCACTCCGTTTACGTCTTCGTCGCTGAGGATGCTCGCGTTCTGCTTCCTGAAGCAAGCCCGAAATTCTGCTTCAAACATTTCTCTCGAGACGTCGAGGAGCTGCATTTTCGGGTTCCTCGCGACCGGCGTCCTGGCGGTCAGTCCGGCTGCTTTTAATTTTGCACTCTCGGTGAGCGCTTTTAATCCCTCGGCGGTTGATGTGTCGACGGCAATTCCATTGCCGGGAATCTTCCTTATGGCCTCCACTTGGAGACCTCTCTTCTTTGTGTTCACTAGCGTGAACATGGCCTCTCTGGCTTCTTCGCTGATCTTGATCTCTCCCTTTTCTTTGTCGGGATAGATCATGACTACATTCCTTGGTGGTCTTACCGCAGTCAGGGCCACCTTCGTTACGCTTGTAACGCCGATATCCCCTCCGAGGCGCTGACCGAGCGTCGTCGCGGCTAAGTCTCCGCGGCCGATAGTACCGCGCCCGGCCGTCAGGCGTCCGCGCCTTCGCGCAACCGATCTCGCGAGGCGCTAATTAGCCACGCGACCGCTAGGCGGCCGCGAATTCGCGCAACCGAATACCGCATCCGCGGAATATAAGAACCGGGCTATCGGCCGGAGACGGGGGACTCGTGCCTAGCTCGCCGAAGCCTGATCTAGTGAAGAGAGATTGCCGTAGTATATCCTGCGCCACAATCTATGCGAGTCCGACTTTTTGGAAACACGATTGTGCGAGGGGCACTCTCGCGACCGAACCGCCGTGTACCGTCCGTCAATGGTTACCATAGTAATCGACCGTCCGATCCCAGCATTTCCTACCCGGGCCCTGGCAAGACGCCCGCCTTGTGGTAAGCGTCGGTGGGGTATTGCTTCAGCCCGCTCCAGCCCCGGCTAACGCCCCGACCTAACCCATCCGTCAATCGTCGCCATGGGGACCGACAGTCCGCTCCTGCTTTCCTACCGGGGCCCAGTGTGGCCAGATCTGGCATAATTGAGTGCATCGAAATCGACAACAGTGACGACGAACTTCCTTAGCGTCTAATGGAGTGGTGGGGATAGCAGGCATATACTACCGCACGAGCCACGTGTAGGTGAGCTCGGCGCTTGCGCACAACTTCGGGAAATCGATAAAGAACGTTAGTGTGTGTCTTTCCTTCTTGCTCTTGTAAAAGACAAAACAACTGAAATACGACCTCGCGATAAGTGGCATACGATTCCAAGCCTCGACTGTCCCAGCATTTTTACTTTCCAACCTATGTAAGGTATAAGGAAAGGGTATAGCCGAATAAGGGGGTCAAATGTGCCCCCAAACCGAATGGAACGAGCCACAGATCATTCGATAGCAAAAAAAAAATAACCCCTGTGTGCAAATTTTTAACTTGAAATCTCGACCGTGGGGGTAGTAATGGGGTGAAAACGAAAATCATGTTTTTGTATAATTTCTCTTGACCTATTGAGTAAAAAAATGTAAAAAAATTCAGAGACATTTCGGGTACCGGGGCACATACTTTGGGAGATTTTCAGATTTTTTGATTGAAGAACCAGGTAGTGAAAAATAAAAAACAGCAAACAATGCCGAAAAATGCCAATTACGTATTGAAGGAGGCCCGGAACTACTTTTATACTTTTACAGTAAACAGGTATTACTATTACTATTACTCTCAATTTTTTCAGATTTTTCATTTTGGTGCGCCGCAGTGAAAAAAAATAAAAACCAAGTTTTTCCTCATTTTCTGCGTATTAGAGTAACTTACACGTTGAATTTTTATGCATCCTTCAATATATAAGTGTTTTGTAGACTGTTTAATGTTTCTACACTAAGCAGAATTACATAACAATTGAAACAAATAAAATAAAGCCAACCGTTGATCGCAATATATCCTAGAAAATCAATGATATTTTCAACGGCGTGGATGGCGCAGCGTTAGAGTGTCCGACTGCTGAACCGCTGCAAGTTTTTTTACCATAGGTTCGAGTCTCTCTTCTGGACTTAGGATTTTATTTTTCAAATTCTAACTATATAACAATGCTTTATATTTATTTATAAATGTTCTGAAAGCATTTTACAAATATTTTAACCTGAAATATGTATAAATATAGTTTTGGAGTGTTTTTTGCGTTTTTATTCCACGCCACATCTATTAACCCACTCTCTGCCAATGATACTTTTTTCTAATAAACCCATTTTTAAGTACCAGTTTGATCGTTTCATGCTTATTTTTAAATGAAGTATCATTGCTCGATGGAAACCACGGGGAAAAATGATTAATTGTCCTACCTGCGTTACGAAGGAAATAAAGGTTCGTTGGGTGAGGGCCCAGACCGTTCAGGTCAATGGGTGATTGTCGCGTTCGGGTTTCACAATGTATTTTTAATTACTCAGTTCAAGCTACTGTATGCGATGGGATTTATACATAATTACTTGGCATGGTCCGTAGAGGTTGGACCTACAAGTGTTTCCATTATCTTTAAAACCAGCAGTAAGGAAAGGATAATAACCCTTACATGTCTACGTTAGATACTAAAGCCGCAGCAAACATTCATATTTATCACAGAAAGAGAAAAAGAAGGAAAGATCTGCTTGATCGAAGGGCGAGAAGAAGTAATAGTAAGCCAATATACAATCTTCTGCTCTGATCCATTCACAATAGTCAAAGGTAAGAGATTTGAAAACTAACATTTCACATTAATTTCAGTGTAAGAGATGTTAAACAATAATCGTGGTTGACAAAAAAAATAAAAACGCAAAAAACACTCCAAAACTCTATTTATACATATTTCAGGTTAAAATATTTGTAAAATTGTAGCGTCCGGTCGTGCGCACATGGGAAAGTTTTTCTCTCGTGCAAACGGCCCACGTAATTTACGACTCTCGTTCGTCGAAGCTGTTTTTGAGGAAGATATTTTCCAGACTCGCGTATCGAATGCGTTTAGTAAATTCTTTTCCTAAGTCCCTCAACAGCAAATAGAGACCGTCGTAAATTAGGGATTTCCAGAGGACACTCGACGCGTACCCATCGGAGTTTCGCCAAGTGGGCCCAGCGCGGATGGTCCAAAGGAAATCTTGCAGTGAGGGCGCAACGTCGTCCCCCTCAATCACCACGCCGTTTCGAAAGCAAGCACGCCGTGGGCGTAAGAAATAGGCGGTGATTTGGGAAAAATAAACGGCCCTGATTGGAAAGGCCCAACGCGTGGTTTTAACCAATCAGGGTTGTTTAACAATTTTGCCAGTGCAACCGAGGGGTCGACACGGAGACGAGCGAGGAATAACCACACTTGGTTTTGCGCGCTCTAACCAAAAACATAGAGAAATAAAGAAAGTTTGTCACCCCACGAAAAGTGCAGTTCCTACGACAACCTATCCCAACAAAATGCTTTCAGATCATTTATAAATAGATATAAAGCATTGTTATATAGTTAGAATTTGAAAAAAAAAATAATGAAGAAAAAAAAATCCTAAGTCCAGAAGAGAGACTCGAACCTATGGTAAAAAAACTTGCAGCGGTTCAACAGTCGGACACTCTAACGCTGCGTCATCCACGCCGTTGACAATATCGTTGATTTTCTAGGATATATTGCGCTCAACGGTTGGCTTTATTTTATTTGTTTCAATTGTTATGTAATTCTGCTTAGTGTAGAAACATTAAACAGTCTACAAAACACTTATATATTGAAGGATGCATAAAAATTCAACGTGTAAGTTACTCTAATACACAGAAAACGAGGAAAAACTCGGTTTTTATTTTTTTCACTGCGGCGCACCAAAAATGAAAATCTGAAAAAATTGAGAATAATAGTTATTGTAATACCTGTTTTCTGTAAAAGTATAAATGTAGTTCCGGACCTCCGTCAATACGTAATCGGCATTTTTCGGCATTTTTGCTGTTTTTTATTTTTCACTACCTGGTTCTTCAATCAAAAAATCTGAAAATCTCCCAAAGTATGTGCCCCGGTACCCGAAATGTCTCTGAATTTTTTTACATTTTTTTACTCAATAGGTCAAGAGAAATTATACAAAAACATGATTTTCGTTTTCACCCCATTACTAGCCCCACGGTCGAGATTTCAAGTTAAAAATTTGCACACAGGGGTTATATTTTTTTTGCCATCGAATGACCCGTGGCTCGTTGCATTCGGTTTGGGGGCACATTTGACCCCCTTATTCGGCTATACCCTTTATAAAGTATCATAATGGAAAAAAAATTTCGAAATTTTTTTTTAGCGGAAATACACGTTTTAGGACCCCCTCATCATATTGTGACTACTACAAAAAAGCATATTTTTTTTTTGTTCCTATGCTATTGACATGATTGCGTCTAAACGGCTGAATGAATTTCAATGAAACTTAACATTTAAGTTTTATGTTCTCGTTTTAAGGTCTCATTATATTTTAAGCGTGATCAGTTCCCATATAATGATGATTATACGTCTGTAGTTTTATAATTATTTCTGATACATATACATCATTTGTAACAAATTTTTAAAGCGATTTATATAAATCTTAAGAAGGATTAAGATCAAATATACTTTTCTCCTATCTTTTCTAGAAAGGAAAAATTAAACAAAATCTTATGCATTGCATACCTACCTAAACCACATTAAAAACGTATTCCACAAATATTTTAGAATAATGTTGTTCAAAGCAGTCTTACTCGTAAAGGGTTAATTAAGGGTTAATTAAAATGAAAAACCACTCTTAGCCAGTACCGTGCACGCTACAGAAATAGATTACTACTGACTTTTCCCACTATGTTTTTTAATAACCGTATCAAATTGTTACACACAATCAAATGTTATATATTTGACTTAACTTTACATAACAAAATAATTGTAACGATAGGTAAAACAATAACGTGCACGCTACCGTTCAATGGAAATCACGGGAAGGTGGTGGTCACTTCCATCAGGAGGGAAATGTAAAAAATTGTTAAAAACCTATGGGAACTGGGCTATATATATCTACGTCCTTTCTTCGTCCGGGCATTTCAACGGCCCATCGATGCGCGAGCAGTATAAACAAAACACTATCGCCACGTGCTCGAGCCACTGCTGTTTCTCTTGAGTCAGTTGAATTCGGTCGACGAGGACGAACGTCAGGAGAAATTTAAAGGTACGTGCCGTAGGTCATTCTGAGACATTTAAATTGAAAAAAAGCTTTCGCGTAGGTATTCTGTAATTTTCTGTTCTTTCGCTTTTCTGCTTTTATATCATGGAAACGGTTGTGAAATCGAAGAATAAGTGTAAGCGCGGTTTTTTATCTTCATGGATAAATGATCATAGATTTAAATCATGGATACGTGCAGTACCCCATGATAGAAGTCATGTATACTCAAACGTGTATAGACAAGGAGAATCTGGGTGTCATAAAAAAAATAGTACTTCTAAAAGGACTTTTATGCCTCAATGGCTTTTTTTTTTTTTTTTTTTCGTGGGGAAAATCTTCGAAAGACTCCCTCCCACCTCTTTGGGAGAGGCGGGAGGGGTGTGTAGATTCCCCGCGCCCATTATACCGGGCGCGGGACCTACCCACTAAAAACCCCACGGTGACCCTTCCGCACGATTTGGGAGGATACCGGGAATCGCTGGAAGTATACTTCCGGTATCCTCCCCGTGCCCGCGCTTTGCGCCCACCCGCGGGGGGACAAACGGTCCCCCCGGTAATCGCCCTGTCTCATAGCGGCAGGACGAGGTCACATCGTCCTGCCGCCATCCGTCCCGGGCCGCGTCTAGTGGCGGCTGCGAGCCCCAACTCGCAACCGCCGCGACCCCTTTTCTACCCCTCGGAGGCCGGCAGCTCATGGCCGCACCAGGCCACCGCGGGTGCCGCTCCGTGCGCCGGAGCCGGACAGGAGGCACTGCCACCCCATCCGGTCCGACCCTACTCCGCCTGGCGGGAGGGGGCTCCTATCAGGACCCCCCTCCCAGCCTGGGTCATGCGCCATGCCGAGGGGGCCGCCCGCGTCGCCTGACGCCCAGGCGACGCTCTCTCGCCACCAAACGAGCGCGCGCTTCAGCACGCCGCTGACGCTCGCGCGCCCTTCCCGCGGTCTCCTTCTGCAACATTACGATTTCGCAGAAGGAGGCCACGGCCCTCCACTTCTCCTCGTTGCCGAGCATGGCGCGCACCATGCCCGGCAGCGAGACATCCCGCCCGATGACGCCGATCAGGACACGGCGTTCACCCTCCCATGCAGCGCATACCTCGAGGGTATGTTCCGCCGTGTCCTGCTCAGCGTCACAATGGCAGCAACGCGCCGTCGGCTCCTTCCCTCTCCGGCACAGGTATCTCCCGAAGCTGCCATGCCCCGAGAACACCTGTGCCATCCTGTAAGTGAGGCTTCCATGGCCTCTGTCCAGCCACTCACATAGGAGTGGCCGAACTCCATGGGCGGCATCCCCGCAAGAACTGTCGCCGCCTCATGCGACACGGTCCGGTACCCGCGGACGACCCTTAGCGCCATCCGCCTCTGCACCCGACGCAGCATAGTCATGCCGCGCCGGGAGGCCGCCAGGTCGTCCGCCCAGACGGGGGCCCCGTATAGGACCACCGACTGAACCATTGCCACATAGAGGCAGCGAACTCGGCCCGCCGGGCCCCCCAGGTTGGGCAGAATCCGGCCCAAAGCACCGAAGATCCTTTCCAACCGGGGGACCAGGCAGTGGAAATGCTCCTCGAAGCGCCAGTGGCTATCGAGGATCAGCCCCAGATACCTCATCTGGGGCTTCACGTCGATATTTGCCTCACCCACCCGGATCAGAGGGGGTGGCGGATCCTGCCGAGGTGAATGTAACGCTATCACCTCGGTCTTATGGACCGCCACCGTCATCACCATCCCTCTGATCCGGCCGACGACGCGTTGCGCCCCTTCCTCCGCGAGATGCTTGGCCCTCCCCCAGTGCGCCCCGACGGCCAGCACCAGTGTGTCATCTGCATAACACACGGCGCTGACGCCGTCGGGGAGGTCGGCCCGCAACACTGCGTCGTACGCGATATTCCACAGGAGTGGCCCGAGGACCGACCCCTGCGGAACACCGCAGTACACCTCCCTCCGCATATGACCATCCCGGCCCGGATACTCGATACACCTGCCGCGGAGATAATCCCCGATGACCGCCCCGTGACAAGGGGGGACCCGATGATATTCGAGCCCCCTCCTTATCTCCTCCCAGGGCAGGGTGTTAAAGGCGTTGGCAATATCCAAGGATATTGCCAAAGCCATCCCTCCCCGGGAGACGGCCGACTCCGAGAGGGCCCTGACACGACCTATCGCGTCGATGGTCGATCGACCTTCCCGGAAACCGTACTGGCAGTCGGCCAGGCCGGGGCACCCGCGCCAGGTGCTCGACGAGGCGGGCAGCAATCACCCGCTCGAAGAGCTTGCCCACCTCGTCGAGGAGACAGATGGGCCGGTATGCGGAGGGAGACTCCGCGGGCCGACCCTCGCTTCCGGAGGAGGACCATTCTCGCCACCTTCCAACTGGGGAATCGCCCGTCCCTCAGGCATCGGTCGAACATCCGCCTGAGGTCGGCCCCAAGGACGCCCTGGGTCAAGACCCAAACCCGGCCGGGCACACCATCCGGACCCGGGGCCGTGTTACGCACCCCGAGCCGTCTGATGGCCACGGTCAGCTCCCCCTGAGTGACCCCCAGTTCGGCCGCCCACTCCCTAGGGACTGCCGCCTCCGCCGGAGGACGTGGTCCCCTCACCCGAATTGGGAAAAGAGCATTGACCACGTCCTCCAGCAGCCGGGGGTCAAGACCCTCGGTGACGGGGGGCGCCCACGGGCGGAGCTTCTTCAGCACCACCCTGTACGGGCGCCCCAGGATCGTCATCGAGGGTCTGGAGGAGATCCTTCCATGCCCGGGTCTTGGCCCGTTTGATGGCGACCTGCAGAGCAACCCGCGCCATCCGGTATGCCTCATACAGGTCATCTGCCCTCGCTCGTGCCACGCCATCGTCCGGTCGTAGACGACGGCGCGCGCGGGCGTACTGGCGTCGGGCGCGGACGCTCGCGACAACTGCCGGGCCTGGCGCTTCAACTCGCCCCAAGCAGGTTCCTGCACTCCCGGGACCGCCCCCACCTCCGCGCGACGTTCGACGCGGTGACGATACATCATCGCGTGCGACCGCGCGAGGAGATC
The DNA here is from genome assembly GCA_030068185.1 of Colletes collaris. Taxonomy (NCBI): domain Eukaryota; kingdom Metazoa; phylum Arthropoda; class Insecta; order Hymenoptera; family Colletidae; genus Colletes; species Colletes collaris. The sequence continues at coordinate 334,429 of JASGYR010000197.1, read as the reverse complement.
CATGGGCGGCATCCCTGCAAGAACCGTCGCCGCCTCATGCGACACGGTCCGGTACCCGCGGACGACCCTTAGCGCCATCCGCCTCTGCACCCGACGCAGCATCGTCATCGGACCAGACAGCGGAAATGTTCCTCGAAGCGCCAGTGGCTATCGAGGATCAGCCCCAGATACCTCATCTGGGGTTTCACCTCGATATTAGTCTCACCCACCCGGATCAGAGGGGGTTGCGGATCCTGCCGAGGTGAATGGAACGCTAACGCCTGCCCTTCCCCACTTCCCTCTTCAACCTCTCCAACGCCTCCGTCCACCACACAATCCTCTTCACATTCCCGTGCTTAACCTCCCTGAACCACCTCCTGTTCGCCTCACGTATCCACGACATCATGACCCCCAGCATCCTATCCACACCCATCCCATCCATGTCAACTCCATACGTCCGCAAACCCTGCCTCAAATCACCCATATAACCTTCCCAGTCCGCATTCTTAGTGGACCATCTGGTCTCCACACTCACCTCATCCCTGCTCACCTGATCACTCTCCATCACGATCAAAATCAGATTGTGATCACTCACTCCCCAATTATGCTTAAAACTCCATTCAAACCTGTACCCCGTACCCACATCATTCACGATCGTCACATCTATATCACTCTCACCCCTCATACCTGAAAACGTATAATGTTCACTCGGCTCATTCAATATAGACATCCCATTCGCCAAGATCCATTCCTCTAGCACCCTTCCACGCATCTCATTCATCTGTGAACGACCACCGCCCTTGCTGAACCACAAGGGCGAAGCGGCATTCACATCCATACCAAACAACACACACCTGCCTGTCGTAAAATTCCGCACCCCATCCATATAAGTCAAATATGGCTCGATATCCTGCCCATACCGGCAGTACATCGACACAACATACATCTCCCCAAAATCTCCTTTCAACCAGACACAAACACCCCACTCATTCGTGCACTCTCTCACACACATAACCTCCAGTCGCGCATCATTTACAACCACAGTAGCTTTAACCACTGCACCCTCACACACATACACATCCATACCAAGCGGCAAACCTCTCACCTTTCCATCCAGAAAATAGGGCTCCTGCAACAATGCAACACTCACACCACGCTCAGTGACAACCTTATCCAGATCACATATTACCGCATACGCTCTCTGACAATTACACTGAACTATATTTAACCGCGTATTAGCCATTGCTAATTCTCTGCTTTTCCCTACTCAGCAGTCTCAAATACTCCGGACATTCCTCAGATACAACCGCGTGGTCACACACCATACCCCTAACCTTACTGTTGCGTGGACTCTCGCGACCGGTAAAATGGGAGTGGCGCGAAAGGAACGCTTTCCGAAGAATAAGTTATTACTATCGGAATAGTTGGAATAAATGAATAAAGTACTGAACGAGCGTAGTTGACCTTTTGACTGTGTAACGTGGAATGTCTATTTCAGGTCTGATGTCGGTATTTACATGGATGGTGGAATGTTCTTATTGGCTAATGTGTCGTGTTGTAGGAGTGTCGTTGGTTCTGAATGATTGGTGTAGTTGTTCTGTGTGGGTGTGGTTTGACTGTACTGGCGGAAAGGGCAGGCTCTGGTGAGGAAGCCCTTTCCGGGGTTGGGACGGAGTTTTCTAGTAAATTTGAATGTTAGTAACAATTAAGTGAAAGCTAGCCAAGTGAAAGTGCGCGCACGTGCATTTCAGCTGTCTAGAAAACTCCGTCTTGGTTACCCTTGAGTAACAAAAGGCTGAGGGTCGTTTGCAGGCCCGGCCAACGGCTCGACTGAGGGCCTTGACTGTCGCCAACTAACCCTGCCATAAAGGCTAAATTGCGAGGTCCTGCTCGCGTCGCAACACTTACAATTACGACACGCCACATCCTTCTTACAACTGCCTCTCAAATGCCCAGCCTCACAACACCGCTGACACAATCTCTCAGTCATACTACACTCACGCATCATGTGCCCAAATGCATAACATTTATGGCACCTCAATACATTCAAATACTCCTTCACCTTAAACGCATACCAATTTACATACACACGTCCTACCTTACACAACATATCTCTCACCTTCCCACTCGCCTCCATAATCACATTACCAACGCTCGCATTCTTCTTATTCATTCTACTCAAAATTCTCACACGCTCCCTAAATTCACTCTCACTAACACTACCCTTAACATTCTTCTCATACATCTCATTCACAAACACAAACTTCCGCAGCCTCAACCCAATCATTCTCATTTTCGCAACATCATCATCCACTTCCTCATTCAAGCATTCCACTCCTCCTTCCTTAACATCCCTTCCATCCTTCAACCGCCTTCCCAACACCGGACTCCTCTCCCCATTACACACTGAAGAGACCCTGGACCTGGCATAACCAGATCCAGGTGCCCCCATCTCACCACTCACACCCTCCTCCGCACGACACTCCTTCTCATCATTAACCCCCCTAGCCCCAATTTGACAAGGATCCATAGAATTCCTACGTGCAGGGACGAACTAAAAGTCACTTCCCGGGTGACGTCCTTTCCGAGAAGAAGGCTCAGGAGATCGCCAGGTGTCCTGAGGTGACCGCTAGGGATTGAAGCTACCCCTCCAATCATGCATCCCATCACCGCGCATCATAGCTTGGGATTCGGGGGTAATTTACAGAGTTACCATCCTCGCGGCCCAGGCGGTTAAGCCAAGGCCCCGGCCCGACCTGCCGTCGCGTACCATTCACGAAACCCAAAAAGGAATTGCGAATGGGTCGTCGCGACGACCAACAGGGGGTTACGGTGTATGTATGACTCAGGTACCCCGGGTTCGTTAAGCCCGTACTGCAGCTGAATGGCTGACAGCCCCTGAGGGGAACACAACAAGACAATCAGAACGTCCATCAATCAAGGTTTATCAATCAAATCGAACTAGTCATTTTAAAATTAATTTATTAAAATAACGCGCCGCGGCGGCCGCGAAACCGTAAGGTGAACTGGGGAGTTACGAACCCGAGTAAGGAAAAAATCCGCGCGGTCACGAGTGGCGAGGTCGCGATCACGGTCGGGTCGCGACAGCAGTTGCCCAATCAAATAATTTTTGTGGTGTCGTTATCTGGTCTTCCAACGATCTTTATAAACTAGCTTGAGCAGCAAGGCGTTTTAAAGAACCACCAATACCATCGCATGCATTTTTGCCATGCGATGTTGCAAAGTAATGCCATTCGGCATTGATTCCAAAGTCTTCAAAATGGAAATTGAGATTTAATAAATTATATTTATTTTTGTACTCTGATGATGCTCCGTCAGAAAAATATTTGATTTTCTTGATAGTTGTGCCATGTGTTTCCTTAAAAAATTCCACTAAATTCTTCTGGTATAAATGGACTGCAGTCCTGTCATGTTGGAGACAATCCGAAATAATTACAAACTTTTCATGGTTTAGATAATTATCCACCTGATAATATGCAATGAATGTGTGTATTGTCGCCTGTTTGTTGGACCAATGATAAGTTTGGATTTCGTCTTGGATAACGAAGGAATAATTTTCCGCAAAATCGCCGACGACAACAAATTCATCAGGTCCTACATTTTCTTTAGAATATTTAAAAAAGCTGCTTTGACTTCTTGCAATAAAATCGTGAATTTCCAACTTTGGTAATCGGATTTCTAATTCATCTACAAACTGTGTTGCTGTATATTCAACATTTTCTAAATTGGACCTGTCACTATTTGTCCACTGACAGCACGAAATGAATACAACACAATGTTGCTCGAATATTTTTTGCAGTTTTTTTGCGGATAGGGCCAAATCCTGGACAATTTTTGCACTTATTTAGGTTGCAAGACTTACTCGACACTTCGCAGCGCATATTTAATAACATTTCCTTGTATGTTACTAGAAAGTCAGAAGGTGCTGGAAGTAATTTTTGCAGTCTGGCGTCAGAGAGCAGTAATTTCACATTTTGATGGATTACACATACACATATAGAATGTGTTCCACTGGTTTCTGCTAACACACACTCTTCAGGTCGAAGATAAGAAAATTTACTGAATCCAATTTTCATTGTTGGATTCCGATCTTTAAAAAATGAATATAGTTCTTTTAAATTATTAAGGATCAAACGTTTTTGGACCTGCATTTTAAAAACGTCTCTTTTGACATTATTTGACTTACTTCGTCATTGCATTAGAATGATTGCACCGCTGATATTGTATGCTCTGGTAATGGCGCTCCTTTCTTTTTATCAGGATAGAACAAGATACCCTTTTCTTCATGTAACTGTTTTGCCATAATTGTCATATATTTTGAACATCCTATTGCCTGTGTCATTTGTCTAATGCTCCAAGATTTGTGAAGAATAGTAAGCAGATGTAACTGCTCATTATAATTGGTCAACGCACTGTATTTTTCTCTCAATTCGGGTGGCACTTCTTCGCAGAAATAATCGTGGTCATCATCAGAAACGTTGTCCATTAATTTTCGTTTCACCGTTGTTTGTATCGAATGTAATTTTTGTTTTGTAGAAATACGAGACGACAAATGAATGGAATTGATTGGCGACTGATTTAAAACGTTTAACATTTCATTCAGTGTTTCAATAATTATTGTTTTTTCAACGCACTTTGCCACATCGTTATCCGCACTTTCATCGGAGTCACTATTATTATAATTTAAAATTTCCACTGGCGTAGTTGAAGGTCCAGGTACTGGTTCCTCCACAATGTTCTCACTTTCGTAATCATGTTCACGACTGTACTTCAATCGATAATCATTACAAATAAACTCTCCAACCTGGAAAATTGGACACTTGTTCTTTAATGTTTCTGTGATACGTCTGGTATCCTTGCAATACGTGTAATGATTTGGTATCGCAAAAGGATTACAACATCTTGTTCGCGCCATTCTTGATTTTTACGAAGTCTTTTACGAAACGTTGACTTCACGATTGAACTACGAGAATACGGCAGAACAAATAAGTCGATACGCCTGGCTTCGATTATTGAAAGAGTAGGTCACAAGACGATTGAACTTTGAGTTTTTACGAAACGATTTCTTTGACGATCGAACGACAAGTGATCGATGTTTCCGGAGCCCGTGTCCTCCTCAGCTCGAACCCTTTCCGACACACGGTTTTGAGGGAGTCAACCGATTTCGCGTTGACTTTTGCAATCGATTGATTGGCCATCGACTTGGGGAAGGAGGATCTATTTTCCTGCCACGTTTACTCGGAAAAACTCCTCCCTCACACCCGAAGGAAGAATCCCAGGTCACCCTGGACGAGGGTGACCGAGGTTTCCTCCCTAAGTCGAAGACCGCGTTAAGTTTGCCGAGGAAAAAACGGGACTCCGGATTAAGATGCGTCAAGTACCTGCACGTGGCTTGCTGCTGTTTTATGGCTATATTGTTCCATGAGTTGACGGTGGTCGTTGTAAAAGACCGTGCCACCCGCGGAATAATATAGCCCTTCGCTGGTCAACTCGGGCGTTGCGCTTTCGGTTCGACAAGGCGCACGTTTAATTTACGATGAAATTTTTCAGATGCGGAATATTCGAAGACTGTTGAAACTTTATTGCACAGTATATTATTTTAATTAACGTTTATTAATAACTAATATATAGTATTTAATTATCTAACGAGAAGGACAAAGCGGTATGACACGTGTTACAATTAGTACATTCTGAGACTGATCTAAAGATCAATACGAGATCCAATAGGTGGCGATCGATTACCTGCTCTGCTTTATCGACGCAAGTGAGACTTACGATTAGGCTTTATCTTGGTACTCCTGACAGACACTTTCACACGCCGCCTGGAGCCCGCGATCTAAAATACCATATACCCGGTAACCGAACTACTCAATCATTTCGTGATCGCGACGCTGTACGTCCCGCAATTCGCTTCGCATGTCGTGAAAGTTAAATCTCCGGGGGTACGCGGATTTTATTAAATTAATTAATGCTTCTACAGTCCGGGGAGAGTCGTCACCTACGATGCCGCGGTAGGTTAGATATTGCATTCGGCTCTGTATCAACGCGAGTAGGTACATTTTGTCCTCAGCCCTAACCAACGAGTCCGCGAGCCTACACTGGGCAATGAATTGGTCAACTTGGGACGGATTCCCATCGAAATGGGGTATGAAACTGGCAACCAAATCGTACGGCGTGCGCGACGCGGTTTTCGGAACTTCGGACGACGGGACCGGTACGGAAGATCGGGCCGAGGTTACGATCGGGTCAATGGACAGGGTTTGGGAGGAGCACGACATAGGAGGTGACGCGAACGTACTATTAATCATATTTAAAGGACCGTCCGTCGAGTTATATCCTTGGATTATGGGCTGTACGGGAACTAAACTGGTTTCATTTACTCGCGGCACTTCAGCTTCTGAAGTAGGGGGTTTTACTTGGGAAGATTCTAGCAATTCCTCTATGAATACTGCACTATCACCGCGCAGACGCTGTTTACGGCTCCCTTGAGCCCCCACGTATTTTTTAGGAACGGCGGCATTTTATCGATTGATTAAATCTACTTAGTGCGAATAAATCAGTCCAGTACAAATAAATCTAACTACTCGTCTGCACTGCGGTTATTATTATATTACTACACTTACAGTTCGCTAGCAACTACGACAGAAACGCTCTAGAATTATATTGACCAGTTCTCCTGCAACAGGGGTTTTCCGCTCGTTGTCGATCTGCTGAGTCGGCGGACTGCGTCCCGGAAGATGTTTGGAATTGGCGATGGGCTCATTCGTGATGTCCTCCAGGTGTTCCGATCGGCGGTGATGTTCGTTTCTCTGTCCTACAGGAACCTCATTTGGTAGCGTTCGTCTCTCCGTGCTGAGTAAGGCGAAAGTTCAACCGTGATGTGAACAGGGTGCATGTGATAACGGTGGTGGCTTGCACGGCCGCCGAAATCACCCGTCTCCGGTATTTACCCGTGCCCTTGGGGAAACCGTGCGAAAACCCAAGGGAAAGCGGATGCACTGATTCTAATGTCCACTTTATATTGTACAAGTTCAATAAAAATAGTTCGTCACAATTCAGTCTGTTAGAGCGTGCACTCGCGAGCCGGCAAAGTTTGTCTTAGATCCGTTCACCGTCGGCAAAAATTCTTCACTCACGATTGTGATTTTAATTTATTTTAAACAATCCCACCGCTGTCACCAAAATATGTTGCGTCCCGATCTCGCGGTCTGGGGAAAAAGGAGGCGGGTTGGTGCCTGTGGAGCGCTGAACCGTTCTGCTCGGCGAGGCGTGCAAAAAATCAAACTACTCGATACGTTCAAGAATACTGTTGAGATTCAAAATCGTTCTGTCTCTCCGCGAAGATCTTCTCGTCGTCCTAGGCTTTCGTCCCTTCTCCGGAAAATTCTCGATCCTCCCTCTGGGTTGTCCTGGTCCAATCGGGGTTTGGGCCCTGCCCCATCAGTCCGGATCGTCTTCGATCGGTGATCCACCCCCGAGCTGAGTGGAGGTGGAGGTTACGCGGCCATGTTAGTAGCGCGCGCATGTGAGAGAAAGCGAGGGAGTCGAGAGAGAAAACGAAGCTAGCAGCCTAAAGCAACCCTTAAGAAAATTTATGACCCTCGAGAAAACTGAAAGGAACGCGAAGTGAAGTGTCGCGAGGTCATGCTGTGCTTCAAGACCCTCGAAACTCTTAATGGAAATAGCTAATTCGGCACGGCCTGTAATAACTAAACAATAAACTAAAGGAACGATGGAAACTCGAATTCGACACGGCCTTTAGAAAATAAACTAAGTATCTCTAAGAAGTGCCTTCCTTTCTCTCTACCTTCCCCAGCTTGATCGCCCACGTTGAAAAGTGTTGATGAGGTCAGGATATAAAATAATAAACATAGACACAAAACGAACAAAATATGAATTTATATAAGAGCAAAATATGGCTTTACACAAACGTTCCGTTGGACATGAAAATATGTACTGCAACGGTCGCTCGTCGCAACGAAACATTCGAGACAAAAACAATTATTTTTAACTGGAACATTCTCAGCAGGCAATGTATGTACATGTATCCAGTGCCTGAGAAATAATCTCGTCCTTTTTCTTAACAAAAAGCATACAATTGCATTGTTTATTACAATACGCTGGTCCGTTTGAATTTCGCTCTTAATTAGAATGCAGTTACATGACTGCACTTGACGGTGAATAATCGGGTTTCAATTAATTCCCGTTGTGGCGCTATGTGCATTAAACCTATGTTCACGTGTTAGTGTAACACTATTAATAACGATGCGTCAATGCATCGAATTGGGGTTGTTACGTTATCACGTGAACGTAGGTTTAATGCACATAGCGCCACAACGGGAATTAATTGTAACCCGATTATTCACCGTCGAGTGCAGAGTCATGTAACTGCGTTTTAGTTAGGAGCGAAATCCAAACGGACCAGCGTATTGTAATAAACAATACGATTGTACGTTTTTCAACGTGGGCGATTAAGCTGGGGAAGATAGAGAGAAAGGAAGGCACTTCTTTTCAGATACTTAGTTTATTTTCTAAAGACCACGACACATCGGAGTTTCCGTCGTTCCTTCTTTTTGTTTATTACGGACCGTGCCTAATTAGCTATTTCCGATAAGAGTTTCAATGGTCTTGACACACAGCAGGGCCTCGCGACACTTCGCTTCGGGTTTCGTTTACTTTCACAAGGGTCATAAATTTTCTTAAGGGTTGTTTAGGCCTCTAGCCTCGTTTTCTCTCTCGACTCCCACGCTCTCTCTCACGCGCGCCCGCTCCAACATGGCCGCGTAACCTCCACCTCCACTCGGCTCGGGGGTGGATCATCGATCGAAGACGATCCGGATGGATGGGGCAAGGCACAAACTCCGATTGGACCAGGACAATCCAGAGGGAGGATCGAGGAATATTCCGGAGAAGGGATGAACACCGAGGACGACGAGAAGATTTCCGCGGAGGATCAGATCGATTTTGAAAGTCAACCAAGTTGTATCTAAAAATCGAGACGAAGACGAATAAACTTTTACCAACCCTTTTTCGAACATACGTAGTAGTTTGATTTTTGCGCGTCTCGCCGAGCAGAGCGGTTCAGCGCTCCACGGGCACCAACCCAACGTCCTTTTTCCCTAAACTGCTATCTCGGGACGTAACAGGGTTATTTAGCACGCTAAACCAGCTTTAAGGTTGTGCGCGCACTGCAGCACGGCGGGATCGCGTCCGCGTGCTTCCGCTTTCTTTGCGATGCAAGAATCTTCTTCGGGGAATCCCGACCAGTGTGGCCAGATCGGGCATAATTGAGTGCATCGAAATCGACAACAGTGACGACGAACTTCCTTAGCGTCTAACGGAATGGTGGGGATAGCAGGCATACACTACCGCACGAGCCACGTGTACGTGAGCTCGGCACTTCGCACAACTTCGGCAAATCGATAAAGAACGCTATTGTGAGCCTTTCCTTCTTGCTCTGTAAAAGAGAAACAGCTGAAATACGACCTCGCGATAATCGGCATACGATCTCCAAGTCTCGACTGCCCCAGCATTTTTACTTTCCGACCTATATGTAAGGTATAAGGAAATTTATAAAGTATCATAATGAAAAAAAAAAAATTTTGAAATTTTTTTATGAAATACACGGTTTAGGACCCTGATCATATTGTGACTACTACAAAAAACATATTTTTTTGTTCCTATGCTATTGACATGATTAGTCTAAACGGCTGAATGAATTTCAATGAAACTTAACATATAAGTTTTATGTTCTCGTTTTAAGGTCTCATTATATTTTAAGCGTGATCAGCTCCTATAATGATGATTATATTGTTTAGTTTTATAATTATTTCGATACATACACATCATTTGTAACAAATTTTTAAAGCGATTTATATAAATCTTAAGAAGGATTAAGATCAAATATATTTTTCTCCTATCTTTCTAGACAGGAAAAATTAAACGAAAAATCTTATGCCTTGCATACCTACCTAAACCACATAAAAACGTATTCCACAAATATTTTAGAATAATGTTGTTCAAAGCAGTCTTACTCGTAAAGGGAGTTAATTAAGGGTTAATTAAAATGAAAAACCACTCTTAGCCAGTACCGTACACGCTACAGAAATAGATTACTACTGACTTTTCCACTATGTTTTTTAATAACCGTATCAAATTGTTACACACAATCAAATGTTATATATTTGACTTAACTTTACATAAACAAAATAATTGTAACGATAGGTAAAAGAATAACGTGCACGCTACCGTTCAATGGAAACGACGGGAAGGTTTTGGTCACTTCCATCATGTAGGTTATGTAAAAAATTGTTATTTCTTTGTAACATTATCACATGCCGTATATTTAAATGTTTTTATTAATGTAATGAAATTACAATATAATGAAAAACTAACTCGTGAATGCATTAATTTTTATTAATATACACACGAGCCATAAAAATGGAAAAATGATATAATTGTTTACATTTCCAAAGGATGGGATGTCGGATAAGACGTTTGCGATTAAGCTGGCACGTTATGTCGTGCATTGTTGCTCTTACGGTACCGTGACGTAAGTGTAAACAAGGCGCGACATTCTACGTCATAGCCACACTATCTACAGCAAGCAATTTCACTAACTAAAATATACGGCAAAATATAAGCAAATAAATTATAAAAAAAAATGATAGTTAGAGCAAGCAGAATAGTATTTACAGCAAGCAAAATACGTAAAAAAAGTAACAACGCGAGACAAATTGAACGACTATTTACATATTAGCGATGTCCAAAAAAAAATATTTTGGACATCACTAACAAGACAGCCGTTGCAGTGTAAGCGCTTTCGCGTGACGTTATGGCACATACATGCATCACACCTTGTTGCGTCTACGTCGCATGAAAACGTTTATACTGTCATTGCAGCCTAATAGTACGAATTTACTATAGAGCTTTTCTCTGGAGAGAAAAATCTCTCTAGAGAAAAGCTCTGTAGTAAACAATGGTACCAATTTTCGTCATATGACGTAGCGGGAAAATTCTCAAAGTTATTGTCATATGTTGCGTTTAATCTTAAATTACACTTTTGCTTCTTAGCAAATCTATGATATAAATTTTTGAATACAATGAGCTTAGATGATCGTCATCTACCTCCATGGGTTGAAAGTTTTCCCTCTGCGCCTTTAACGAAGATTTCACAACGCAAATAGAGTTGACGCTGGCCGAAGAAAGTTTATTTCGTTTCTTTGTTTTTATGTCAGGTAACATGGAAAACAATCTTTCTGCATCGGCATTGGAATTTGGAAGTGATCTAATTGTATTTACTAATTTCATCAATTCAGGAAATTTAATTTTATAGTCCAAATTTCGCGTTAATAAAATTGTTTTCAAGAAACCATCGAATTTCATCTCGATAAGCGTCTGTCTACCTTTCGTTGTAAATTCCAAAGGCAATACTGACCATTCTGTTTGCAGTCCTTCTTCGTCGAAACCGCCGAATTTCTTAGCGATTAAGAGAACATTTCTGAAGGAAATGTCTCTATTTGTATCATTTAATATAAAAGTTGGTTCAAAAACATACAACATGCTAAGAAATTCGTCATCGATTGGCAATCGATGACGAATTTCGTTTGCAGCTGTAATATAAAACATTAAACAATTTTTCCTTACGGTTTCTACGATGTCGGACTTGCCTTCTGCATTCAGTTGATGCAGAAAATTAAGACACTCTGTTCCCAAATTTATACTATTAAATGGAAGTTGATTTTTGACTACAGAAAATTCATCATTCTTACTAAATCCATGTGTTTCAAAGCTGCGGTTTCAGAAAATTGCGTAATATATCGCATAAAAGTTCTGCAAGCGCAGTCTTTTGAAGCAAATAATTCTTGTCTCTTGAGTTTGAAAGAAAATGCTACATTTATAAAAACTCAAGAGCGTAATTTCAGAAAATAAAGATATGCTTTGGCCTCTGGATTTTGCATCGAGATTAACAGACGTTCCCGGACTCTGATTTCTCGCTTATTGTCAATTCTTGCAAAAAAGCAATACAGAGTTCCAATTCTCTAAAAAAAAGTGTAACTACGGATGTATAATGCGATAACCATCGCGTAGAACAGGGCTAATTTTAAAATTTTTCGGTCGGTTATTTGAAACATTGCTGAAATTCGCGGAATATAGCCGAACGTTTGGGACTACTGTATATGAAAGTTGCTACTTTTCGTAACAACTCCTCGCATATGTCTGAATGGTATTGCACGCTTCGCGCACTACCATTGTACAGACAGATGACACGGACAGCGGACAGTCAAAAAAATTTGTCCCTGCATTTTTGTTGCAAGCTTTGTCATAAAGGACGAGTGTCGCCCTGTCATGACAGCAGCGTTGTCACATGACAACGCGACAATATTTTCGAACGGAATTTCTCTTTCTATCATGGCAATTTCAAATGTTTTAAATAAATTATCTGCGTCACAATTTCTGGCATCAAGATGTAATAATTCTACCAATTCCGTTCGAACATCCAAAGTCTCGGGTGCAACATAACGAAATAAGAAACGTCATCCATTTCTCGTTGGTCGAGTCGGATGTTTCGTCAATATAAATAGAAAATTTAGTGTTTTGTAAAACACTAGAAATACGTTTTGTTTCTAAAGGATACAAAACGTTTGATATAATATTTGAACACTTTGTTCGACCGAACGACATATGTTTCAAGACATCAGGATCTTGCCCAATGTCTTTGAAAACTTCAAGAATCGTCTCTGCGGTTCGATACGGAATATTTTTTCGGCTATTAATTTGGCAAATTTGATTTCGCGGATTTTTATCCTTTCATCCAACGACAGAGGCGATTCTTCGGATTGCGTCGTAAAATTATTATTCAAATTGTCTGCGTTATTGTTACTTTATAATTCTCAATGTGACACTGAGAATCTGCATGATTATAAATCGTCGATAATCGACATGAAAATCGATTGTTGCAAACCGAACAGAACCAATGAATAAGGGTCGCCGTCGACTTTATGCAACCATGGCTTGAAATAATCATTCTCAAGCCATTGAGGCATAAAAGTCCTTTTAGAAGTACTATTTTTTTTATGACACCCAGATTCTCCGTGTCTATACACGTTTGAGGAACCGCAAGAATAAGACTTATTGCATACAGTACAATAAAAACGACTTCTATCTTGGGGTACTGCACGTATCCATGATTTAAACCTATGATCATTTATCCATGAAGATAAAAAACCACGCGCTTACACTTATTCTTCGATTTCACAACCGTTTCCGTGATATAAAAGCAGAAAAGCGAAAGAACAGAAAATTACTGAAATTACGCGAAAGCATTTTTTAAATTTAAATATCTCAGAATGACCTACGGCACGTACCTTTAAATTTGTCCTGATGTTCGTCCTCGTCGACCGAATTCAACTGACTCAAGAGAAACAGCAGTGGCTCGAGCACGTGGCGATAGTGTTTTGTTTATACTGCTCGCGCATCGATTTACGTTGAAATGCCCGGACGAAGAAAGGACGTAGATATATAGCACAGTTCCCATAGGTTTTTTAAAAGGCAATAATTAGAAATAAAGTTCTATTGAATGAATAGCAGTATATAGACGTCAATTTAATATATTTCATTTTGCAGAAATGAATTTAGGGGAATCAAAAAAAAAGGAAAGAAGAATATAGACGTTCTAATATATTCGATGTGTTTATTTTACAAAGAAATAACAATTTTTTTAATTTCCCTCCTGATGGAAGTGACCACCACCTTCCCGTGGTTTCCATTGAACGGTAGCGTGCACGTTATTCTTTTACCTATCGTTACAATTATTTTGTTATGTAAAGTTAAGTCAAATATATAACATTTGATTGTGTGTAACAATTTGATACGGTTATTAAAAACATAGTGGGAAAAGTCAGTAGTAATCTATTTCTGTAGCGTGCACGGCACTTGGCTAAGAGTGGTTTTTCATTTTAATTAACCCTTAATTAACCCTTTACGAGTAACACTGCTTTGAACAACATTATTCTAAAATATTTGTGGAATACGTTTTTATGTGTGGTTTAGGTAGGTATGCAAGGCATAAGATTTCGTTTAATTTTTCCTGTCTAGGAAAGATAGGAGAAAAAATATATTTGATCTTAATCCTTCTTAAGATTTATATAAATCGATTTTATAATTTGTTACATATGATGTGTATGTATCGAAATAATTATAAAACTAAAAACGTATAATCATCATTATATGGGAGCTGATCACGCTTAAAATATAATGAGACCTTAAAACGAGAACATAAAACTTATATGTTAAGTTTCATTGAAATTCATTCAGCCGTTTAGACGCAATCATGTCAATAGCATAGGAACAAAAATAAAATATGTTTTTGTAGTAGTCACAATATGATTAGGGGTCCCTAAAACGTGTATTTCCGCTAAAAAAATTTCAGAAATTTTTTTCCATTATGATACTTTATAAATTTCCTTATACCTTACATATAGGTCGGAAAGGTAAATGCTGGGACAGTCGAGGCTTGGAATCGTATGCCACTTATTGCGAGGTCGTATTTCAGTTGTTTTGTCTTTTACAAGAGCAAGAAGGAAAGGCTCATACCTAGCGTTCTTTATCGATTTACCAAGTTGTGCGAAGTGCCGAGCTCACGTACACGTGGCTCGTGCGGTAGTGTATGCCTGCTATCCCCACCATTCCGTTAGACGCTAAGGAAGTTCGTCGTCACTGTTGTCGATTTCGATGCACTCAATTATGCCCGATCTGGCCACACTGATCCCGACAGGTCCTCGGTTAGACTCATCAAGTGCAGACGCGTGTGAAAAACCGAGTGCAATATCAAATCAAAGAAATATATGGTGAGTTGTAATTATTTATTGACAACGAAGTAGGAGTGGGAGCGTCTAGTTAGATACACGAAGATTGGCCTGCATTCACGAGTTGTTAATAAAGTTGAGGGTAGACGATCAACAAAGATTTGCACTTAACCAGTCTCTCGAATTCAAGGACACTACAATTTGGCGACGAGGATGCGATGCTGGTCGAAAATTTTGATGTAAAAGTATACATCGAGAAAGTGGCACGTGAGGACCGTACATAACCTAAATCGAGCACGTGTTTGACTTCACAGGACACGAACATAAGACGATTTACACAGTCGATAACGCCGGCTTTTACAAAAGGTAAGTCTTAACATTTAAGTCAATATTTTGTTCAAAAATATTCTATAAAGATCTCTGTAAGTTTCATCTCTCATGCTTCAAAAGTCTTTATACAGTTTTATCTCTTATGCATGCATGCAACATAATTTAATTGGTTGTTTCGTGAACAAATTTATAGAAAAATGAAAAACGTTTTTGACAAGTCCTATAAAATACTTCAGTTTATTTGTAATTTATCAGTAAAAGAATCTAAATCTATATAATCCAATACACAAGATATAAAGACAGACATATATAAAGATAAGAAGAATATTTTACCAGTATCTTCATATTCTTAAATATCTCAATATTTTTCCCATTTGGCCTAGTTACTTTAATAAATCTGAGTAAATCATCAAAATTATATCTATATTTATTAACAAATGTCTTAACATAGAACTTAATATTATTAGTTGGACTACTCCTAAATTGAATCTGTAATTTCTTAACTAAAGATATAGTTGTAGCTATAACGTTCGGATTACTCAAATTATTTCCATCACTAATAAAATATTTTATAAAGTTGTATGCTCTTTAAAATGTTTATGATCTACTGGGACTTTATTAACTTTATGTCTTAATAAATTAATAATCAAAGTATCTGTATTAATATTATAATCAAGTAAGAGTGTCACAATAGTATTAATATTATCTTTTATTAATACTGTGTATCTCTAATGTTTAAATTTGATGAAATATTTTAAATCTGTTATCATTTTTTTGTAAATATCTAAATTATTTTTAAATCTGTAATTTGGAGAAATGAAAAGGGTTTGCATTTAAGGGGAGAAATCACTGTGACAGATTGAAAAAATTGAAATTTTTGTATTATCTCTTTTCAATAGTCTCTTTAAGAATGACTCCCTAAAATATTAAAGTAAAATTTGCAAAAATGCATTTAGATGTACAATATGTAATATGCCTAATGCTTGAAATTAACTGTTCTTTACTTTTGAACATTTATTTGAAACTCTTTTATTATTTCTACTGTTTTAATGGTTTTATATGAATAGGAAGTATTTTCATCGAGATAATTGTGTGAATGAAGAGTACTTAGAATGTCCCGATACACGACTAAAGTGGTTCAAATGGCAACTTATTTAGCCGTAAACCAATTTAACAATAGCTATTCAGGATTATTACAAATCATGAAGGTCCATGATATTAAAATTGGATCACAGGCTATGCATATTGACACAAACAGCGACACATGACATTGGGTCGAAGGAAAAAGGAGATATAAATGAAAGAGATGAGGATGATCTTTCTACAGAAGATACGGTTTTGGGTCCTGAAGTAGATCCCCTTTAGAAAGTTTAAAAGCTCCAATGTTATTTCTTAGATAATCTGATGCAAAACTTTTTAAACACGTTTTTCTCAAAACCACACTTTTCAAACTGCGTGTCTCAATAACGCAGTCAATTTTCATCCGATTTACTTAAAATTTTGTGTGGTGATTCCTAATACTATTTTCTTCAGTTGCACGTACGGAATTTTCGATGGAATAATTAGTTTCGACGTGGTGTTAAAAGAAATATTGATTTGGTTATAGGTTTTTGAAAATATTTCCTTCAAAGTTTCATCAGTTTTTAATAAATAATTATTTTTAAAAATCTGTACGTGCAACTGAAGCTACTGTCCTACAGTTTAAGAAAATTGCATGATTTCTTGTTTCACAACTTGCAATGAAAAATTACACGTCCGCCCGTTTCTAGGAAATTTTTGGAAGCCTCTCACGCTGGTTCCTATTATGGTTATAACAATTAATATTGTTATACGAAATTTTGACAAGAAGTAGTTCAAGAAATGTACTTTCGAAGACATTAAACAGTTATCAGAAGAAGTTTCATTGTAATGTCCAAAAAATTGTTGAAAATTGCCTTTATTTTCAGCCGTCGCAGTGGTTTCACCACTTGCTGCGTCTTTTATTTTAAGATCACATTTCAATAGAAATCATAAGTAGACTTCTATGTAAGACAATTTAATTTATTTTGTATAAAAAGGGTTCTCTTCTAGCTTTTAGATTCAAAAATTTAAAATACGGTTTACTTTTACAGAATAAGGGTTTAACATCCTAAACATTAAGTGTCATTGGTCCATTACTTAGATATTTAACCAACACATTCGATAATGTAGTGTTATAATATAATAGCATGTTGTTAAAATAGGTGCGAGTTGTTGTCGCTCTCACCCTTTAACGAGGAGTCCGAATTACGAGGGAGTGGGAATGTGTGGGAAAGTGAATCTGTACACTTATAAATTTCTTTCGCCTAGTCAATTGACTAGACCGTTTATTTAAAATTGGAAAATTTAAAGAAAAAAAACAAAATTAAATAAAGTAAAATTAAGAAATTTATTTTAAAGTTGCCAGGAAAAACTCGAGCCTGTTGGCTGGCTCGAGAAAAAAAAACCTGGCCGTGGTTTCTGGCCACTACGGCTCTCTTCTCGGCCTTCTGTAACAAAAAGAGACCGAAATTTGGCTGGAAATATTTGACAACGCTTGTCGCGTTGTCTGACTCGCTTCAATCCACACGCTCCTTACTCTGTTTATGATAAACAGGAGCGGGATTCCTACACAGCGATAAGCAACTGTTCTAGTGGACTGTATTATTGAACGTTTCTCGTGTGATCGAGAAACGTTCGACTGCAGTTCTGGAAACTTTTAATTGCAGATGGGGAAGACAAGATTTGAATCTCGATCTTCCCACTGCTGCGGGCTTGATTTTTGCAGGAGGTGACAACAGGTGGAGGTTGTAAGGCTCCAAAAGTTGTCCACTCCGTGATTCCGCGTCGTTTCCTGGTCCGTACGGGACCGGTGTGATGCAAGCCCTTAACTGCGCTAGAAGCGTCCGAAGGTTAAGGTGCTTACACCACGGTGCCCTTTGAACGTCGCTCTACACCGGGTGTCCGTACACACTGGTGATCCACAACCGACGTTCGAGCCAATCGAATTCAGCCGAAAGCACCCAGGGAATGCGCCAAATAAGGCCCCTATGGGGGTGTTTCTCGAACTGAAATGCGACTTTAGGAAACGACGATCCCACTCAGGGTATGCGCCAAAAGGCCCCTATAGGAGTGTTCGAATCGTACAAAAGTCAAGGAGAACCGAGAAGTTTTCTCGGTTCTCGTTACACGACAGCTGATTACAGCGGTACGTGTCTTCCACACAACGGTGGCGACAATCAAACACTATTTAAGTGTTACTATGATTGTTATCAGCCACCGGTTGTTAATGTGGGAAATCGTTCGCGCTTTGAAACCATTTGACGCAACGGTGGAGATAATCGAACACTATCGAAGTGCAGAAACGATTATTGTCAGCCACCGATTGTTAATTGTAAATTGTTTCAATTCTAATACAGTTCGCTTCCAGAATGGTTCTGTTAACACAACGATCACTTAACTCACGAAACCGTGAGGTACGAAATTCGACTAGGTCTAATTCTTTCGAATTTACCACAGTCTTAATTTCGTTCCGTTTCGGTTCTGTGGTGCAACGATACAATTAAACGGATTTAATTGATCGAATATGGTGATCGCGGTGTTGGACGAGGTCGGCTTAGATGATGCGAACTCGTCGAGAACCAGATAGCAAGTGATCGCAGAGACAGACCCTCTTGTCCGCGGTCGCGAGAGGGGAAATTGTCTGTCTCGTATTAATTTTGTATCCTCTCTGTTATTTCGGCGTAGTAACACCGGTTCTCATGGAACCGTTACTGGGCCGATCGCGTGACTATTATCGAAGGTAAAGGGTATAGCCGAATAAGGGGGTCAAATGTGCCCTTGAACGAAATGTGACATACGATGGATCCATCGATAGAGCATCAAGAAAAAACGTTCTGTGCCAAATTTTAACCCTCTATCTTGTTTGGAAGGATAGTTATTGAGAAAATTCGGATTAACGAATTTCTGCCTATTTCCCCTATTTAATCGAGTACAAAAATTATGACAAAAATCTGGTGCATTGCGACTATTGAGATACGTGTTTGAGAATTTTTCCGATTTTTCGATTTCAAATCCTAGGTGTGAAAAATTAAAACGCAAAAAACGCAGCAAAATACCGATTTCGTATTGAAGCTTTCGAGACACTAGATTTATATAATTACTGTAAATGCATATTGTCATTGGTTATGTCCCTGAATTTTTCAGATTTTTGGCAGGGTGCGCCGTAGTAGCAAAAATGAAAACCGATTTTTTCGGCGTTTTTCGCGTGAAAAAGCAACTTAGACTGTGAATTGTGGTATTCCGTTAAATAGATAACTATATTCTGTGTTTTTAAACATTTCCATGTTGAGTAAAACAGTGTATACAAGAAGAAAAACAAAAATAAGTCAAGAAAAAAACGTGCTATGCGCGTTGTATTCAGAAGTATCAGCATTATTTCCAAGAGCTGCGATGGTGCAGTGAGTAAGATGCTTGGCTGCGAGACTGCTGCAAACTTTTTGACGCGCGTTCGCACCCTGCTACGGTACATTTTTTTTTATATTAATTTTTTCAATTTCTAACTAAACGACAATGAAAAACTATTAGTTTATTAATATTTAAAAATATTTTTACCTAAAATATACGCAAAAACAATTATGGAGCAGTTTCTATTCCATCATTTCTCTAGTCGTATATTTGCTTAAATACCCAACTGTTTCATTTTTTCTACGTTAAATGAATATACGTACTTAGTTTTAAAATCGCATACCTTTAATAACTTTGAATAGTGGAAGAAGATTTCTTCAATAAAAAGAATATAAGCAGCCTTTGTCGAATGGGAAGGAAATTCCTATGTATATTGAGGTAGTAAGACACTAAACGCGTATCTGGTCGACAAAGCGAAAATATATATTGCAGGAAAGCAATTTTTAACGCTTTAATCCCTCGTACAAGTAGGTGATCAGAGCAAAAATAGAGCATACCTGGCGACCGTATCATAAACCCAGTTTTTAAAATCCAGTGATTGTGTGCTACGTTGGATGAGTGTGCTTAAGACTAAGCAGTCTTCGCGGCAGAGGTCGGCTAATGACCATTTATTTTATTACTTATGTTTAGCGTCGATGCAGTCCCCAGGTAATTATTTGTACGGTCGGTGACTACCTGCTAAAGCGTGGTCTTTCGAGGGCGATCATACAACTGAACTCAACCTTTTCAATCAACCAATAAAAACAGGACAATATTCCATCCACCAAAAGCAGTTTACATTTTTGAAATACCCCAAACTCTCCCCCGGTTGTGAAATGACTTCTTCCAAGGAAAGGGACGTAGAAATGAATCAGTCTTGGACGAAATTCCAAACAGCACGGAAAGCAATCAGCTAGCTACTATTTTACTATTTTTTGTTTGCCTATATTCGTCGTGTTCTCAACAAGTCAAGTAGAGGCTTTGAATTTATTGACAGGAAAACTGTCCGCGTTAGATGTATTAATTGTAATAAATTGATACGCAAATCATGTGGACAGAAAAAGAGGATTAATACAGAGGCTGATTCCACGATGTTTTCAAGAATTCTAAGCAAAGTGGTTACTGCTGGTGATGTGTTGTGCAATACGTGTCGTATTTTTGTATACAAAAATAAAAAACGTGTGCGCGAGGTGAATTTCAAAACACCAGTTGACCAATTTTCACAACGTGAGGAATCTTCGCATGAAACATCTTCAATCAGAACACCCTCTATCGAAACTTCCGCAGCCGGGATCTTTTTGGACGAAACGATTGTACCTGGAACATCTGCAACTGGAGAATGTTCATCTGACGCATGTGCACAGAAACCACCTTCACCCGAAGAACCAAGCGACAAATCATCTTTTGAGTCTAATCTATCAACTTCTTCAATGGGAGATCCGTCGTTTACGTTAGATACAAGTGATCATCCAGAATCAAATATTACATGCATCGAAATGCCATTTTCAAGGATCATTGCCACTCATGGATATTGTTTCGTCTGTGGGTCCAAAACGAATATAATTAATGTACCACCTGAGACAAGGAAGCAGATATTTATTAGGCGGAGATTATATGTTCCCCAAGGAAATAGGTGCTGCTCTATACATTTATTAAAAACGGTTGTTCGAAGACGTTATATTGAACTTACGCGTACATTCAAATACCAGTTTTATCGATGTTAACGAACTTAGAGATTATTTCGAATACCTTGCAGTTAGTAGTGATTCTAGTATTAAAAGATAAAATAGGTGATTTTACATTATCAGAAGAACGTCTTAAAATATTCACGGGATTAACTTGGGAAAATCTAATTCAACTTAGAGAAATGATGAAGTCCATGAGAAATACGGAAAAACCAGCTGTGACACAGGCTATTGTTGTCTTTTTATTTAAATTGCGTACTGGAAATTCGAATAGTATGATAGCTTCAATTTTTGGGTTAGAGCGCGAACAACAGGTATCCGATTTTTGTAAAGCAGTTAGGAACTCGTTTGAAAAAGATATTTTACCATATCATTTCGGAGTCGCGGCTTTTTCTCGTCAACATTTAATAGAAAATGAAACGTCCATTATTGCTAAACAGTTATATAATATAACAGACCAGCTAGCACTTATTTTTGACGGTACATATATTCGCCACCAAAAAAGTTCTAACAACGAATACCAACGGAAATCATACTCTGGCCAAAAAAAAGTACCACTCTGCAAACCTTTTACTGTTTGCACGACAAACGGTTACATTATTGATATGCTCGGACGTTTCTATGCAGATCAAAATGATGCAGAAATAATGAAAATTGCACTTCAAGATCCGAATGGCTTACAGAGATTAATAAAACGAGGAGATATTTGTATAGTTGATCGAGGTTTCCGTGATGTACGATCATATTTAGAAGAATCTGAGTATAAAGTGCTCATGCCTGCTTTAAAAGGAAAACGCAATCAATTGACAACTGCAGAATCCAATGCTTCACGCCAAGTAACGAAAGTTCGCTGGGTTGTGGAAACGATTCACGGCATCATTGGACAGAAATATAAATTACTGCACCACCAAATGGACAATAAGTTACTCCCTATAGTCGGATTATATTGCAGAATAGCATGTTTTTTAAATAATACATTTGGAAAACGATTAAATTCAGACGTTGGACTCCGTGATGAAATAGTAAATAGAATGTCAAATCAACAACATATAGAAAATACATTGGCAATAGAAGTAGAGACAAACCACTGGAATAGAAAAAAAATACCATTTAATATGATATCTGCGACGGATCTTCTTGATTTCCCAGAAATGACAGAGAGAGACCTCAAAATTCTATTTACCGGATCGTATCAATTATCACAAGCAGTTTCATATTTAGCAGAAATAATGGACGAAGACAACAATATTCATATACATTCTTTAAAAGAAAATAACAATATAATTAAATTCCAAGTAAAATCACGCCATATTAATAGTAAAATGTATCGATGTTACATAGAATATATACCAAATTCAATTGGCTCTTCCGGGAGTGAAACGGTACTATTGCGAATGCGCGAATGGTAATCGCACTATCGGGTGTTGTTCCCATATTGCAGCTATTATTTATTATTTGTCACATGCTCGATTCTTGTCGACAATTATAAGGCCTGCAGAGATACTTAGTAGAATGTTTAACGAGGAGCAAGTGGCACCTGTTATTAATGAAGACAGCGATGAAGATTAAAAACATAAGATATGACTTTATTCAAGTTACCTAATGATCATGCAGATGAGTATTGTTACAACAAAATTCATATATGTATTAAGTGTCAAATAATATAAAAAATTGTATTATTAATAGGGGTACTAAGAAGAGATGAACGATGAAAGCTAAGGACACCAGACATAAATTTTTATTAAATTCACCAAACATTCATGCAGATAACTATTACTACAAAAAAGTCCATATATATATTAAGTATCGAAAAATATAAAGAATTGTATTATTAATAGGAATCCTCAGATGAGATACTGCGAAGAAGCAATGAAGCCACCTGAGTCTTGGGTTAAGCATTATGCATCACCTTTGTTGAAATGTGGACATGTGTAACGGAAATGGATAATAAGAGAACAATTTCTCGTCTAAAATAAGTAATTTAGACTGCCAAGAGACGTAAACATTCATAAACCTTGCACATCATAAATCTTGTCATCATGATATCCGTAACTGTATGCAAAGACTGCTAATGTTCTTTTTATTGAAGAAATCTTCTTCCACTATTCAAAGTTATTAAAGGTATGCGATTTTAAAACTAAGTACGTATATTCATTTAACGTAGAAAAAATGAAACAGTAGGATATTTAAGCAAATATACGACTAGAGAAATGATGGAATAGAAACTGCTCCATAATTGTTTTTGCGTATATTTTAGGTAAAAATATTTTTTAATATTAATAAACTAATAGTTTTCATTGTCGTTTAGTTAGAAATTGAAAAAAATTAATATAAAAAAAAATGTACCGTAGCAGGGCGCGAACGCGCGTCAAAAAATTTGCAGCTGTCTCGCAGCCAAGCATCTTACTCACTGCACCATCGCAGCTCTTGGAAATAATGCTGATACTTCTGAATACAACGCGCATAGCACGTGTTTTTTCTTGACTTATTTTTGCTTTTCTTCTTGTATACACTGTTTTACTCAACATGGAAATGTTTAAAACCACAGAATATATTTATCTATTAAAGGGAATACAAAAATTCAAAGTATAAGTTGCTTTTTCACGCGAAAACGCCGAAAAATCGGTTTTTCATTTTTGCTACTACGGCGCACCCTGCCAAAAAATCTGAAAAAATTCAGGGACATAACCAATGACAATATGCATTTACAGTAATTATATAAATCTAGTGTCTCGAAAGCTTCAATACGAAATCGGTATTTTGCTGCGTTTTTTTGCGTTTTTAATTTTTCACACCTAGGATTTGAAATCGAAAAATCGGAAAAAATTCTCAAACACGTATCTCAACAGTCGCAATGCACCAGATTTTTGTCATAATTTTCATACTCGATTAAATAGGGGAAATAGGCACAAACTCGCTAAGCCGAATTTTCCCAATAGTTACCCTTCCGAACATGATAGAGTGTTCAAATTTGGTACAGAATGTTTTTTTCTGATGCTCTATCGATGGATCCATCGTATGTCAAATTTGGTTCAAGGGCACATTTGACCCCCTTATTCGGCTATACCCTTTAACGAAAAAGCCAAGAGCATATTTCAAAAAATATATATATGCTTTTATTTCTGAATTTTGTAACAAGATAAGAAGACGTTCCCCAGACTTTGTTTTCTCGCTCAAGACAAATTCTCGAAGATATGATATAATACAATCCCAATTATCTAATAAAGATGTTGCAGCCGCGTGGTGGGAAAGCCAGCGCGTAGTGCACAAATTTGAAATCTTTCGGCTTTTAATTTGATAGCATTCTTGAAACTCGCGGAATATTGCAGTCCGTTTCGGGCTGGAATATATAAAACCTACTGCCTGATGTAAATCGTCCTCACATTCGTCTGGAAGGGTACTGCACGCTGCGCGCACTACCAATGCACAGGAATGGCAAGGATATCTCAAAGTGAAAAAGTTATCGCCGAGAATTTTTGAAAGAGCAGTCTTGAACAAGCAATATTGCCCTACCATGACAGACGCGTTGTCGCATGATAAGGCAAGGATGTTTTTAATCGGAATTTCTTTTTTCCACATTTCATGTTTAAATGCTTCAAATATCTTTTCGGAACTACAATCTTTCGCGTCGAGATTAATTAATTTTAATAATTCCGATCGTGCATCCAAAGTCGTGGGATCAACGTAACGAACTAGAAGCGTCATCCATTTTTCATTCGTCGAGTCCGACGTCTCGTCAATAAAAATTGAAAATTTATTGTTCCGTAGAACACTAGAAAGACGATTTGTTTCTTAGGGATACAGAACCTTCATTGTAATATTGGTACACTTTGTTCGACTTATTTTCATACCGTCCAAAATCGGTTTTGGCACAGTTTGAAAGTACTCAAGGGTCCGGCCCGCGACTTTAAACGGGAGATTCAATGTAGCTATTAAAGCTGCATACGGAATCTCCGTGCTATGCCGCTGTTCCTCGAACGACTGAGCCGATCCTTCGGAATGCGTATTGAAATCATTCGATCTAGTCACGTCTATTCCATTTCTTGCGCAGTTCTTAAGATGGTATTTAGAATCTGTATGGCGATTTAAAATATATAAACGGCTTTAATCTTATCTCACAAATTGAGCAATAAGAAGAAGACAGAACGCCGTCGACTTTACGCAACCATGGTTTAAATTTTTCAATGTTAGAACATTGAGATGTAACAGTCTCCGTCGGACGTTCCGTTGTATCAAGATTTAAATTAGTTAATAAAAATTTATGTCTCGCAGATTCTAAATGCCTCTTAACATTTAAGGATCGACACTTAAAAGTTCGTCTACAAATGGAACAATAAAAAACGGTATTGTTCCCTGGAACTTCGCGTAGCCACGACTTTAAATTTGGATCATTCATCCAAATAGATCGAAATCAATATTTAAACTTTGTGTTGATTTCCTCAAATGCTGCCATTTTTATTATACAATTTAATTGCACTAATTAAAAAATAATTATTAAAAACTTACACAACGGCACGAAATACTGTCACTTTGCACAAGCACAATAAAATCAACTTTAATAAACAAACACGATTAAACACGATAAAATCAACTTTAATAAACGAATTACTTTATTTGTCTGCTGGCAATCTACAACAGAATTCTTTTGCCAGGAATCACGAGATCTCCACCATCAAACCGTTTAGAAACAAAGGAAAAGTGATACCGTGTGCCAGTTTATACAAAGTATGGGTTGGATTTTAAATTTTAAAAAGACTTTGCCGAATATTTTTAAAGGTACAAAACATAGCGTTTCATTTTACTTCGAAATTACTTCGGGCAGCTTCGGAGAATCGAGAAAGAGGGCTTGCATTATTTTGCCTTTGTCGATTTTCCGAAACTCCACGAGCTCACGTACGCGTGATCTGGCATGTGTGAGTAGGACACCGTCGTTGCTTTCTGGCACCTGTGTATTTAGCGCGCGTAAACCAGCCTTAAGGTTGTGCGCGCACTGCAGCACGGCGGGATCGCGTCCGCGTGCTTCCGCTTTCTTTGCGATGCAAGAATCTTCTTCGGGGAATCCCGACAGGTCCTCGGTTAGACTCATCGAGTCCAAACGCGTGTGAAAAACCGAGTGTAATATCAAATCAAAGAAATATATGGTGAGTCGTAATTATTTATTGACAACGAAGTAGGAGTGGGAGCGTCTAGTTACATACACGAAGATTGGTCTGCATTCACGAGTTGTTAATAAAGTTGAGGGTAGACGATCAACAAATATTTGCACTTAACCAGTCTCTCGTATTCAACGGCACTGCAATTTCGCGACGAGGATGCGATGCTGGTCGAAAATTTTGATGTAAAAGTATACATCGAGAAAGTGGCACGTGAGGACCGTACATAACCTAAATCGAGCACGTGTTTGACTTCACAGGACACGAACATAAGACGATTTACACAGTCGATATCGCCGGCTTTTACAAAAGGTAAGTCTTAACATTTAAGTCAACATTTTGTTCAAACATATTCTATAAAGACCTCTGTAAGTTTCATCTGCCATGCTTCAAAAGTTTTTACACAGCTTTATCTCTTATGCATGCATGCAACTTAATTTAATTGGTTGTTTCATAAAACATTTATAGAAAAATGAAACACGTTTTTGTGAAGTCCTATAAAATACTTCAGTTTATTTGTAATTCATCAGTAAAAGAATCTAAATCTATATTATCCAATACACAAGATACAAAGACAGACATACAGGGTGTCCCGTAAATAGTGTAAGAACCGGAAAGGGGGGGTAGGTGAGACGATTCTAAACAACAATTTCCTTTGCAAAAATGTCGGATGGGGCTTCGTTTTGGAATTATTAACGAAAAACACTGACCAATCACGGCGCTCGCCTTCCGCGCGCTCAGGGCCGTCCGACCTCGGAGAGCCACCGCACCGGGTAGGTAGCAAGATGCGCGTTGAAAATACATCGGGGAACGAGTACAAATAATTAAAAATACTACCACTGCAACTGTTACCTAATTCGTGAATTACTACGTAATTAGTACGTAAATTACTAAATGGAATTTACTTTTTATTAATTATTTGTATTCGCTGTTTCCGAGAAAGAAGGAATAAAATCTCGGAATTTTTAGAAAATTAACCATTCGCACCTGAGTGATGCTTCTCGTCAGAGTGTTTTAAAATTAAAATAAGGATTATTATCACAAAATTAAAATAAATACGGTAAGAACCATTCGTAACCGTTTGTTATTAAAAACTGTACTGGAAAAGCAGACTGGATTTCTGCGTACCGAAACATTTCTCGAATGCAAAGGGTTAATAGAGAAATAATTGAAATTCGACTTACCCATTCATCTGCAAATTGACCTACTGCGCTGACAATAGGGCCCGGCCAATGCACCGCTGTCGATCATGGCAAGGTCGAAGACCCGAACGAAAATCAGCTGATGGGCCAGCCCGGTCACTGTACCTGCTTCTCACCCCGAAAACACTTCACAGCACGGTCACTAACTCTTTTCACTTTCGCATACCGATGCGTTCCGTTGTACCCTTCTTCGATTGTTGCACCTTCCTGGGTTGATAACGGTGTCTGGATGTTGCTCCCTCCTGAATTGTTGTTGCTCCCTGAATTGTTGTTCCTTCCTGGATTGTTGCTTCTTCAAACCTTGCTCCCTCCAGGATTGTTGTTCCTTTTCGCTGGGATAATGGGCGCGATACGTGCGGGCGGCTTTCTTCACGTTCCCCTTGGAGTCCGCGAAAACGAAGAACGAACGATAATACTCTGCATTTACGCGTTCCATCGCGTGCGTCCGCTTCTGTTCAGAAACGCGTAGGTTCTGTGAAAAATTTTGACTGACAAATTGCATTTCCCTCCCCGAAAATGTTCCAGGTAAGGTAAACCCATTGTCGCGCGATTCGGAGTTACCTGCGATCGACGAACGTGCAGACCATGTTTGCCGCAAATGTTTGCTGCAAAACCGTACGGTCGGCTCTTCTAATAGAATTTTTAAGATTCACCGTGAATATTTTTTCATGGATAACATATTTAATTGTACAACAAAATATTTAACACAAATATTAAAAAATATATCTTCTTGGAATTTTTATTTGAGAAATAAGAACTAGAAAAAATATTATTTAATATTCTTTTTAAATATTTTTGTTTTTTGTTGCTCCAATATTATTTATTATCGCATATTATCTATTATGTAATTAACTCCTTCTTCGTGGATTAATTTTTATAAACAACACCTTTCTATTTTATTTAATTTTGCATGGTATATTCTTCTTTCTTTTTTATAACAAATTTTCCATGGAAAAATATTCACGGTGAATCTTAAAAATTCTATTAGAAGAGTCGACCGTACGGTTAGCAGCAAAAATTTGAGGCAAACATGGTCGGCACGTTCACCGATCGCAGGTAACTCCGAATCGCGCGACAATAGGTTGCCCTACCTGGTACTTTTTCGGGGAGGGAAATGCAATTTGTCAGTCAAAATTTTTCGCAGAACCTACGCGTTTCTGAACAGAAGCGGACGCACGCGATGGAACGCGTAAACTCAGAGTATTATCGTTCGTTCTTCGTTTTCGCGGACTCCAAGGGGAACACGGAGAAAGCCGCCCGCACGTATCGCGCCCATTATTCCAGCGAAAAGGAACAACAATCCTGAAGGGAGCAAGGTTCGAAGAAGCAACAATCCAGGAAGGAGCAACAACCATTCAGGAAGGAGTAACAATTCAGGAGGGAGCAACATCCAGGCACCGTTATCAACCCACGAAGGAGCAACAATCGAAGAAGGGTGCAACGGAACGCATCGGTATGCGAAAGTGAAAAGTGTTAGTGACCGTGCTGTGAAGTTTTTTCGGGGTGAGAAGCAGGTACAGCAATCGGGCCGTCCCATCAGCTGATTTTCGTTGGGGTTTTTGACCTTGCCGTGACCGACAGCGGTGCATTGGCCGGGCTCTATTGTCAGCGCAGTAGGTCAATTTGCAGATAAATGGGTAAGTCGAATTTCAATTATTTCTCTATTAACCCTTTGCATTAGAGGAATGTTTCGGTACGCAGAAATCCAGTCTGCTTTTTCAGTACAGTTTTTAATAACAAACGGTTACAAATGGTTCTTACCGTATTTCTTTTAATTTTCTGATAATAATTTTTATTTTAATTTTAAAACACTTTGGCGAGAAGCGTCACTCGGTTGCGAAGGGTTAATTTCCTAAAAATTCCGAGATTTTATTCCTTTTTTCTCGGAAACAGCGAATACAAATAATTAATAAATTCCATTTAGTAATTTACGTACTAATTACGTAGTAATTAACAAATTAGGTAATCGTTGTAGTGGTAGTATTTTTAATTATTTGTATTCGTTCCTCGATGTATCTTCAACGCGCATCTTGCTACCTACCCAGCGCGGTGGCTCTCCGAGGTCGGACGGCCCTGAGCGCGCGGAAGGCGAGCGCCGTGATTGGTCAGTGTTTTTTGTTAATAATTCAAAAACGAAGCTCCATCCGACATTTTTGCAAAGGAAATTGTTGTTCAGAATCATCTCAGCTACCCCCCATTTCCGGTTCTTACACTATTTACGGGACACCCTGTATATAAAGATAAAAAGAATATTTTTACCAGTATCTTCATATTCTTAAATATTTTAATATTTTTTCCCATTTTGCCTAGTTACATTAATAAATCTGAGTAAATCGTCAACATTATGTTTATATTTATTAACAAATATCTTAACATAGAACTTAATATTATTAGTCGGACTACTCGTAAATTGAATCTGCGATTCCTTAACTAAAGATATAGTTGTAGCTATAACATTCAGATTACTCAAATTACTTCTATCACTAATAAAATATTTTATGAAGTTGTATGCTCTTTAAAATGTTTATGATCTATTGGGACTTTATTAACTTTATGTTTTAATAAATTAATAATCAAAGTATCTCTATTAATATTATACTCAAGTAAGAGTGTCACAATAGTATTAATATTATCTTTTATTAATACTGTGTATCTCTAATGTTTAAATTTGATTAAATATTTTAAATCTGTTATCCGGTTTTTGTAAATATCCAAATTATTTTTAAATCTGTGGTTTGGAAAAATGAAAAGGGCTTGAATTTAAGGGGAGAAATCACTGTGACAGATTGGGAAAATTGAAATTTTTGTATTATCTCTTTTCAATGGTTGACGGTTTAAGAATGACTCCCTAAAATATTAAAGTAAAATTTGCAAAAATGCATTTAGATGTAGAAAATGTAATATGTCTAATGCTTGAAATTAACTGTTCTTTACTTTTGGACATTCATTTGAAACTCTTTTATTATTTCTACTGTGGTAATGGTTTTATATGAATAGGAAGTATTTTGATCGAGATAATTGTGTGAATGATAACTATTTCGAATGTCCCGATGCATGACTAAAGTGGTTCAAATGGCAACTTATTTAGCCGTAAACCAATTTAACAATAGCTATTCAGGATTATTACAAATCACACGGGTCCACGATATTAAAATTGGATCACAGGCTATGCATATCAACACAAACAGAACTTGCTTCGCCTTTCCGTTGCTGAGTGAAAACACAAAACAGTGACACATGACATTGGGTTGAAGGAAAAAGGAGATATAAATGAAGGAGATGAGGATGATCTTTCTACAAAAGATACGGTTTTGGGTCCGGAAGTAGATCCCCTTTAGAAAGTTTAAAAACTCCAATGTTATTTCTTAGATAATTTGGTGCGAAACTTTTTGAACACGTTTTTCTCAAAACCACATTTTTCAAACTGCGTGTCTCAATAATGCAGTCAACGATGACATTTAATTAAAATTTTGTGTGCTGATTCCTAATACAATTTTCTTCAGTTCCATGTATGGAAGCCTCTCACGCTGGTTCCTATTATGGTTATAACAATTAATATTTTTATACGAAATTTTGAGAAGAAGTAGTTCAAGAAATATACTTTAGAAGACATTAAACATTTATCAGAAGAAGTTTTATTGTTATGCCCAAAACATTGTTGAAAATTGCCTTTATTGTCAGCCATCACAGTGGTTTCACCCCTTGCTGCATCTTTTATCTTAAGATCACATTTCAATAGAAATCATAAGTAGACCTCTATGTAAGACAATTTAATTTATTTTGTATAAAAAGAGTTTTCTCCTTGCCTTTATATTCAAAAATTCAAAATACGGTTCACTCTTACAGAAAAGGGGTCAACATCCCAAACATTAAGTGTCATTGGTCCATTACTTGGATATTTATCCAACACATTAAATAATGTAGTGTTATAATATAATAGCATGTCAATTATCTTAAATATCATGTTATATTCTTTATGGACTAAATTCTCAATTTTCTTTATCTTTTTATCTTCTTTGCTATCTAATTTGAATACTTTTGCGTGGTAATATATTATAAGAAGTTGTATTAATAAATTATCTAATAAATCTAAATCACAATTGGGTAATTCTATTGTAAGATAAGTACAGTCAATCAGAAAGACGAAGTTGCCAATATTAATTAATTAAACTACTGTTCTTAATATGGTAAACATTCTTTTTTATTCTTTATCTCTGAATGTTGAGATTACACAAGTACGAAAATTACGTAAAAAATCTGGTGCATTGTCGTTATTGAGATACTTCTTCAAGAATTTTTTCCGGTTTTTCAATTCCAACTTCTAGGTGTGAAAAATTAAAAACGCCAAAAAACGCAGAAAAATACGGATTTCGTCATGAACCTTTCGGGACACTAAATTTATATAATTACTGTAAATGCATATTGTCATTGGTTATGTCCTCGAATTTTTTCAAACTTTGTGGTAGGGCGCGCCGTAGTTGCAAAAATCGAAAACCGTTGCTTTCAACGTTTTTCGCGTGAAAAAGTAACTTATACTTTGAGTTTTTGTATTCCTTTTAATAGATAACTATATATTCTATGTTTTGAAACATTTGTATGTTGAGAAGAACGGCGTATAGAATAGAAAAACAGAAATAAGTCAGCAAATAAGGGGTGCCATGCGCGTTATATTCAGAAGTATCAACGTTATTTCCAAGAGTGTGGTGCAGTGAGTAAGATGCTTGGTTGCGAGACTGTTCCAAACGTTTTCACATAGATTCACGGCCTTCTAAGGTACATGTTTTTTATTACATTAATTATATATTTTTCAATTTTCAACTAAACGACAATGAAGAACTATTTGTTTATTAATATTTATAAAATATTTTCACCTAAAATAAACGCAAAAGCAATTATGGATTAAAGGGTTTAGCCAATTATACCATAAAACAGTTCTATTTAATATACTAGTGTTTAATTTTTTCTATGTTAAATGAGAATACGTACTTAGTTTTAAAATCTCATACCTTTAGTAACTCTAAATAGAGGAAGAAAATTTCTTCAATAAGGAGAGTATAAGCAGTCTTTGTATATAGTTACGGATATCATGCTGACAAGGTTTATGATATGCACGATTGAAGTTCGAAATTCTCCGTGGACAATGTTTATATCTATTGACAGATTAAGTTACGTATTTTAAACGAGAAATTGTTCTCTTGTTACGCATTTTCGATATAATATGTCCATATTTTAGCAAAGGTAATGCGTGATGCCTAACCCAAAACTCAGCTTCATTGCTTTTTCGCTGTATCTCTTATAAGGATTCCTGTTAATAATGCATTTTCTTATATTGTTTGATACTTAATACATGAACTTTTATGTAGTAATACTTATCTGCGTGATTGTTAGGGGAGTTTAATAAAATGTCATGTCTAGTGTACTTAGCTTTCATCGCTTATCTCTTCTTAGTACTCCTATTAAGAAACGAATGCAACAAATATGTTGCACTTCTTATCCGTCTAAATAAATAAATTGGAGCAATAATATAGTTTCCAATTATTCCTGCCCATACGTTAATGGAGAACCGACCTTGATTAAATTGTTGAACCATTGTCACACACGTGGAGTGTACGTCGTGCACGATTCATTAACCAATGTCAATTGCCAGTTAAATGCATTATTTGTATTTAAAATTACATGCATTTCCAACATGGAAGGATTAGTCTGAAAATATTGACTAGATAAAGTGGTTAATTAAATATAGCTAAACGATATTTCCTATTTAATTTTTAGACAAAATGACTCGAATATGTTATATTAATACTAAACCTACCGACAGTTCTTGTATACCTATTCCTACCGCGCTCGGTCAGATATATCAGTAATTAAAATAAGTTATCGATTTCACTATTCGACGCAGATAGTGGTTGATTTATTGCTGAATGTATATAAAATGAAGAATTTTCATGAAATTTCGTCCAAATTTATTTTTATATAATTTTACTTATTGTTTCGTGGCGGTATTGGCTTTAGGAATAGGAAGGCCACGGGGCGCAAGTTTT
Organism: Colletes collaris; assembly: GCA_030068185.1. Classification (NCBI taxonomy): domain Eukaryota; kingdom Metazoa; phylum Arthropoda; class Insecta; order Hymenoptera; family Colletidae; genus Colletes; species Colletes collaris. The sequence continues at coordinate 300,768 of JASGYR010000197.1, read as the reverse complement.
ACCCTTTTTCAAGGGGCGGAGTGATATTACAGGAAATTAAACAGTCACAGACAGTTATATCAGCACCAGTTTATTCGCCGTATTCGCGATATGCGTGTAAGCGGCTCACGGATTAATTTCGCGATATGCGTGTAAGCGGCTCACGGATTAATTTCGCGATATGCGTGTAAGCGGCTCACGGATTAATATAAGAATCAGAGCAGTTAAATTTAGGTTGAACTTTTACGTGTTGGCACGTGGCACTGGAAAAGGACTCGGCGACGTACAAAAATGGCGACACTGATCACACACGTTCACTGGATATCTTTTTAGTGTACTTTTAGGAGAATCGAACAGCGAGAGAGTTTTTACCGGTCGTACGCCGGTATTTGTATGATCGCCGAGTCTAAAAAAAAACCGGGATTTGACGTCGATCCAATCATCGATTGGATCGACGTTGTGACGTCGTGTACCGCGGCGCGCGCACGCGCGCGTGCGTGTTAATCACGCATGGAGAAACAATTTCAGGCCCGTACCTAGCCGGGCGTGGGCCGCGTCCGACCAGGGACGGGCCATTTCGATTTGGTGCCCGTGGTACGCGGGGTCAACCTTTTTTAATTCCTGAACAACTTATAAACTTAAAAAACTAAAACTTCATTTTTCCCGCGTAAGAAACCAAACTTAATATTATGTACATCTAAAATTATTTATGAAAAAAACTGATAAAATTAAACTTTTATATTATATTGTTATGCATACATATACATACCTTACTCGGCTTCCTTACATTGTTTACAAGTTAGTTTAGTCTGAAATGTACATTTGCCGCACACATATTTTTCGTACTTTGTACGGATTTTTGTTGTTTTATAATTTTTACAAAATTTTATTTGACAAGTTTTTTGTACGAACGAATGTGAACTTGTAGACGGTGTTGATAGAAGCTGTTTTTCTTGTGATTTTTTATATGCAGCGCCGAGCTCTGAAGCTAACTGGAATAAAAATTGCTGCCTCGAAATGTTTTCATCCGTTGTTTCCTTATACAAAACCCAGGCATTTATTCCAGGTTGGTCCAAAGTGTTAAAAAATATCTGAAGTGGCCACCTACAACATTTCGACTTCATATTGTATTTCCTTGCCATCTGGTCTGCCACATCTACACCAAATTTTATAGCATTATAAAATCTAATAGTTTCCGGTATACGTTTGTTGCTTTTTTCTATTTCTATTGATTTATGTATGGATCTTAGGACAATCACTTTTTTTTTGGCTTACTTTTATACACTGTAAGAGTCATGTGATTTGATTTATACAATTTGCTTGAAAATGTAGTCATTTTACCTTTTCTTTCTTTGGTTAACTTTGGCAACTCTCTTTTATTTCCACGGATTGTTCCAACAATTGTAGTTTTTTTTGCAAGTAGCTTCTTGGCTAATGATACACTCGGGAAGAAATTATCTGTTGTTACGTTTCTTCCGCGTCCTGTGAATGGTTCCATCAATTTTAGAACAACGAACCCCCAAGTGGAATTCAACATTCTCTTCTTTCATCCTTTCCCGAATAGGGAAACCCATTTATTATATACTTGCTATTGACGTCACACGCCAACCAGAACTTTATTCCAAAGTATAGCCGAATAAGTGGGTCAAATGTGCCCTTGAACCAAATTTGACATACGATGGATCCATCGATAGAGCATCAGAAAAAAACACTGTGTCACATTTCAACCCTTTATCTTGTTCGGAAGGGTAGTTATAGGGAAAATCCGGATTAGCGAATTAGTGCCTATTTCCCCTATTTCAACGAGTACGAAAATTATGAAAAAAATCTGGTGCATTGTGGTTATTGAGATACATGTTTGAGAATTTTTTCCGATTTTACGATTCCATATCCTAGGTGTGAAAAATTAAAAACGCAGAAAAATACCGATTTTGTATTGAAGCTTTCAAGGCACTAGATTTATACAATTACTGTAAATGCATATTTTTATTGGTTATGTTCCTGAATTTTTTCAGATTTTTTGACAGGGTGCGCCGTAGTAGCAAAAATAAAAAACCTATTTTTCGGCGTTTTCGCGTGAAAAAGCAACTTATATTTTGAATTTTTGTATTCCCTTTAATGGATAACCATATTGCATGGTTTTAAACAATTCTATGTTGAACAGAACGGTGTATAGAATAGAAAAACAAAAATAAGTCACCAAATTATAGGTGCTATGCTCTAGCTGTGTATTCGCTTAAATACGCTACTGTTTTATTTTTTTTACGTTAAATGAATATACGTGTTTCGTTTAAAAATCTCATACCTTTAATAACTCTGAATAGTAGAAGCAGATTTTTTCAATCAAACGAACATATGCAGTCTTTGCATATAGTTACGAATTGTTTTTGAAAACTAACATTTCACATTACTTTCAGTGTGCGAGATGTTAAACAATAATCGTGGTTGACAAAACAAATAAAGGCGCAAAAAACGCTCCAAAAGTATATTTATACATATTTCAGGATAAAATATTTGTAAGATACTTTTAGAACATTTATAAATAAATATAAAGCATTGTTATATAGTTGGAATTTAGGGAGAAAAATAATAAAGAATAAAAATACTAAGTCCAGAAGAGAGACTCGAACCTACGGTAGAAAAACTTCCAGCGGTTCCGCAGTCGGACAATGTGACGCTGCGCCAACGACCCCGTTGAAAATATCGTTGATTTTCTAGAATATATACGCCCAATGATTGGCTTTATTTTATTTGTTTCAATTGTTATAGTAATTCTGCTCAGTGTAGAAACATTATACATTCTACAAAGCACTCGTATATTGAAGAATGCATCAAAATTCAATGTGTAAGTTACTCTAATACGTAGAAAATGAGGAAAAAATCGGTTCTAATTTTTGTCACTGCGGCGCACCAAAATGAAAAATCAAAAAAAAATTGACAATAATAGTAATAGCAATACCTGTTTACTGTAGAAGTATAAAAGTAGTTCCGGACCTCCTTCAATACGTAATCGACATTTCTCGGCATTTTTTGCGGTGTTTTATTTTTTACTACCTGGTTTTTCAATCAAAAAATCTGAAAATCTCCCATAATATGTGCTCCGGTACCCGAAGTGTCTCTGAATTTTTTTACATTTTTTTACTCAATAAGTTAAGAGACATGGTACAAAAACATGATTTTCGTTTTCACCCCATTACTACCCCCACGGTCGAGATAAGCTATCGAATGACCCGTCGTTCGTTCAATTCGGTTCGGGGGCACATTTGACCTCCTTATTCGGCTATACTCTTTGATAAAGGTTTGAAAACGGTCAATTTGACCGGTACTGGTAGGTTTAGTTTTAAATATATCAACAACAAATTACGTTAATATTGCAAAATATTATTAATCCAGAATACTATTGTAGAATCAAGCCGGCTACAAGAGCCACGATTATCACGAATTATATCAAAAAAGTTTATTACATAATAATGATCGTTTTCACACACCCCAGCTCACTCCGCATTAACCACACGCTTCAATTGCTCTGCCCCCCCCCCCGGTCGTCTTCACCTAATCTCACATACACACACGCGCGCGCCCTGATACAAAACCTGCACGCATTCTGCATTCGTCTTCGCAATCTGACAATCGATTGATTTGTTTATGCGGTTCGAACAGCTTATTCCGACTCCGGACATAGCAATCGATTGACAACTCGCGCACTTACACAACACACCCCACATATCTTTGTCTAAAACTTTGGCTATTTCGTATGGGCCGCGGTATTTCGGTGCGAGTTCTCAGCTTTCTATCTAATACAATGGCGCCTTTGATATATATTTTTGCCTCTTTCCGGTTCTTGTCATACTGTCGTTTCATTACACTTTCATTCTCGCGTAATAGCTCTGAAACATCGCGTTTTTTCCTCCACGACGCCTAATTCGTCGTTTATTTGTCTAATTTCTGTCGTTAATGGATTTTCACACCATCCGCTGTTCCAATAATTGAAAATGATCTCGTGGGGTGTTTGACGACTGACCCTATGGTAGCTATTGTTGATTGCCCAGTGTACCTTGTAGGGTTTCTCGTTCCAGTCTTCACCGGTTATTGTACATGAAGAAGTAGCTAAACAGTTTAATATTACATTGTTTATCTTTTCTATCTGTCCATTCACCCGCGGAGTACCGGTTGCAATTTTAACATGTTGTATATCGTGTTCGCTACAAAATTCCGCAAAATTCTTTGCTGTGAAAGCTGTTCCGCGATCAGTTATAATACGCATGGGTTTGCCGTAATGCGACATGAACTCTATCACAAATCTTACTGTACTAGTCGCGGCCACATCCTCTACAGCTTTTAAAATTAGGAACAGTGGCGGTCATATACTTACGTACAAGCAATATTTTACTTTTAAAACTACCTGTATTCTTTTGAGAAGTTCACATAGGTATAAAAATCATATTTTTATAAAATTTGAACCTTATTTTATTAAATACTGGAAAAGTTTTTATTTATTTCAAAAATTTAACTTTCTAAATATTTTACGTTGAATAGTAGACTATGAAGCAGACAATTACTTACGTACAAATGAAAAATGAATGTATTTTTGTATCAAATGTTAACTTAAAATTTTAAATACTTAATATTTAGTAGATAACCTTTTTTGCCATATCACAGCTGCACATCTCCGTGGCAGGGAATCAATCTGATGCATCAATCCACGGGTGTTTACAATTCTTCCAAATTTCTTGGTTTTCGTTGTTGTATATATTTTTCAACATCGATCCACAACATCTCGATGGGATTTAGGTCAGGTGATTGTGCCGGCTATTTCATACAATTAATATTTTGCTTGGTACGCCGTTGCTTGGCACGCGTTGTCCAATGAAGGGGCGATGATCAGCTCACCCGCCCGGCTGAGTATAACAACGCCTTCAGCCTCGGTATATGGATGCCCAACGAGAAGCGGTAAGGCATGACTACCGCTTGGCACCACGTGTACCGTCACTCGAATTAGCAGTAAATACGCCATTTGGATGTACCTGTCCTGCTCCATATTCGACGAAGGGGTTCAATGCCGTCTCATGATGCACGAGTTGTAATTCGTCAGCAACATTCCGACGTAACGCTACCACGCTGCTGCCTAAATCGATGTAGCATCTTACAGGGTGTCCATTGATGAAAGCATCTTTATAATATTTCCGATGCATATCCTCCGTGATGTGCAGCACGGCAAGGAGTTGACTGTGTGCTTCGGCCGTGTGATTCTTGCCGTTGCGGAATGAGCCGTGGATGTGCCAGTCTGATCGTTTCTTCTTCCATCTCGATTCGTCGTAGAGCAGGCACGTGACATGTGGCCTGTGTTTCCACATCTGTAGCAAGCTATAGTTCGCGCTTGGTGACCTGGCTATTTACGAACAAAACAGTTAAGACTATCTGGCCTTGCGGTCGCGCCATGTACTATATGTTGATTCACTACGAGGTTCTAACGTATGAACGCAGATCCTGTTTCCAAATCAGACAATAACTCGCTCGGCAACCCGATTACGATCCATTCAATGATTTCATTGCCCGTCATCATTGTGCGGTTGCATCTTGCAAGTTTTTCGTAAAGATATTCTGACATTTCGACTAGTTGTTTGTCGGTAATTTTGAGCTTCTATTTGCGTTTGAACGGCGTTCCTTTTGCAGGGGAAGTCCTGACGTACGTTCGCGTCGTGGAAGGCTATCCCTCCATCGCTTTGCAACACCCGCAAGCGAAGATAAAGCATAATGTCTTACCGCTATATCTTTCCATTGATATAAATAACCACATTCCTCGATTTTTTCAATCCACTCGTCCACAGAGAGCCGCTTTAATACCGGATCGAATTTCGGTAACACATCGTCCACGTTGTGAAAGTGTTGCTCCACTATGTTCACTTCCGTTTTCGCTGCCCCGAAATCGAATAATCGCCCCTCAATCGGCCTCGATTTTCCTTCGCAAAACCGTAAACTTCACGTCCCCTCGACCGAAGCTTCCCAATCACAGAAATCAACCCACAAAAAGTGTCCACTATTATTTTTGTTTTGACTGTTTTTACGAAAAGTACCATTCAGATTCATGTACTGCGTACATTGAAAATAACATGTTTTAAATTTAATAGGTTAAATTCAACTTTTAGGAACAAAAATATTCAAAGGTCAGACAAAAATATAATGTCACATTTAGCGTACGATTAAAATATGATTGAAAAAGTAAAAAAAAAATTTGTTCCAGCAGGATTACGTTATCATCTTCATCCATAACTTCTACATACTAAGTATGGCTTATGATAACTGTTTCGTGGCGTTATGAGATATTGGAACAGGAATGCCACGGGACGCAAGTTTTACCCTTTTTCAAGGTGCGGAGTGATCTCGCAGGAAATTGAACAGTCAAGTACAGTTAGATCAGCACAAGTTTATTCACACATTCGCGATATGCATTTAAGAGGCTCACGGTTTCGCCTTATAACCGACTACGTTGTGGAACGGGTGACACAGTGAAGTGGCGAAGTAGAGTACACGAATTATTTAATTTTCACTTGTCACGGAAAAGACTCGGCGACGATTAAGAATGGCGAAACGGATCACAAGTTCAAGGTATATCTTTTTAGTCAATTTCAATGATCAGTGAACAGCGAAAGTATTTTACCGGTCGTACGCCGGTATTTATATGATCGCCGAGTCTCAAAAAAAGCGGGGTTTGACATCGATCCAATCGATGATTGGATCGACGTTGTGACGTCGCGCACCGCGGCGCGCGCAAGCGCGCGTGCGTATTAATCACGCATGGTGAAATAATTCAGGCCCGTACCTAGCCGGGCGTGGGCCGCGTCTGACCAGGGACGGGCTATTTCGAATTAGTGCCCGGGGTACACGGGGTCAACCTTTTTGATTCCTGAACAATAACTAATATACCAATAAATAGAATTTTTATATCTTTTTCTGTCATTTTCGGAAAATCAAAAATTTCAGAAGCCGAAAGCAATTTGGAAAGATTTTCACTTATATCGATGGTTATTTTCTACCTGGACGGCCAATGAATTTTCGATCATTTTTATTTGAGAAATATTATTAAATATTATCACATATTATCTATTATGGATCTGCCTCCATCTTCGTGGATTATATTTTATAAACAATACCTTTTTGTTTTATAATCTTAAAATTTAAAAGCATGGAATTTTTTCCAAAAAGAAATATTTTTTATTATGTTTGTTAAATATTTTTTTGAGATTTATATTTTAAAAATATTCACGGCGAATCTTAAAAATACGAATAGAAGAGTCGCCCGTACGGTTAGCAGCAAAAATTTGAGGCAGTTTTGCAGTAATAAAAAAATAAATCCGCCGAGGTCAATTAGCCGAAGGAACTTTGGGCTTTGTGCGATACACGGTAAGAGCATGGTCTGCACGTTCGCCGATCGCAGGTAATTCCGAGTCGCGCGACAATGGATTGCCATACCTAGGTTTTACCGTTTGTAACACGTGCGGCATCTTGGACATGGAAAGACAGCAAACATCGCATTGCTATAAAAAAAAGGGGCATTTTTCTGACCTAGCCACGGAGTGGGGAAGGCGACGGTATTTTTCGGGAGGGAAAATGCTATTTGTCAGTCAAGACTTTTCACAGTACCTCCGCGGTTTTGAACAGAGCTTCACCTAGAAAATGGTGCGAACAAATCCGGAATATTATAAAATGTTTTTTGTGTTCGCGCAGTTCGAAGGAAACGCGGAGAAGGCCGCCCGCGCGTATCACGTACAGTTCCCGGATGATAGCCCGCCGACCGCGAACTGTTTTCGCAGGCTCGCGAGTCGGCTATACACGAGTGGCTCGTTTCAACCCGCGCATTACGACTCGGGTCGCGCGTGTCGAATTTCCACGGCACGGGCGGACGAGATACTCGGAGATTTTCATCGGGACGGCACGGTTAGTGTACGCGAGATCAGTCGCAAATCGGGGTAAGACACACGGCAAAATTGATTCAACGCTGAATTTGCGCGTGCATTATTTAATGGTTTTTTAAATTTTATTTCAGGGTAAGCCGCTCATCGGTGCACCGGATCGTGCGCCGCTCCAATATGCACCCGTATAAATACATACGGGCCCAACATTTGCTCCCCGGGGATTATCTCCAGCGGATGAATTATTCGCGGTGGGTGTTGGGGTAAATCCGACGGAATCCGTCGTTCACCGCGCGTGTTTTGTGAACGGATGAAGCACTCTTCACAAGAGAAGGGTGCTTCAACACCTACAATGCACACGTGTGGGACGATGAGAATCCGGTTGCGATTCGCCCACGCGCAGCACAGCACCGGGGGTCCGTCAACGTATGGGCAGGCATTTGTAGGGAGTTCGTCGTTGGACCGTACCTTCTGCCTCATAGATTGGACGGTCCAGCGTACCGGAACTTCCTGGAACATGTTCTTCCGGGTCTCTTGGAAGAAATTCCATTAGAAATCCGGAAGAACATGATTTTCCAGCATGATGGAGCTCTGGCCTATTCTGCCGCACATGTCCGCCGATACCTTGACAACACCTTTCCTGAAAGGTGGATCGGCCGTGGCGGTGCTGTTGCGTGGCCCCCTCGCTCCCCGGATTTGAATCCCCTGGATTTTTTCTGCTGGTGGCATTTCAAGGTGTGTTAATTGTTTCTTTTTATCTCTCCAACCTTTAACGTACATATTCATTTGTTAACATTGCGTTTCTTTATTATTTGTTGCAGAACGAGGTGTACCGGCACCCGGTCACAACCGAGGATAACGTCACAACGCGAACTATATTTTTCGAATCTTCTTGCGGGAGCAGTTTCCTTGACGATTGTACCCGTTTGTACCCGAATATGTTAATTGGTATCAAATTATGTGTTTGAAAAAATGCAGCATCGACATGCATATTTGGTATGCAGAATATAGCTTTTATTTAATAATAGATTGTATGTATGTAGTACAGTTTTGGTGGTTAAAAAATTGTACTCAAATTTTTGATTATACAAGGTGTTCGGTGGCTTGTGGTACAAGCGGAAAGGGGGTGATTCTACATGAAATAATAAGTCTAAGTTATAGAATAAACATGTTTCATGTGAGGCTTTGTTTTCGAGAATACGGCTTTGTATTTTCGCCGGATACGCGTGTTCTTGATCATGTCTTGTTATAACGGACCTCGCTGTAGAGCATTGTCTCGATTGACGTTTATGTTGATAAACACTTCCAGTGTTACGGAATTGTTTATTGTACCTATCAGCTTACTATCTTACCTTTACCGCTAAACGCTATGTTGAGGCCCAACACAGGTAGACAGGGAGTGGTCGTAGGGACCGTCGCATGTTTAGGCAATTAAGAATTTTCGCGACCAGAACCGTCCCCATAAAACTCGATTTCCGTGTGCCTAATTTTCCGTTACGATAAAAACAAATTTAAACTGCAATAATACCCATTGTTGCCGCCACGTGAAGGGTTTCCGCTGCAGTCGACAATGAACAGTGCCGTTTTTGAGGAAGTCACAATTTTTCACGGACAGCATGCAATTTCTAAAGGACTAGGTCTGGCCGGATGCCGGTTTCAGATTTCTCTGGAAACGGTTCCCGGTTAGACCACCCTCAACGGCCATTGATGTATCGCAGACCCTCACGTGCTCGCCACCAGGACTTAGGACAGTCACTAGGACTTTAAGAATAGGATAAAGAATTGGGTAATAAATTAACCCAGGGATTGTGCAACGTCCTGCAGACCTTGATTTGCAAGATGAAACAAACCAGGCTGTGGGCGTTGCACAATTCAAAAACTAAACAAATTTCGGATTGGGCAGGACAAGGCCCAATCTGGAACATCGACGCCTCCAAGGAGGCACTAAAAGGAAGGTTTTTATATAGGATATGTTTTAAAGAACCGAAAAATAAGATACACGTATTTTTTTATATCGGCCCGTTTTCATATTTAGGGGGTGAAACGACTCCCTAAAGTTTCAGCTACAATAGGCTATCTCAAAAACTATCATAGATAAAAGAAAATTTCTTAAGGAAAAGTTTCATGGTTTGTTATATACATATAAATGCTGGTCATCAATTTTGTAACAAATACTTTGTTTATAACATTATTTTAAAAGAAATCACAATTTACATAATAACAAAAAAGAACACAATTTCTTTTCTGAATCCATTGATATATCACATAGTATGTTTGCCTCTTACAATTTCGCGTATTTCAATATTATATACAGTTACTCACAAAATTGAGCGTACACCTATGTAGTTAATAAAAACTAGTGGGAAAATGAACATAAACGGACATATTTAAAAGTAAAAACGTAATATTTATTTTGTTCATATATTTTGAAGGACAATTAGTGGAAAAAGTTTTAAATAAAATTAATTGTTCATTTCTATTTAGCAAAAGCAACAAAACTGTTCTTGTTTTACTGTCACAAAATTGAGCATACAGCAGATCAAATTAAACAAAAATAACTAACAGATTTTATTTTAATATTTTGTTGCAAATCCTTTTGCATCTATAACTGCTCTCAAACGTTTTGGCATAGACTCGACTAACTTTTCTGTAGTCGAACACGGAATACTATTCCATATTTCTACAATTTTGCGTTTAGCATCTGTTTTATTACTAAAACTACAATTATTTAATTTTAATTTTAATTCTCGCCACAAATTCTCAATGGGATTAATATCCGGCGATTGTGGTGAAGTGTGTAATAATTTTAGCACGTTATATAGCAGCCACTCTTTAACAATATACGATGTATGTTTAGGATCATTGTCCTGTTAGAAATAATATATGACTGGCATGTTTAATTTTAAAGTTGACGATTTCAAATTTTTTTTCAAAATATCGAGATATTTTAGTTTGTCCATAGTTGTTTCAATAAATTCGCTATTACCAACTCCACTTGCTGTCATACACCCCCACAGCATTATTGAACCTTCGCCGTGTTTTACAGTAGGAACCGTATTCTTTTGATCGAACTCTGAATTCGGTTGTCTCCATACTATTATTTTTCCATCCGAATTAAATAAATTAATTTTAACTTCGTCGGAAAATATTACGTTCTTCCAAAAATTTATATCACAACTTACATATTTTTTTGCAAATTCCAAACGCTTGATTCTATTCACCTTAGAAATACAAGGCTTCTTCCTTGCTACCCTACCGTGATAGCCTTTATCACGTAGCACCCTACGAACAGTTTCTATCGATATCGATTTTCTAATCCTCAATGAAACATCTGTTGTTAATTTTGGTACACTAATTTTTGGATTAATTTGAATTTGTCGTATTATGTACCGTTCGTCAGTTCCAGTCAGAATTTTTTTCCTTCCGCGTCCTGGCTGATTATGCAGTGTACCATTGTATTTGTAATTGTTAATAATCTTTTGTACAGTAGAGTGGGCTCTACCTATTATTTTTCCAATTTGCCTTAGAGATTTACCTTGACAATACAATTTAACAACTAATTTTCGCACAGAAATATCAGTTTCTGATCTTTGTGAAGCCATAGTGCAAATTTTCGCTAATAAACAATGACAAATGAAAATCAAACGTATCATAGCAACGGAACTATGTTACTAGATACAATCGAATGAATTGTAAACCATGAGAAGTTTTACAAAAGTTAGTTTTCTAGTTACTAATAAACTGTACGCTCAATTTTGTGACGATAAAATAAGCATACTTTTGAAGTTTTTGTTAAACATAGATGAACAATCAATATTGTTTAATAATTTCTTCACGCATTATCTGCTGAAATGTATAATGCGTTTTTACTTTTAAATATGTCTGTTTATGTTCATTTTCCCACAAGTTTTTATTAACTACATAGGTGTACGCTCAATTTTGTGAGTAACTGTATGTGTTGCGCACAAACATCGGATGGCGGTCATACCAGATATAACGTATGGTTAATGTTCATTATAATATCTGGTGTTTACTATGTATACTAGGCACTAGTAAAGTTATTTATAGCTTACTATATTAATAAAAATTACTTTAGTTACATATTAATATGCGATACATACATATGGTAAGGAATATAATTAATATAAATTAATTTCCGGTACTACTAACATGATTGGTGCAATTATATTTCAAATGTATGTATACATAGTATAAATTTATCACCTGAATTTTTTACATAATGTATGAAGTTTATAAAATGATTCACTTAATATTCAAATTTGTTGCAGAAGTGATATTTATGAAAAAAAAGGTTTTAAACAAAATGCTTTTTTACACCAAGAACATCTAACTATCGGTGTTTCATCACAAAGTGCACATTTCATTTGTGCGTTCTGTTCGAAAGCAAAGTCTACAGGATTCACAAAATCTGATTTTTCTTCTGTATACCCACTTTTGTACCAAGCATACTGGATTAGATTTTTATATCTTGGTGAAGACAGTTGATTATGAACAACTGATAGTAATTTAATTACATTATTCCTTAAATGAAGTTTAAACCTCGTAATCATGTAACAGTACATCATCGAAAAAACGTCGAACATAATTTTTCCACACCTTAAATCCATAAACATCTAGAGGTTGGATTCGTCCAGTGGTACCCTTTGGTATCGTCTTAATTATAATTTCTTTACCCGTTGGTTTCGCATTACGTACATCTTGCTCACAGTGTCCACTCCAAGAGTTTAATAGTGTTAGAGCACTCAGGGGCTCTAACTGTATGTGGTTCCGGACGAGGGAGAAGATAGGGTAGAGAGAATTGGTACAAGTTTTCAATTAACTTTTTATTACAAAAAATATAAACCAAAAATATCAATTACAAAAACCTTAAACTAAAAAGAAAATAAATGAGACGACGGCTCTCCTTTCGGCCGCGTCTCCTCCTTCCTTTTCCTTTCTAAGGTCTTCTGTAACAAAAATTATACAAGAAGTATAATTATTTTGCGGACAAGTCACCGATTACGCGCTCGTCAGCTGATTGTCTCGCGCTCCAGCGACAGTCTGGTGTGCTTGGAGGGGAGAGCTAACTGGCAATTCAGAGCAATAGCTAGTGGACTGTATTATTTTGCTTTGGTCGGTGATAGTCGTTTTTTTACGATATCACCGACGCGCACAACCGGGTAAACGAGGTTTTCCTCTGATCTACCGCGTTCGCTTCGCAATGCCACGGACGGGAAACCAAATGGAGGTTGTAAGGCTCCAAATGGCTATATCCCGCGAGCACGCTCACCGTGCGGGTGACGTTTGAACGCCACCCACGCAAGAAGACGTCTCGTCCAGGTACGGATACCTCGTCGGCGGATCAGGAACGGCCTGCGGCCAACCCACGCAGCTGCCTCGACAGCGATTCCTTTCCTTGAAGGAATCGCCCGGCAGCCTGCCGTGGTCCCTCGTCGGCGGTTCCCTTCACGAGGAGCTGGCCTGCGGCTCGCCGAATTAGGACGACGTCCTTTGCAATTCCTAACCACCCTACGGTCACAGCCCAGTGTGGTCGACTCACATCTGGTAGTGGGTGTAGTGGTGGAAGGCCGATGCTTCGAACCCCTTTGCTCCAGTGGTCGCTTGTGCTCAACCTTGTCACCTCACGACTGGTTCACTGGAGCGGGTTCTCTAAAGCCCGGTGCACGGTCAGCACCGCGAAGTGATACCAATATCTGGGTATCCAACTTCCGGTTGCTCCTACGCCGTATAGCTCACACGGGTCGATGAAACCACAACTCCATCGGTCGGTGCACTCTATGTGGTACACCAGACGGGCGATTCGAGTGGGTTCCTCGATCCCTTCGAACGGCGAACCACCACCAGGCGATAACCAGTATGTCGGTATCTCCGTTACAGTGGCTCAAACCGTATTCAATAGGAAGAGACTCAAAGTGATTAACACTGAATCCCTAACGTCGCAGTCGCGGCAACGAACTGCAACGTTCAATCACAATCCTGCGTCTACGATCGTATCACGCGCGGCGTGCACAGTGATCGCTTCAACAACAGGCAGATTGTCCTTTTATTCGAGAAAATCTCAAGTCGCTATGACGAGATTTTCCTGAATAAATGAATGTCCTCAAACTTGATCCGATTACGAGGAGAGAGATCGTCTCATTCTCCTCGGAGCTTCGTACGAAAATGGGAGAGATCGTCACAGGATCTGCTCCTGATCGCCGACGGCTCACGAATGATCCGTAACGATCTGCAAACATCGACGGCCACGGCTGGGCTCCGTCGCGCAAGCGCAGAGTCGCGTAGCGACGCATCGCGCAGCTGGGCCCGGGCGGCTACGCGCCGCATAGCCACGACGCGGGGCTGCCGCGTCTCGGCTGTCGATCTCGATTCGATAAATCGATTCTTCTCTCTCTCTCGGCGCTAACAACACGATTTCTGGAATTTGTTCTCAGAATCGAGAATTCCAGTGAAGCTAGCTAGCAAAAACACGAAAATGGCCGCGGTATACTAATCTAACGAAGAAAAAATTCTCCGTCAGCAGAACCTTCTAGAATTACGCGAATTCATTATAGATACGGGCATCGCGGCCGAGATTTTACGTCTCGGACTCACACGATATTTAAACAAATAGCAACACAGACGTTGTTTTAGTATTGGTGAAAAAGACCTCTTCCAACCAGATTTTAAAATGAGCTGTAATATTATATTAAAATCTTTAGTAATTATGCACATGTGAACCGGTAATTTTCAATCAAAGATAATTTTTAGATATTGGTTACCAGAAGTGAGTTTCCCAGATTTTGATGCAGTCACGTATACGTTAGTCGGTTTAAATAATGTTTTCTGAATTGTTGGTCCAAATTGTCCATTTGCTTCTTGCAAAACCATAAAAATAGATCACAGCAATCTTCCATCAGCAGTTATTGTTGGTTGTATTTTGTAACTATGCGATGTTGAAGGTACAGATTGTACAACACAATCTACTTTCTTTTGGTTTTTCATCGCTAGGGTTCGTCCAGAATGTATTTCTAATTGAAATCCACTCTGGTCTGAATTGTACAAATTTTCATGCCCGTATCTTGTAATCAAAGGTTTTACTTCATTGACAAAATCTGTAGCTTTAACTTTCAATACTTCATCGTCTTCTATTGACTTTCGTGTTACAAATTTGATTACTTTTCGAGAAACAATACGATGAGCTTTTTTAAAATTATACAGCCATGTTTTGGAAGCTTTAAATGTCATATAATCGTTACCTTGTTCCTTATATGCTTGTAAAGCCCATCGTCGAATATCTCTATCATACAAAATATAACCGAAATCAATAGCTCTCTTCAAATTTGTTATCACGAACTCGGAAATTTGAGCCAATCTTTCTTTTCTAGTTCCTCTTGCTTCAATTTGATGAGTCCATCTTCGTAATTGTCGTTCAGATGAAACAAGTTTAATTAAATTAATAAAAGCATTTCGTTTATAATCAACGTCAACGTCTTCGTCACGCTGCGAACAAACTCCAGTATATGTCTCCCCAAACCAATTTTCGTCTGCATCATCTTCATCAACAGCCTCAACCTCACATTCTTTAAATTGATCCAATAAGTCCAATGATCGTTCTTCAGAAACTTAAATTTCATTAAATTCAAATATGCTATCGAGTAACATTTTTTGAATGGTTTCCTTGAGTTGTACTTCCTCTCTTGTTACAGGAGTATCCATTAAATACATTGTTTGAAATGTTGCTAATAGCAAATTAATCACATTCATCGGATTGATAATCATTTTTAATCACTGTATTACAAAATGAATGCTGTGATCACGTCGAACGCTCTGATTTGACTTTACAATTAACTAATCGTCGAGGTATATATACAGCACAGCTTCGCAAAAAATAACTCATAATTTGATACACTGCTATTGTTGAGCGTACAAAAATATAAAATGACGTTCCATACGATATAATGACGATAAAAAAGTGCAGAGTGCATGAATGATAGTTTGAAGAATTATATATACATATATGATTAATTGTTTACTGCTTGTTTAGTGCGTAATAAGAACCACTTCTTTATGCATTCACATACCCATTTAGAGTCAAATGATATATCTCATGCTTGGTCGACAGAACTTCCCTGGTCATGTGATATACATATGTATAGATTGTAGTGTGAGAAAGAAAGAAATAAGGTGTAGTTGATCATATATGTTGTTTGCCAAAAAATATCGTCCCAAGAAAGACATCGACCACACTTCATATCTGGTATGACCGCCACCCGATGTTTGTGCGCAACACATATATAATATTGAAATACGCAAAATTGTAAGAGGCAAACATACTATGTGATATATCAATGGATTCAGAAAAGAAATTGTGTTCTTTTTTGTTATTATGTAAATTGTGATTTCTTTTAAAATAATGTTATAAACAAATTATTACATTTATATGTACATAAAAAACCATGAAACATATCCTTAAGAAGTTTTCTTCTATCTATGATAGTTGTTGAGATAGCCTATTGTAGCTGAAATTTTAGGGGGTCGTTTCACCCCCTAAATATGAAAACGGGCCGATATAAAAAAATACGTATATCTTATTTTTCGGTTCCTTAAAACATATCTAAAATCTAGAACGTTTGCGAGAATATCTTAGTCTCTCAAGGCATTTGGGCGTCTGTTAGAACTTGAACATTATAGAGGTATCACCTTACAAGTGATAACCCCTCCAAACTTGGACTTTGCTAGATCACCCAAGTGATCAAAGTAATAAATATTTGTTGTTGTTATTAATTTTAATAAATTACTGTGATTGTAAATCGAATAAAATTGATTTACTACATATCTAACTCCCAGAATAATTACGGAGTTAACACCCATCGAGACAATGATCTATAGCGAGATCCGCTATAATGAGAGATAGTTAAGTGTACTCATACCCGGCGAAAATTCAAAGTCGATTTTCTCGAAAACAAAGCCTCACATGAAAAATTATTATTTTATGTTTTAGACTTATTTTTTCACGTAGAATCACCCCCTTTTCGCTTGTACCACTTGTTGCGTCGCGGACCCTCGAGCGTCCCGTCGCGACGCAATATAAGATTTATAGTAGGCCCAAGTGTTAGGGTAGGCCCAACCACTTGTTACCAACCTGGTAACCTCTTAACCGACTTTCCTTTTCCAAAACAGCGCTATGCATACCTCCACTCCATTTCCTAGGTCCCAGCCTACATTTTTTCCAACTGACCAATGCCTGATAAAACCACTCCCAATTTTCCATTCCGATTCCGGGGTCTCCGCCCTCTAAAATTACATATGTAACGCAGATTGCGAGCAACGTAAGAGATTCTTGTAAAAATCCAAACATGAATATTGTAAAAATCCGAGCAGAATATTCTAAAGGTCCTCGACAGGGACTAAATCAATCGCGCTTCACTAATAAATTATTTTATTAAAACAACTAGCATTTTATACTTCGTCGTTAGCCAATCATTTCAACGTTGTCGCGACGTACAGGACACCACCAGTTACCGAACACTCTGTATAATATGTAAGGATATATTAGGCATGCGGCCTGATTAATACGTGTTCGATATTTTGAATTGTAAAGGAAATATCCGGCATCCGGCCCGATTCGCACGTGTGCGGAATTGCCTTATCGCGGACGGGCCTTTATTCTGCGGTTCATCCGTGGTCTCGCGGAGTAACCGAATCGCTATAGGAAAGAAAAAAGAATCATTCTCTTCCGTGTCGCCAACCAAGTCATACGTAAGAACGCATCTCGTACGAATCGCAGCTTGCAATAAACGGCCAGTTTTAACAAAGAGATCATGTTTGGGCTTCGGTGAGTCGACCAGGCTTATGACACAGGCCGCGTTTTAGTCAAGGCCAGCGTGGGCAAAAGTTTCGTTAATTGAACAAAGTGTTATAAACTTGGTTGGCGAAGGCAGTCTCAAGTGGTTGCAACCCCAGCGGACTGTCGGATGGTCCACACGTGCTCGGCTTCGCATACGTGGGCCTCCCTTGTTCTCGTAGTTAGTTTTACACGCGGGCCCAGGGACCGATGCGCGCGGTGGAAAATCCCCAGAGTTGTACGCCAAGCTACGTTGGCATCGTGGCACCCCCGCCACGGAAACTTTTGGTGGAAGGGGGTGCAAAAAATTAACGCCTTAGGAAAACGGTGGAACGCCGAAGACTTCGTCTCTAGACATAGAACACTTGGTTTTTGACCAGCAAACCGAACGAACCGAACGAGCAACACTCGACCACAGATCGAACAGAGACTTTATAGTTATAGTATATTATAATTATAGTATATTTGTGCGTCGTAAACGTATATTCTGTACGTAGTGTTTTTAGTGCGTGAAAACGATTCACCATGCCGCGCAAAGCAAAATTAAGTTGCGACGAAATTTTAGAGGCGGTGAAAGACTTAAATTTTTTTAATGAAGAGTATAAATTGCATTCTTTATCGAACGATGTTTGGAATGTGGCATGTGGACGTTTAAATGATGTGCTATCAAAAAAACACATATATTTATATATATCACAAAACAGATCTGGTATTCTAGATTCGTTAAAAGTTTTGTGGAGTGTAAACACTGTTGGTGAAAGTGATAGTTTTAGTGACTGTATAGTAACAAACGAATCCAATTGGTCTACCGGCGATTTGGATAATGGCATGCCTCCGCTACGTACCACGGTAACGATCACGAAGGATGAATGGACAAAAATCGCACCTGAAAGTGTTTTGTATAAAAACCGTGAATATTTTATGTTAAAAGATGGTTGGGCCGACGTGATAAATCAAGAATTATTTTTGAAATTAATTGCTAAATGCACTGAATGTGGCAATAATTTAAATGGTTATAACCTAAACGGTCCAATTAATAATGAATTGCTATTGCACATTTCCACATGCGATACAAAAGGTATTAGTCATAATAAAAAAAGACAATTACGCGGGGCTACACGTCGAAATGTAGTTAAAGACCTTCAAGGAAAAAGTGCATATGCCTGGGTTAGGGAACAGGCTAACGAAGAAATGGAATTCGGCGACCAAGTACCTGCGCATATTTACAAGCCAGAAGTTTTATGGAAGGCAAAGCAGTTAGAAGGAGACAAGGAATTAGGAGCCGATAGACTGTCTGACCCATTATATAATTTATTAAAAATGAAGGAAGAAAATTTAGAAATTATGAGAGCAGTGAGACAGATTGGAGTAAACGATATATTTGTAATGTATTGGAGCCCGGAGCAGGTGTATCTTTATAAACAAATTATAAAAAAGAAGTCATACAAATGTAGGCATTTATGTATCGATGCTACAGGGTCAATTGTTAAAAAAATAAGAAACTCAGATGGTTCTAGTAAAACAATATTGTTATACCAAGCAGTTGTCCCTTTCGAAAATCAAGTTTTTCCAGTATTTCAAATGATTTCCGAAAGGCATGATACAAATATGATTACATTTTTCTTGAGAGAATGGCTTCGATCAAGTTTAGTTCAAGTTCCTTCCCACATCATAATAGATTATTCTTCTGCTTTACTCAATGCCGTAGTATTGGCGTTTAATAATGTGGACGTATCAAGATACGTTGATAATTGTGTACAATATTTAGAAACTAATAATACCTCATTGAAACCAAAAAGTATCATTAAAATAGATATTGCTCATTTTGTTAAAATTATATGTAGATGGAATTGTTTCAAGCATAAACCGAAACGGGTAAAGGATTTTTATGTACGTTGCATTGCCTTATTAACTACATGTGACGATCTAAATTTGTTTCGAACTATATCCCGAGATATAGTTACAGTATCTATATTCCAAACAGAACACGAATTGTGTATTATTTCGCAACAGAGAATAATTAATTTTATAAAAACAAATAAAACAGACATCAAGTATGACAATACGGACGATAATGATAATAGCGATTTTAATGGAAAAACAGATTTTAATATGAATGATAGTAATAGTTTAAATAACTTTTTAAGATTTCTCGAAGTGGAAGATGAGTCTTTAGATCTTAATGTTTCCATCTCTGATAGACTAAATCCGTATTGGTGTCCTGATGTCCTCCCAAACTTTCGGCAAATATGTAAACATTTTCCGCTTTGGACTTCCTTGGTATCTGATCCAAATGATGTCCCAACGTCGGCGTATGTAGAGGAATATTTCAGAGAATTGAAAGAATTAACATTAAAGCACGCAAAAAATATTCGTTTAGATAAATTTATATTGCAACATATTAAATCATTAGCAGGCCATATGAAAATTTTGAATGCTAGTCAGTCACGGGAATCAAAACATAAACAACATAAAATTCTATCCACTAGTAGTCCGCAAATAGAAACTGAAGCATATGATAAAATTCATTTTATTGATAAAAATAGTTTATTACCTTCCCCCAGTTCTCAACCAATAGATAATAGTTCGATAGATACTATGATACCTGTAGATAATTTTAATTTAAATAAAAAAACAATAGTAGATAAACTAACTTCAAGAAAAAGAAAACTTGATGGAAATAACACTGTAGAAAGTGATGATAACAAGGAAAATATAAATTTTACTAATTTTGATAATATTTTGGAGTCCTCGAAAGAAAGCAAAATTTTAAACGAAACTGAGAACTGGAAAGGAAAAGTAAATGCACCGATCAAAAAGCGAGGAAAGTATTTAAATATTTGTCCGGATATTAAAGACTTACATGCAAAACCGAAATTAAATAAAAATTTGCCTATGTTAGAAAATGGTATTTTATTAGAACCGCAATTAATCGCTGGCAAGCATGCATTAGTGAAAAATACATGTGCATTTGATTCCTTCGTTCAAACGCTGTTAATAGCATACCGAGATTGGTGCTCATATAATACTTATATTAAAGAATCACAAAATGCGTTATTTATATTTATAAAAGAATTATCGGAACTTGGTATTTGCAAAAAAATTTACAAAAAACGGGCTATAATACTTAATAATATATTTAAGTTAGAATCAAGTTATATGGACTGCGCGTGTAATATTAGTAGTTTAATTAACAAACTTTTGTTTGAAAGAGAACATTCATTAAAAATTATACAAGAATGTTCAACATGTAATTATTTTAAGGAAGAATTTAAAGCAGTTATAGATGTAAATGTGACACCGTTTTATACGAATGGAATCGATGCACTAGAAAATTCATTTCAACAAGTAATTGCTCCTAGAGAAATAAACTATTGTAGCAAATGTAAAAATAACACCGGTAAAATTACAACTGCTCCCGGACAACAACTTATTTTTGATCTTGAGCCGTTACAGTACAAACATTTAGCCGTAGCAGAAAATATTTATGATTGGGAAGGAACTTTCACATTACTACAAGTACCAACAGAAATACTATTTAACAGCACCAAATTTAAATTAGTTTCAGCAATTGAGTATGTAGGAAATATAAATTCCAACAGTGTAGGACATTATGTTTCTCACTGCAGAAGATTAACAGGAAGCTGGGAAATATTTGATGATGTTTCAAAATCAAGAAAAGGTATTATGGCCACATTTAGACAATTATTGAAAAAAAGAAACATCTCCATATTAGTCTACATTAAATCAGTAAACTAACATGCAACCTGTTGCAATTGTGCTCGTGGATCACACCGCCGATATACACATTTAAAAATGGTAATTTTCGGACACTTCACAAATGAAAAAATGTAAGTATGCAAAAACATAAAAAGTTTATTACTAGTTGCTATATTACTACTTGAATAATATATAAATTTTCGTTTTTTAAAGGTTCCCGCAGTTATGTTTAAAATAAGACGAAGCAATGACTTGCCCACTTTGAAACGAGAAGGACTAATTAGGCCCATTCGTTCGTTGGTCATCCAATGAAAATATGTAAGTATGCAAGAAAATGAAAACTGTAATACTAATTAGTACTTGAATGATATATTAATTTCTTTTTTTTTTATAGGTAAATATCACAGGCTTTCCTGCGGGGTTTTTTTACACGAGGGTCGAAGTCCTGTTTTTAATTTACTTATATAGGAAAAACTTATACTTATATTAGGAAAAAATAAAATTCTGACTGTATTGTTTTCATTTGTATCGCAAAGGAATAAACTTTCTAAATATGCCTCCGCTTTTCTTGAAAATTCCGTTTTTTATAATAAAAATCATAATAAATGTTTATTTTAGAAAAATAAGTCTCCGGTCGTAATTCTAAAAATATATGTTATTCCTTCAAAATGTTAACACCGTATTGTACTTAGCATTAGACTAGACAAGAAAAACATCCAAACAATCTCTCGATGTGCCGTACACCCAATAATAATTTACTACCGCGTTCAGTCTTAATCATATATTTCAAAGAATATATTTTTCAAATTGCCCACAATTGAATAAATGTAGTGAAATATTAACAATTAACAACATTTAAGTAATTCCAGTAATTTGAATAATCATTATACAAACTACTACAGTATTGGCTCTTTAACTGTCCATCAAACATTTTCTCTAATTGACCGGGAGTTATCCCCACCACATTGTTAGGTAGTGGAAACCGAATCGCAAAAAAGGTACAATCGGTTTGGCCGTTAAGAAATGAAAATACCAACTTCCGCATTTTTTATCAGAACTTTGCGGAAGTGATATTAATCGAATCCTGATGCTTTTCTGATGAAAATAATGCGAAACACGACATAATTTGAATAATAATTAACGAAATTACATGAAAAATGTTGTTGCATAATTAAAACCTAACTTTGTTAAAAATAGTCCGATTTACGCGATATGAGATATTATTTTCAGTGGTAGAACACCAGGAATCCATTGGTACCACCTTCACATCGATACGAGGAAGAACAAACAATTTAATTCTTTTGTTTAATTTAAAGTTATCTTCCATTCAACCCTAGACACCCGAGTGAGCACAGGTATATACGCGCACAGCGAAGAACAAAGGATAGACGCAGTCACTCGTAAAATAATGATCTACGCATAAAATGTTTATATTTTTCATCAGATTCTCATGAAAATAGTAGATATCAGTGGATTCCTTATGTTTTTCCGATGAAAATGAAACCAAACACCACATAATTCAAATAGTTTTTACCTAAAGAACCAGCGAATTTCGGAATTGTCCACAGCCGGTTTCGTTCGGTGAACCGACCCCGTTTCTACCCCTCGGCGACCGGCAGCCAATGGCCGCACCAGACCACCGACGGTGCCGCTCCGTGAACCGGACCCGGACAGGAGGCACTGCCACCCCATCCGGGCCGACCCTGCGCCGCCTGGCGGGAGGGGAGCTCCTATCAGGACCCCCCTCCCAGCCTGGGTCATTCGCCACGCCGAGGGGGCCGCCCGCGTCGTCTGACGCCCAGGCGACGCTCTCTCGCCACCTGTGCCATCCTGTAAGTGAGGCTTCCATGACCTCTGTCCAGCCACTCACTCAAAAGTGGCCGAACAGCCCCGGCTGTCCGGTGCACCGCGGTAGGAAGAGCCAACCGCTCTTGCCACGCGTGCACCACGGACTGCCGGGCCTGGCGCTTCAACTCGCCCCAAGCAGGTTCCTGCACACCCGGGACCGCCCCCACCCCCGCGCGACGGTCGACGCGGTGAGGATACATCATCGCGTGCGACCGCGCGAGGAGATCCATGGGCGGCATCCCCGCAAGAACGTGACACGGTCCGGTACCCGCGGACAACCCTTAGAGCCATCCGCCTCTGCACCCGACGCAGCATGGTCATGCCGCGCCGGGAGGCCGCCAGGTCGTCCGCCCAGACGGGGGCCCCGTATAGGACCACCGACTGAACCATTGCCACATAGAGGCGGCGAACTCGGCCCGCCGGGCCTCCCAGGTTGGGCAGAATCCGGCCCAAAGCCCCGACCATCCTCTCCAGCCGGGGACCAGGCAGCGGAAATGCTCCTCGAAGCGCCAGTGGCTATCGAGGATCAGCCCCAGATACCTCATCTGGGGCTTCACCTCGATATTAGCCTCACCCACGCGGATCAGAGGGGTGGCGGATCCTGCCGAGGTGAATGGAACGCTATCACCTCGGTCTTATGGACCGCCACCGTCATCCCCATCCTCTGATCCGGTCGACGACGCGTTGCGCCCCCTCCTCCGCGAGACGCTTGGCCCTCCCCAGTGCGCCCCGACGGCCAGCACCAGTGTCTCATCTGCATAACACACGGCGCTGACGCCGTCGGGGAGGTCTGCTCGCAACATCAGGTGTCGTACGCGATGTTCCACAGGAGTGGCCGAGGACCGACCCCTGCGGAACACCGCAGTACACCTCCCTCCGCATATGCCCATCCCGGCTCGGATACTGATCCACCTGCCGCGGAGATAATCCCCGATGACCGCCCCGAGACAAGGGGGGACCCGATGATATTCGAGCCCCCTCCCTATCTCCTCCCAGGGCAGGGTGTTAAAGGCGTTGGCAATATCGAAGGATATTGCCAAAGCCACCCCACCCCGGGAGACGGACCCCGAGAGGGCCCTGACACGACCTATCGCGTCGATGGTTGATCGACCCTCCCGGAAACCGTACTGGCAGTCGGCCAGGCCGGGGGCACCCCGCGCCAGGTGCTCGACGAGGCGGGCAGCAATCACCCGCTCGAAGAGCTTGCCCACCTCGTCGAGAAGACAGATGGGCCGGTATGCGGAGGGAGACTCCGCGGGCCGACCCTCCTTCCGGAGGAGGACCATCCTCGCCACCTTCCAACTGGGGGGGGAATCGCCCGTCCCTCAGGCATCGGTCGAACAACCGCCTGAGGTCAGCCCCAAGGACGCCCTGGGTGAAGACCCAAACCCGGCCGGGCACACCATCCGGACCCGGGGCCGTGTTACGCGCCCCGAGCCGTCTGATGGCCGCGGCCAGCTCCCCCTGAGTGACACCCAGTTCGGCCGCCCACTCCCTTGGGACTGCCGCCTCCGCCGGAGGACGTGGTCCCCTCACCCGAATTGGGAAAAGAGTATTGACCACGTCCTCCAGCAGCCGGGGGTCAAGACCCTCGGTGACGGGGGCGCCCACGGGCGGAGCTTCTTCAGCACCACCCTGTACGGGCGCCCCCAAGGATCGTCATCGATTGTCTGGAGGAGATCCTTCCATGCCTGGGCCTTGGCCCGTTTGATGGCGACCTGCAGAGCAACCCGCGCCATCCGGTATGCCTCATACAGGTCATCTGCCCTCGCTCGCGCCACGCCATCGTCCGGTCGTAGACGACGGCGCGCGCGGGCGTACTGGCGTCGGGCGCGGACACTCGCGACCCGCAATTCCGCGATCGCGGCCGACCACCAGTACACCGCCCGGCGAGAAGAAGCTCGCCCGACCCGGGGCATCGACGCGTCGCAAATGGTTGCGACTAGTACCCCGAGCCGGGCAGCCTCCTCCTCCATGCTTGGCAACTCGGCCGCCAACTGCGGCCAAGTTGCAGCGAGGGCAGCTGCCATCAGGGCGTCCTTGTCCAGGCGCCGAAGCGCCCAGCGGCGCGGTGGGATGCCATCCGGGCGGCGGTGCCGGGACGCAGCCCCGGCGGCAGAGACCTCCATCCGGATATACCGGTGATCGGAGAGTGTCTCTGCCTCCGGGGCCACCTGCCAACCCGACACCATGCGCACGGCGTTGGGGTCGCGAATCCAACATCCACGATAGACCCCCATATCGCCGCACGCACGTGTGCTCCGACCCCGGTTCAGTAACCGAAGGTCGAGCCCCGCCGCCCAGTCGCCCAGGATCCTGCCGCGAACGGTGGTCCTAGGGATCCCCAAGCCACCGACTTGGCGTTAAAGTCCCCAGGACCAGCACCGGCCGGGCCGCGCAGCGCCGCTGCATGCCGCGACCTCGGCCAAGTACAGCTCGAACGCGGCGTGACCGCTGCGGGGCGAGATGTAGCACCCACTACGGCGACTCCCAGTCCACGGCGACGAAACCCCGACCGCGCTCCAGAATGGAGAACGGCGGGGATCCGTCGCCACCTCCCCATACCGTCGCCACCAAACCGTCCGCGTCGCCCACCCAATGTGGGTGATCCGGCACGCGGTACGGCTCGGCGGCGACCGCCAGGCCAACCCCCACTCCGCGAGGACTTGGGACATCATGTCCTGTGCCGCGCGGCAGTGGTTGAGATTGGCCTGGAGGAGGAGGCGGGGCGCCGTTATTTAACGGCCGTCTCAGCCTCCTCCCGGCTGTCCGTCCCTGTGGCACCGCCCAGCTCCATGATGGACGCTGCCAGCAACCGCGGTGCTTGACCCGGGGTGGGCCCCTTCTTCCCCTTTCGGGAAGGGGGAGAGCACTTTTTGCTCCCCACCCTGTGATCGGCTGGCCTCCCCATGTCCGCACATAGCGGGCAGTGGGGGGCGCCGAGCACTGGCTCGCGCGGTGGTCATTCGCCCCGCAGCGGTAACACTGACCGCTGCGGTCCACCGGCGAGGTGCACCACTGCCTCACGTGCCC
Source organism: Colletes collaris (assembly GCA_030068185.1). Lineage (NCBI taxonomy): Eukaryota > Metazoa > Arthropoda > Insecta > Hymenoptera > Colletidae > Colletes > Colletes collaris. The sequence continues at coordinate 274,434 of JASGYR010000197.1, read as the reverse complement.
CAGCTCGAGGCAGCGGTGACACTGGAGTGGCCGCGGCGCGAGTATCTCCACTCGCGCCGAAACCCACCCCACCAATACCCTCCGGATTCCGCCACCTTTCGGGCGGCGGAGAGGGGACACCGGGCCCACACCGACCCCAGGCCGGAAGGAGACCTGCAGATTTCTCCGACCCGCACGTCTCCCTCGGGGCACCACCCGCCCTCGCTAGGGCACAGGACACCTCCTGCGCGGTGACCGAGTCATCCAACCCACATATGCGCATCTCTGTGCGCTTCGTGGGCCGGACGACTCGGACACCCCGCTCGCCCAGCTGCTCCTGGAGCCTCTGGGCGAGTCGGTCCGCCTTCTCGCCGCCCTCTGGACCAGGGATCTCCAGCAGGAGACCCCGGTCACGGCCCTCTTCGCCCTCACGGAAGCGATGCCGAGCTCCTCCAGAGATATATTATCCCTGGCGAGCTGCATCGCCCCCGCGAGTGTCAGGTCGCCCCCCTGAGGAACGGTCAGCGTCACTGCTGCCGTTTTAGGGGGGCGCCCTGGTCGCACCTTCGCGGCTGCGAGGCCTTCCTCGCCGCCCTCTTTGCCTTCCGCCCTACCACCTCGCTCCACGACACCCCTCCTTGGGATGGTGCCGCGGAGGACACGCGCACCGGGGCCGCGGGTAAACTACCCTGGGGAGCCGCGGCCCGCGGCACCGTATCACGGCTGCCATCGGAGGGTGGAGCCTTCCCTCCACCCACCTTCGCCTTCCCCGCCCGAACCGACCTCGGTCGGGGAGGCACCGCCTTCCCGCCGACCACACCTCCGTAGAGGAGCTCCTCCCGGAAGGCGGCCAACTTGCCGTCGATCATGTTCCCGATCCTCCTCAGAAGTTCGTCCTCTGAGGAGAATGGGGAACTCTGCGCGGGCGGAGTGCGGGTGGAAGGTCCCCGCAACACCGCCGCCGCACTCCGCTGTTTTTCCACGACCGTGGGTCGTGGTGGTGGAGGTGGAGGAGGAGGGAGGATAGGAGGGAGGGCTGCGCTGTTCCAGCGCGCCTCTGCCTTCATCCTCCCCCTTCGCTCCACCTCCACCTCGAGCTGTATCCGGGCATTTCGCCCGCTCAGCTCCTGCGCCGCCTCCCCATATTTTGCGCAGCCTCTCGCAGGGCCTTAGCCACGCTGCTTTTCTGCCCCTTTAGAGAGCAGGCTGCGGCAACCTTCTCGACCCGCCTCAGGGACGAGGAGATCCTCTCGGATATCTCCTCGGTTACCTCGTCCCTGAGACAGCTCAACATCGCAACCGGGCTCATCGCCTTGCCCACTCCGTCGACGGCCCGCCCCGTCCGCTTCCTCTTGGAGCCTATGTGGCTCCTCGTGGAGGAGAAGGACGAGACTGACGCAGTCTCGTCGTCCTCCTCCACCTTCCACGAAGCCAGGCCAGGCGCTGAGTGAGGCGCGAGCACCGTCACTCCAGCCCCAGCACCGTCTTCGTCCTCACCAACCGAAACAACCCGTCCCATCCCCGTTTTAATTTGTGAATCCATATAATTCCCACGCGTAGGTCGGAAATAAAGGTCCACCCGGGCAGAGCCGCCTTACCCGGGTAAGCCTAATACTCCGGGGTTTCGGCAGGTGCCCCGGAGGTGGTCGCTTGGGATTGGGCCTTCTCCCCCAACCATGCATCCCATCGCCGCGCACCATAGCTTAAGATTGGAGGGCGATTTTATAGAGTCGCCATACTCTTGGCCCAGGCGGTTAAGCCACGGCCCCGCTTCTGCTGCCGTCACGTATCATTCACAAAACCAAAAAAGGAATTGTGAATGGGTCGTCGTGACGACCAACAGGAGGCTTACGGTGTGATCAGCTTCAGGTACCTCGGGGTCGCAACGCCCCGTACTGCGGCCGACGATTGCCGGACACAGTCCCTGAGGGGTACCTTCCCCAGCTTGATCGCCCACGTTGAAAAGTGTTGATGAGGTCAGGATATAAAATAATAAACATAGACACAAAACGAACAAAATATGAATTTATATAAGAGCAAAATATGGCTTTACGCAAACGTTCCGTTGGACATGAAAATATGTACTGCAACGGTCGCTCGTCGCAACGAAACATTCGAGACAAAAACAATTATTTTTAACTGGAACATTCTCAGCAGGCAATGTATGTACATGTATCCAGTGCCTGAGAAATAATCTCGTCCTTTTTCTTAACAAAAAGGATACAATTGCATTGTTTATTACAATACGCTGGTCCGTTTGAATTTCGCTCTTAATTAGAATGCAGTTACATGACTGCACTTGACGGTGAATAATCGGGTTTCAATTAATTCCCGTTGTGGCGCTATGTGCATTAAACCTATGTTCACGTGTTAGTGTAACACTATTAACAACTGGGGTTATTTAGCACGCTAAACCAGCCTTAAGGTTGTGCACACAGTGCAGCACGGAGGGATCGCGTCCGCGTCCTTCTGCTTTCTTCGCGATGAAAGTATCTTCTTCGGGGAATCCCGACAGGTCCTCGGTTAGACTCATCGAGTGCAGACGCGTGTGAAAAACCGAGTGCAATATCAAATCAAAGAAATATATGGTGAGTTGTAATTATTTATTGACAACGAAGTAGGAGTGGGAGCGTATAGTTAGATACACGAAGATTGTCCTGCATTCACGAGTTGTTAATAAAGTTGAGGGTAGACGATCAACAAAGATTTGCACTTAACCAGTCTCTCGAATTCAAGGACACTACAATTTAGCGACGAGGATGCGATGCTGGTCGAAAATTTTGATGTAAAAGTATATGTCGGCAACGATACAGAGACCGAGCTGGGTGCTCGACCCTCAAGGTTACTTCCCTAAACAACCCCTAGCCCAAATGCATGGTAGGGATGGGAATGGAATGCTAACACCGGTGAGGGGGAAGCGCTAGCTTGAGAAACAGCCAAGGATGGGCCGAGCGGACAGAACTCAATTTACCGTCAAGCAAAGTAGACGCTCTGTATCCAACGCGGAATAAAGACTGAGTGTAACCTATTAGCAGTGTTTATTTCTATTTCCTAATATCCCGCAATAGTTGCCGAAATATACATCGAGAAAGTGGCACGTGAGGACCGTACATAACCTAAATCGAGCACGTGTTTGACTTCACAGGACACGAACATAAAGCGATTTACACAGTCGATATCGCCGGCTTTTACAAAAGGTAAGTCTTAACATTTAAGTCAATATTTTGTTCAAAAATATTCTATAAAGATCTCTGTAAGTTTCATCTCTCATGCTTCAAAAGTCTTTATACAGTTTTATCTCTTATGCATGCATGCAACTTAATTTAATTGGTTGTTTCGTGAACAAATTTATAGAAAAATGAAAAACGTTTTTGACAAGTCCTATAAAATACTTCAGTTTATTTGTAATTTATCAGTAAAAGAATCTAAATCTATATAATCCAATACACAAGATATAAAGACAGACATATATAAAGATAAAAAGAATATTTTTACCGGTATCTTCATATTCTTAAATATCTTAATATTTTTCCCATTTTGCCTAGTTACTTTAATAAATCTGAGTAAATCGTCAACATTATGTTTGTATTTATTAACAAATGTCTTAACATAGAACTTAATATTATTACTCGGACTACTCGTAAATTGAATCTGTGATTCCATAACTAAAGATATAGTTGTAGCTATAAAGTTCAGATTACTCAAATTACTTATATCACTAATAAAATATTTTATGAAGTTGTATGCTCTTTAAAATGTTTATGATCTACTGGGACTTTATTAACTTTATGCCTTAATAAATTAATAATCAAAGTATCCGTATTGATATTATAATCAAGTAAGAGTGTCACAATATTATTAATATTATCGTTTATTAATACTGTGTATCTCTAATGTTTAAATTTGATGAAATATTTTAAATCTGTTATCATTTTTTTGTAAATATCTAAATTATTTTTAAATCTGTGATTTGGAGAAATGAAAAGGGCTTGAATTTAAGGGGAGAAATCACTGTGACAGATTGAAAAAATTGAAATTTTTGTATTATCTCTTTTCAATAGTCTCTTTAAGAATGACTACCTAAAATATTAAAGTAAAATTTGCAAAAATGCATTTAGATGTATAAGATGTAATATGCCTAATGCTTGAAATTAACTGTTCTTTACTTTTGAACATTTATTTCAAACTCTTTTATTATTTCTACTGTGGTAATGGTTTTATATGAATAGGAAGTATTTTCATCGAGATAATTGTGTGAATGAAGAGTATTTAGAATGTCCCGATACACGACTAAAGTGGTTCAAATGGCAACTTATTTAGCCGTAAACCAATTTAACAATAGCTATTCATGATTATTACAAATCATGAAGGTCCACGTTATTAAAATTAGGTCACAGGCTATGCATATCGACACAAACAGAACATGCTTTGCCTTTCTGCAGCTGAGTGAAAACACAAAACAGCGACACATGACATTGGGTTGAAGGAAAAAGGAGATATAAATGAAGGAGATGAGGATGATCTTTCTACAGAAGATACGGTTTTGGGTCCTGAAGTAGATCCCCTTTAGAAAGTTTAAAAACTCCAATGTTATTTCTTAGATAATCTGGTGCAAAACTTTTTAAACACGTTTTTCTCAAAACTACAATTTTCAAACTGCGTGTCTCAATAACGCAGTCAATTTTCATCCGATTTACTTAAAATTTTGTGTGGTGATTCCTAATACTATTTTCTTCAGTTGCACGTACGGAATTTTCGTTGGAATAATTAGTTTCGACGTGGTGTTAAAAGAAATATTGATTTGGTTATAGGTTTTTGAAAATATTTCCTTCAAAGTTTCATCAGTTTTTAATAAATAATTATTTTTAAAAATCTGTACGTGCAACTGAAGCTACTGTCCTACAGTTTAAGAAAATTGCATGATTTCTTGTTTCACAACTTGCAATGAAAAATTACACGTCCGTCCGTTTCTAGGAAATTTTTGGAAGCCTCTCACGCTGGTTCCTACTATGGTTATAACAATTAATATTTTTATACGAAGTTTTGAGAAGAAGTAGTTCAAGAAATATACTTTCGAAGACATTAAACATTTATCAGAAGAAGTTTCATTGTTATGCCCAAAACATTGTTGAAAATTGCCTTTATTGTCAGCCATCATAGTTCACCCCTTGCTACATCTTTTATCTTAAGATCACATTTCAATAGAAATCATAAGTAGACCTCTATGTAAGACAATTTAATTTATTTTGTATAAAAAGAGTTTTCTTCTTGCCTTTATATTCAAAAATTCAAAATACGGTTCACTTTTACAGAAAAAGGGTTCAACATCCCAAACATTAAGTGTCATTGGTCTATTACTTGGATATTTATCCAACACATTAAATAATGTAGTGTTATAATATAATATTATGTCAATTATCATAAATGTCATGTTATTGTTACGAGCCAGGGCCGTGCAGCACGCGTGGCCTGCGAGTGCAAAAGAGAGTATGGAATATGGTATCAATGTGTTAGTGAGGTGCACGGACGAACCCGATGCAAGATCGGGGAGCCGCTAGGATAGTTGATAACGAGGACGAACCTGATGCGAAATCAGGGAGCCTCTAGGATGGAGTCACTTACGGACGAACCTGGTGCGAAACCAGGGAGCCGTAGGAGGGTGTAATGTCGTGAACGAACCCGATGCGTAATCGGGGAGTCACTAGGATGATTAATAACGACGCAGACGAACCCAATGCGAAATTGGGGAGCTGCTAGGAGGTTGGACGAAACGCAGACGAACTCGATGCGTAATCGAGGAGCTGCTGGGAGGTTGGATAAATCACAGACGAGCCTGATGCGTAATCAGGGAGCTGTAGGATGCGGACGAACCTGGTGCGTAAGCAGGGAGCCGCTAGGATGGTATTAGATTGCGTGGACGAACTCAATGCGTAATCGAGGAGCCACTAGGTTGTAAGAATTTGTATTTGGATTAAGGAGATGTTAATTGACCTCGTAACTTCAATTATTAGATATAATATAACCCGAGCGGTAAGGTTATATTATTGTGGGAACGTTTAACTAACAATAATCGCTTTATATAATGATGGGTTAAGGAAGATAAGTAACTCTGATTTAATAATGAAACTAGATATATTCTTAACAAACAAATAGATATACGTGTCTTGTGTCAGTAGTGTCGCGTTGTAAGAATGATTATAATTACCTAAGAATGATTTTTTGCACGGTGTTGACGCACTGGCGATGCGGGGGTAAGTCGGTTGACAATAGAGGCCGTAATAGAATTTATACCGGTTCACGGATTCTATATGGTTTAAAATTGATACAAAAGGGTACTGTAGCCCGATCTCACGAAATGCAACTGACTGTCAGAACCGTGGACAGCGTAACGAGACGTGATGTTGACTCTAAACGTAACTGTACGATTCTGATCCCCCGAGTAAGGAAACGAAGGGGTTTATATACCTCAAAATCTGTTGGGGAAGATTCTGATGCGCGTTAGACATTACCATATTTGGTAATCTCCGAACTTGGTTAGTCACCGAGCAGCTGCATTTCGTGGGAACTGACTCTAAATTCCAAAGGGTAGATAAGTAGCAGGGCGTTTTCCTAATGCACGCAAGTGGTATGGAAAAATTGGGGAACGAAACGTTCGGCATACGTAACATTATATTCTTTATGGATTAATTCTCAATTTTCTTTATCTTAATATCTTCTTTGCCACCTAATTTGAATACTTTTGTGTTGTAATATTTTTTAAAAAGTTCTATTCATAAATTACCTAATAAATCTAAATCACAATTGGGTAATTCTATTGTAAGATAAGTACAGTCAATCAGAAAGACAAAGTTGCCAATATTAATTAACTAAACTACTGTTCTTAATATGGTAAACATTCTTTTTTACTCTTTATCTCTGAATATTGAAATAACACAAGTACGAAAATTTCGTAAAAATGTGGTGCATTGTCGTTATCGAGATACGAATTTGTGCCTATTTCCTATTTAATCGAATATGGAAATTATGAAAAAATCTGGTACATTATGGTTGTTGAGATACGTGTTTGAGAATTTTTTCCGGGTTTTCGATTTCAACTTCTAGGTGTGAAAAATTAAAAACGCAGAAAAATACGGATTTCATCATGAACCTTTCTGGACACTAAATTTATATAATTACTGTAAATGCGTATTGTCATTGGTTATGTCCCCGAATTTTTTCGAACTTTATGGTAGGGCGTGCCGTAGTTGTAAAAATCGACAACCGTTTCTTTCCACGTTTTTCGCATGAAAAAGTAACTTATACCTTGAATTTTTATATTCCCTTTAACCCTTTGCGGTCGGCAGATTTTTCGGCTGGGACTACCAGCAAGTCAGGGCGAATTTAGCTTTTCAGGTCATTGTTCCCTAAGCAATTTAAGGTGGATATATCTACATTTAAAAGCACACACTATGTTGATGCTGATTTGTAATATTTAATAGGGCTTAAACTACATAAAAACGGAAAGATTTAGCTATTGTAATTTGACAACGTGTGATATATTTCAAAACAATCGCCGATATGAAGCCCTGGCTTCCGAATACATGTATCCACAATATGTTCGTGTTTCTCGCCTTTTGCCGGGGTTTTCCTGTCGGAACATACTGTACAATCTTTTTAGTAAAAATATATTAATATCTCCAATGAATCTACCTGGAAATCCTGAACAATTGGAATGTTTATTTCTTACTAAACTTTGAAATTCAATTTATAATTTATTATATTTTTATTTATTTATAAATTGATTTCTATTTACTATCATATATTTCTCGATGGTAAAATAACGCGTGAGACATTGTCCGAATTGGCTAGAATTCTTTTAATCTAAGTTTTTCTGGATTCTTGATCATGCCGCCACAGCGGCGGCACCGACTTCTACGACAGTTTTGAAATGCCGCCACAGTGGCGGCACCGACCGCAAAGGGTTAATAGATAACTATATTCTATGTTTTGGAACATTTCTATTCAGAAGTATCAACGTTATTTCCAAGAGTGTGGTGCAGTGAGTAAGATGCTTGGTTGCGAGACTGTTGCAAACTTTTTCACATAGATTCACGGCCTACTAACCTACATTTTTATTACATTAATTATATATTTTTCAATTTTCAACTAAGTGACAATGAAGAACTATTTGTTTATCAATATTTATAAAATATTTTCACCTAAAATAAGCGCAAAAGTAATTATGGAGTAAAGGGTTTAGCCAATTATACTATAAAACAGTTCTATTTAATATACTACTGTTTAATTTTTTCTACGTTAAATGAGAATACGTACTTAGTTTTCAAATCTCATACCTTTAATAACTCTAAATATAGGAAGAAGATTTTTTCAATAACGAGAGTATAAGCAGTCTTTGTATGTAGTTACGGATATCATGTTGACAAGGTTTATGATATGCACGATTGAAGTTCGAAATTTTCCGTGGACAGTATTTACATCTATTGACAGATTAAGTTCCATATTTTAAACGAGAAGTTGTTCTCTTGTTACGCATTTTCGATATACATGTCCCTATTTTAGCAAAGGTAATGCGTGATGCCTAACCCAAAACTCAGCTTCATTGCTTTTTCGTTGCATCTCTTTTGAGGATTCCTGTTAATAATGCATTTTCTTATATTGTTTGATACTTAATACATATATGGACTTTTTTGTAGTAATACTTATCTGCGTGATTGTTAGGAGAGTTTAATAAAACATCATGTCTGGTGTACTTTGCTTTCATCGCTTATCTCTTCTTAATACTCCTATTAAGAAACGAATGCAACACGTATGTTGCACTTGTTATCCGTCTAGATAAATAAATTTGGGCAATAATATAGTTTCTAATTACTCCTGCCCATACGTTAATGGAGAACCGTCCTTGATTAAATTTTTGAACCATTGTCACACACGTGGCGAGTACGTCGTGCATGATTCATTAACCAATGTCAATTATTAATTAAATGCAGTATTTGTATTTAAAATTACATGCATTTCCAACATGAAAGGATTAGTCTGAAAATATTGACTAGATAAAGTGGTTAATTAAATATAGCTAAACGATATTTCCTATTTAATTTTTGGACAAAATGACTCGAATATGTTATATTAACACTAAACCTACCGACAGTTCTTTTATACCTATTCCTACCGCGCTCGGTCAGATATACTGGTAATTAAAATAAGTTATCGATTTTACTATTCGACGCAGATAATGGTTGATTTATTGCTGAATGTATATAAAATGAAGAATTTTTATGAAATTTCGTCCAAATTTATTTTTATATAATTTTAATTACAAACTTAAAAAACTAAAACTTCATTTTTTCCACGTAAGAAACCAAACTTAATATTATGTTTATCTAAAATTATTTATGAAAAAAACAAATAAAATTAAACTTTGATATGTATTGTTATGCATACATATACATATCTTATTCGGCTTCCTTACATTATTTACATATTATTTTAGTCTGAAATGTACATTTGCTGCACACATATTTTTCGCACTTCAAACTGATTTTTGTTGTTTTATAATTTTTACAAAATTTTATTTCACAAGTTTTTCGTACGAACGAATCTGAACTTGTGGACGGTGTTGATAGAAGCTGTTTTCTTGTGTGTTTTTATATGCAGCGCCGAGCTCTGAGGCTAACTGGAATAAAAATTCCTGCCTCGAAATGTTTTCACCCGGCGTTTCTTTATATAAAACGCAGGCATTTATTCCATGTAGGTTCAAATTGTTATAAAATATCTGAAGTGGCCACTTCCAACTTTTTGACTTCACACTGTATTTCCTTGCCATGTGGTCTGCCACATCTACACCAAATTTTGTAGCTTTATAAAATCTAGTAGTTTCCGGTATACGTTTGTTGCTTTTTTCTATTTCTATTGATTTATGCATGGAACTTAAGACAATCACTTTTTTGGCTTATTTTTATACACTGTAAGAGTAATGTAATTTGATTTATACAATTTGCTTGAAAATCTAGTCATTTTATCTTTTCATTCTGTTTACCATTGACCTACGGGCGAAAGGGAGCAGGGATCAGATGGGGGTATAGACAAGGCAAGCAATACCTTGTATATCATTGATTTATTCATGAACCTTACAATGCTTTGTTCTTTAAAATAGATCACCTAGGTACTCGAAAGTCGATCAGCGTGCCGGCCCCGAATGTCACCCCATTAGCGATTTTAAGGTTTACCATATGGCGACCACCGATTAACGCCTGGACCAAACCCGGAACTCTTGTCATCGAGTTCACCCATGTACTCGATCGAGCACCAGTTGCGAGGTACGCTCCATCATCGATTACGCGACATTGGACCGTCTAACCAAGGAACAATGACGCAGTAGCCGAGATTGGAGCACGAGCATTGGGAATTACAATACGCCAAATTAAAACTGCCAGTACACGTCCGAACAGCCAGGGAACGTGCCAAAATTAATCAACAAACAAATCGCTATGGGGCAACCCGGGCTGCGGCCGCCCGACCTTTCAATCTTTCGCTACTTACTTGCCGTCTCCCGACCGGATTGCGACTGAGCCAATCCTTCTCATAATCACCGCGCCTATCTGCCTATTTCCCCACTCCAAATGATTCCACCACCACGAAAATTGTAAATGAAACGAAAACGAAACTTGTAAGACAAATGATCAAACGAACAGTAAACTTATTAATTGTGTTGACAACAAATTCCCTCTTCCGTGTCTGAGGTGTTTTACTGAGCACTAATATCCGTGGGCTTCAGCGCAATTAATTTCGAAACTGGTCTAATAAACTTGCCTTTCGTTGTCTGAATTTCGACCACCCGTACTCGCCCGTCCCTTCCAGGAAACGTGGTTCTGACTATTCCGCGTGGCCATATGTTTCTGGGCAGCTGAGAATCAACAATGAGAACCAAATCTCGTACTGCTAGGGGTTGTACCTCTTGATGCCAGCGACGCCTTTTTATCAGCGTGGGAAGATATTCTTTGACCCAACGCGACCAAAAGTGATCAGCTAGGTTCTGTGCTATCCTCCACTGTTTACGTAAATGCGTGCGTCGGTTCCTGGGCCCACGTGCAAAACTAACCACGAACAAGGGAGGCCCATGCACACGAATCCAAGCACTTGTGGGCCATCCGACAGTCTGCCGGGGTTGCAACCACTCGAAACTGCCTTCAGCGACCAAGTTTATGACATTTTGTTCGATAAGTGAAATTCTAAATTTGCCCATGCTGGCCTTGACAAAAATGCGGTCTGTGTCATAAGCCTGGTCGACTCACCGAAGCCCAAACATATCTGTTGTTACGTTTTTTCCGCGTCTTGTGAATGGTTCCATCAACTTTAGAACAACGAACTCCCCAAGTGGAATTGAACATTCTTTTCTTTCATCCTTTCCCAAATAGGGAAACCCATTTATTATATACTTGCTATTGACGTCACACGCCAACCAGAACTTTATTCCAAAGTATAGCCGAATAAGGGGGTCAAATATGCCCTTGAATCAAATATGACATACGATGGATCTATCGATAGAGCATCAGAAAAAAACACTGTGCCAAATTTCAACCCGTTATCTTGTTCGGAAGGGTAGTTATAGGGAAAGTCCGGATTAGCGAATTAGTGCCTATTTCCCCTATTTAAACGAGTACGAAAATTATGAAAAAAATCTGGTGCATTGTGGTTATTGAGATACGTGTTTGAGAATTTTTCCCGATTTTACGATTCCAAATCCTAGGTGTGAAAAATTAAAAACGCAGAAAAATACCGATTTCGTATTGAAGCTTTCAAGGCACTAGATTTATACAATTACTGTAAATGTATATTATCATTGATTATGTCTGTTTAAATATCGATTAAAACGCGATAATTAATTGAAATCCGGAATAATTCGTTACCCGGTTTGTTTTCGGTTACGCGACCGACCAGGAAGATTCTAGGTCGACGCGACCGTACCGCTATTCAGGCGAACATTAGAGGACAGAGAAAAACACGGTTCTCGAGGTTTTCCGGTAAAGTCACGCGAACGATAAAGTAACGTTCGAGTTCAGAACAACCAAGTTCAACGCCCAGGCAAAGAGAAGGTACCACAAATAGAAATTAAACAAATACAGACGCGAGACGCCCCCCACCGCCACCCGACGAAGGATTCCCCTCTCACGCGCACTTTTTGGCAACTCGTGCTCGTCCGTCACTTGCTATCGAGCCACTGAAAGGAGCATATCGATAAGCGAGCACGATATCGAGAAGTTTTAAAAAATCTCCGAATCGGTCAGGAGTTATTCGACCCCTTCGTTGAAGCTTCTCCAACAATTAGCCTGCTTTGTCGCGAGTTCCTAGATCCACGATCTAGCTCAGTGCGACACAACGTAATAATAAAATTAAAGCGTCGAGTTATTCGAGCTTCCGAAGGGCTGAACGGCTCCACAGGTCAGGGCTTACTGAAAATCCCTGGGTGGACCACCGTCTCCCACAGATCGATTCATAAACTCGATCATTTCTGGATTTTCGAACGGTTACGAACCCACCGACGAAGGGTAGAAATAAAATACCCTTGAGTGGATTCGCCGTCTTCTAGCCGAAGCGAGGGACTCCTAGGATCTCCCAGCTACGTCAAAATTATCGAATCACGTCCCAAAATCGCTCGCCTGGTACGGCCGCAGTGCGTAGGACGTCGATTCTAAAAGAACGTGGTATCCGGGCTGGAGCAACGCTGTAAGCCGCCCAAGGGCGCCGTTGTCAAACCGGTACCACACACCGTGCCAATACGCACATAACCAGACGGTGAAGGGCCGAGGATAAGGGCGACGGTTGGAATCTTACAACCTCCTCTGTTCGCTCCTCCTACGACAACCAAGAAGTAGCAGGCTTGAAAGATAGCTGAATTAGCATCTTGTCGAAAGAAACAATAAGCGAGCGATTCCCGATTTAAAGGAACGCTCTTACACACCTCTGATCCACTAATATAGCCGCGTATCGCGGCGACTAAATTCCGCTCCTGGGTGCGACAAGCACAAACCAGGCGCGAACGCGAAAGAAAGACATCCGACGTAGGTCACGTTGTCAGGTATTTAACGCCTATTCTTGTCTCTTTCTGTTACAGATCATCGAAGCTAGACAGACGGGGAATCCGTCTAGACCGGCAGACACGGTTCTTTTTTGTTGAATACAATTATCACAATAAAAGGCTGAGTCGAGATCGTCGACTAAGCGAAAAGAAACTGAAAATTTGTATTCTTTTCCCGACGTTCCTTCCCTCGAGATCCGGACCACCGTTAGGCGAGGTTTTTTCAAACCTACTCCCCCTAACAATGTCCCTGAATTTTTTCAGATTTTTTGACACGGTGTGCCGTAGTAGCAAAAATCGAAAACCGATTTTTTCGGCATTTTTCGCGTGAAAAAGCAACTTATATTTTGAATTTTTGTATTCCCGTTAATGGATAACCATATTGTATGGTTTTAAACAATTTTATGTTGAACAGAACGGTGTATAGAACAGAAAAACTAAAATAAGTCACCAAATTATAGGTGCTATGCTCTAGCTGTGTATTCGCTCAAATACCCTACTGTTTTATTTTTTTTACGTTAAATGAATATACCTGTTTCGTTTAAAAATCTCATACCTTTAATAACTCTGAATAGTAGAAGCAGATTTTTTCAATCAAACGAACATAAGCAGTCTTTGCATATAGTTACGAATTGTTTTGAAAACTAACATTTCACATTAATTTCAGTATAAGAGATGTTAAACAATAATCGTGGTTGACAAAACAAATAAAGACGCAAAAAACGCTCCAAAAGTATATTTATACATATTTCAGGTTAAAATATTTGTAAAATACTTTTAGAACATTTATAAATAAATATAACGCATTGTTATATAGTTGGAATTCGGGGAAAAAAATAATAAAGAATAAAAATACAAAGTCAGAAGAGAGACTCAGACCTACGGTATAAAAACTTCCAGCGGTTCCTGCAGTCGGACACTGTGACGCGTTGCGCCAACGACGCCGTTAAAAAAATCGTTGATTTTTTAGGATATATACGCCCGATGATTGGCTTTATTTTATTTGTTTCAATTGTTATTGTAATTCTGCTTAGTGTAGAAAAATTATACATTCTACAAAACACTCATATATTGAAGAATGCATAAAAATTCAATGTGTAAGTTACTCTAATACGTAGAAAATGAGGAAAAAATCGGTTCTAATTTTTTTTCAATGCGGAGCACCAAAATGAAAAATCTGAAAAAAATTGAGAATAATAGTAATAGCAATTCCTGTTTACTGTAAAAGTATAAAAGTAGTTCCGGACCTCTTTCAATACGTAATCGGCATTTCTCGGCATTTTTTGCAGTTTTTTATTTTTTACTACCTGGTTTTTCAATCAAATAATCTGAAAATCTCCCAAAATGTGTGCCCCGGCACCCGAAATGTCTCTGAATTTTTTTGTATTTTTTTACTCAATAAGTCAAGAGACATTGTACAAAAACATGATTTTCGTTTTCACCCCATTACTACCCCCACGGTCGAGATTTCAAGTTAAAAATTTGCACACAGTGGTTTTTTTCTGGATAAGCTATTGAATGACCCGTCGTTCGTTCAATTCGGTTTGGGAGCACATTTTACCTCCATATTCGGCTATACTCTTCGATAAAAGTTTGAAAACGGTCAATTTGACCGGTACTGGTAGGTTTAGTGTTAAATATATCAACAACAAATTACGTTAATATTGCAAAATATTATTAATCAAGAAAACTATTGTAGCATCAAGCCGGCTACAAGATCAACGATTATCACGAATTATATCAAAAAAGTTTATTACATAAAAATGATCGTTTTCACACAGCCCAGCTCACTCCGCATTAACCACTCGCTTCAATTTCTCTGCCCCCCCCCCCCCGTCGCCTTCACCTGATCTCACACACACACGCCCTGATACGAAACCTGCACGCATTCTGCATTCGTCTTCGCAATCTAGCAATCAATTGATTTGTTTATTCGGTTTGTTAAAAGTTGATACTTTTAACTAAGAAGTCAGATCGAGGAATAGGAGTTTACAGGGCAATTGATTCAGAGTGCGGTTTCTTTTCGTCTTCAAGATCGACCTTTTATTATAAAATTAAAAATGTTAACGAAACGCGAAAACCAACATAGATTATAATGGTAAAGGAACTTCGTCTAAGCCGGCCGCCGAACTCTTCGGATTGAGGTAGGCCAGGATTCCTATAATCAGAAAAACACGGCTATGTGGTAGAACGCATGCGTAACACGTTTGGAATGCATAAAGTCCAGTACAGTTACGATTGCGATTCCTGTGGATCTTTACTTTCTGCGTTTATTGCACAAATCCTGATCTTTCCTTCTTTTCGGCGGATCGCCACACGTGTTGGATTTTTGTCCGCTGCTCGCACGCCAGCAGAGATGCCAGAAAAGCACCGCCGGGTGCACACGCACACATGCCAGATGCGCGTACGTGAGCTCGTGGAGTTTCGGAGGAAGTCGACAAAGGCAAACTGACGCATGCCCTCTTTCTCGATTCTCCGAAGCTGCCCGAAGTAATTTCGGATCGCCTCGTGGGAGTCGAGAGAAGGCTCACATTTGCCTTCTCGCTCTAAAACAACTGAAATCCGACCTCCCGTCAACGGCATACGATTTGGATTCTCGAGCCGAGATTCTCGACTGCCCAGGCATTTTACTTTCCGACCTATCAGGCGCACGCCAAGCCCAAAGTACCCATAATGAAAAAATTTTGCATAAAGTTTGCTTTACGAAATACACGTTTTAAGACCTCCTGATCATATTTTAATTATTGAAAAAAAAAGAAATTTTTTATATATGCCGCGCATGTGTCTCACGCTCCCGGCGTCGTCATTCGAACGAACAGGAGCAGAGAAATTTCGCTTGTTCGTATTGTACGAACTCGCTAGTGGACTGCATATTAATTTTGCACAGAGAAAGAATTAATTCCTTATCTATACCAATTGCAGTCGATTACCTGGTGGACAGGGTTGCAAGTGGAGGTTGTAAGGCTCCAAATGCACTTTTCTCGTGAGTCTGTCTACTGACTCTATGCGCCGAAACGCAGTGCAGTGCAACAGCCCAACCGTCGATCTGCGGCTTCCCTTAACACGTTCCAACAGACGACTTATTTGATCGGTGGTTGCACTGCGAAGTTCGACAGTACGTGGTTCACTGCACGTTGCACATCTATTTGTTGCACATAGTAGTCCACTGCCCGCTGCACATCTATTCGTTGCAGTTATCAGTGTGGAACCACGTGGGAGCTTGACCCACGAATCCGTTACTCCTCCGCACAGGTGCTCCTCTAAACGTTACACCGGCGGGATCTGTAGGAGTAAAGGCTCGAAGACCGGAAATCAGGCGTCCTTAGTGGACGCCGACCCGACTACAATGGACCCACCTGGAGGAACACCACATAGGTGCCTCTCTTCGGTGTCTCCTCAGCCTGGTGGTAATCACAAGAAAGTCGAAACGAAATTTGACAACTTTCTTGTGTCTCAATCGTTTATACGATCGTGACGACCACTCAATTCTGCACGGAGGGATCGAACACCTTACTGGCGTGTATTCTCGATCTCCTGCCGCAGGACTGATTTCGCGGAATCTCGATTGGGAAAGCCCATATAAGATTCCGGGGTGTACTAGACCGAATATTGAACGATCCGTTTGTCAAGGAAAAGTCGGCAAATTATCACACTTTTCCTGAGTTTAACGAATTCTCAGCTGTGCGAGGTCAGTCAGTGGACCCGCACCAGACTGAACATCTACTTTTTACACCCGTCAAATACAGGCAGAACAGCTCTGAATTTAAACACTCAGAACGTTTCTTTCGTAAGTTTTTCTGTTCGAGTTGAATCGGGAGCCGTTCCGCTCTAGAGAGAAGTCTACGTAGGACTGCGCGGATTGACAGCCGAAAACACGGCGGCGATACTATAATTAGTTGTTACGCGGCACTGTCTAGATTTCCGCAGTCTTTCTCCGTCTAATTCTTTGCACACTACTCTCTCACGGTACTGACGTCATCAACACCGTTGACACACTCGAATCGAAGGTAATGAGCCGTTACCGATGGTCAGAAAAACTGATAATAGACGCGTTTTTCTATCACTGCTCGCTGTCCAAATTCTATTAGAGATAATCTCTCGGTTATTGTACGCTAACAGGATTAACGGTAATTACGGCCGAGGGTAATCGCTCGGCATTATGCAATCTTTAAACACTACTGAAATTTTTTCTCAAAAGTGCGTAGGATTTCGGGGGCATGTGTATTCACCAAAAATGATTATAATTTACCCCTGCAACCAAAAATAATTTTACCAGAACGATTTGAAATTTTTTAATTTAATTTTTTAATAACTTTTTAAGGAAGCCTCTGGAATGTCTCATTACAATTTTTCCCAAGGGTGGTCGAACATAGTCTAAGAGACAGTAAACATTTTTTAAAACTTATTTCATCAAACGGTAATTATTTAGACAGAATTCATTGTAGTAGCAGCAATCATTTTGAAGAAAAATCTCGGAAGGCGGAGCGGCGGTTATATGTTATAGGAAAAAGTTGTTCGAAATGTTAATTTCTACAACATATTCAAAAATCATCGAAATCGGTGAGACCTCCCCCGTTTTTCGAAATAATTACCAAAATTCGTTTTTGCTTTTTATTAATTTCGTTTGATTCCCTACAGAAAAGTTGTCTAATACTTTTTTGTAGGTACCCATGGGCTCTGCTTAAAAAAAATTTCAATGGTATATATTCACCATTGTAGGAGTTTATGAACATTTGGAAATTGGACCATTTTTGTGGGGTTTTTCTCATTTTGCGAAGTTAAGGAATAATTTTTCGAATATTTTTGGAATTTTCACATATTCGTCGCTGAAATATGCGTAGTTCGCATTTTGAAAAATTAAAATCGTCCAATTCGTTCAGAAGTTATGACGTTTTAAAGATACACGTGATATTACAGGGAAGCAGTTTTGGCCTCACATAAGATTTTCGGTAATAAATTTTTTTTCTTGAAAATGCGTAGGATTTCGGGGGGATGTGTAATGGCCAAAAATGATTGTAAAGGACTCCTGCAACCGAAAATATTTTTTTAGAACGGTTTGAAATTTTTTAATTTAATTTTTTAATAACTTTTGAACGAAGCCTCAGTCAAGAAATTGATATTCTTGATTTTGTCTTATTTTGGCCTCCAGAATCTCCCTTTAAAATTGTTCCCAAGGGTGGCTGCCATACCCTGTATGGTGTACATACAACGGGGTGTCCACGCTAAAGTGTAACAGTCGCGATATTTCGATAACTATTGATGACACGAAAAAAATTGTTTATATGAAAATTGCAGGATAAAATAGGATCTTTATTTTGGCGTAAACGAAAATTTTGTTTATATTATTGATTTCAAAGATACGATGGTGAAGTTTTGTTTTTCAAATGGAACTACATATATATTTTTTTTTTTTTTTTGATCATGCGATAGTGTGCCACTATCTCTGTGCTTGCCACTCGAGCCGAGACGTCTCCGCTGGAAATCAGTAAATTTCCAAGCGGTATATCTTGAAAACTAATAAAAATCGTGTGAATAAATTGCAGGTTAATGAAAAATGTCTTGAAAAACACTATCGCATGATCCAAAAAAAAAAAAAAATATATATATATAGTTCCATTTAAAAAACGAAACTTCACCATCGTATCTTTGAAATTAATAATATAAATACAAAATTTTCGTTGACGCGAAAATAAAGATCCTATTTTATCCTGTAATTTTCATATAAACAATTTTTTCGTATCATCAATAGTTATTGAAATATCGCGACTGTCACACTTTAGCGTGGACACCCTGTATAGTCCGGGCTACGATATAGCGAGGTCGAAAACTCGAGTGGGGGTGTCAATGTTTACATGGTTCAGCTCCTGGAACATATGAATTGACTGAAATACGAGTAGCTAAGGTCCTTAGACTACCAGAAATTAATTTTTTTTTAAATTTAAGCAACTGCAATTTCTTGTGAGTTAGATACTGATTAACTTCAATACGAAATATTTTTTTGTCAGATCATCGAAAGGGGCTGGAAAATCGTGGGGACTAGTTCATATGTTTCACCCTGTATAATAATAGATGAATCGCGTCTTCAATCAGATACGAATACTCACTCTGATTCAGATGTAGGCATAATATATAATATACATATATATTGATTTGAAAAATAAATTTAATGAAAAAATTCAAATAAGCGTTAAGTTTTTATTATTCTTTTACCCTATATTCTATGTACTCCAGTGATTAATTAGATTTTTTCAAGCACTCTCATAACATAAACTGACGAAAAAATTTTTCAATAAAAGTTACTCGGTAATCGTGTGACAACAAATGGTAAACGAAAATGTTGGCAAAAACCTTTTTATTCAATAAAAAATTAAGATCACCTTAATTTTTGTAATGAAATTGTATCTTTATATCTCGATGATGGTTTTGGAACGAAATTGACATGAGACTCTGTACGTTGAAGACTCGGCAGACTGTTTGACTGAGGCACGCTGCATTTTTTTTGTTTGTTTTCTGGGAATACAGCAGCAACAAAAGTTGACTGCCGGTCTTGGCACGATCTCCTCTTTTGATGTTTAGCGACATCGTGCCGATCGACTTGTCTGTATGCCATTCGGCTTTTCGAGTCATGCTATCCGAGACGATGCAGGTGTTTAGATTGTTTGGCTTCGCCGAAAAGTTCTTAGGGTGCCGAACGGTAAAAGCCGACCCTGTGGGGACGCGGCTTTCGGTTAAAGTTTTCAAAATAAAATTGTAAGTAAAGACACGTAGGAGTCTTGGGAACGTATAAATAAAATTACAAAAAAATCTGAGAACACATACAGGATTCATATGGCACTGACAAGGAGAGACCACGTCTCATGGAACACCGATTTTTTTAAAATTTGGCACAGATGTTCTACTCGAAAAATAATTATACCCATATTTTGCCAAAAGTGTAGATAAGCCCCCGTTTTCGAAAAATTTTGAGTTAAAAATCAAAGTTCTTCGATCGAGCTGAAATTTTACACAGACGCTCTAGGTGCAATTTTAAGGATCCATATTTTTTATTTTACAAAAATAACGATTTTTAAATAATCGACGTGTGCCATAACTATCATAAAGTTAGCACTATTTGCGAAGCAGCAGCGTAGCCTGGTGGATAGCGAAACGTATTTCGGATATGATGGACTAGGGTTGGAATCTCCGTGCTTGGATTTTTTTTTTTACATATTCTACTTTCATTAGCAAGACCGAATCCTCATGCGTGAAATTTTATTTTGGTTGTTTGGGAAGGTTAAAGAGGAAAATATGAAGTATTTTAGAATTTAACAATTTGTTTATTTTTTATACACATTAGAAACAGATGGGTGGTAATTATCATAAAAGCAGGGGAAACATAGTCGTTTCTCACACCATGCGCATGTTATAAAGGACAGCTCTTCACAATTACATTTTTTATTATTGTCCTTAGGCGGAAAGCATACTTGATGAACGTTGAGGAAAATTTCACGACTCTCTGTCAATCCGGACGCGTAAAAAGCATATTTTACCATTTTTTCAAATATCGGCACGGATAATTGGTTATGAATAAGCGAATGCATTTTTATGGCGTCTTCCCTAGAATGAAGTGAACGATTCTCTTGTAAAATAAAAGTTGAATTTTGCATCTGTTTTAATAATATTTTAATTTGGCGGTAAAAATATACGTCGCAGGGTTGGCATATCGACGTGCATTGAGGCGGTACAATTTTTAATGTGCATTGTTAAAAAGTTGATACTTTTAACTAATGAGTCCGGATAGAGGTATGGGAGTTTATCGGGGAAGTGAATCGGACAGCAAATTGATTTTCTTTTCGTCGGTCTTTAGGACCGACCTTTTATTACAAAAATATGTGGCGTCGCCTCCCATGCTCGCCACCAGAGGGGTCGCGCTCTCACAAGCGCTCGACCGACCCCTCCGTTGCTATATATACACTCCTCGAACGACTTCCCAATATCCCAGTCGTCTAAGGCAGGGCCTGCTAGAAAGCCTTACTGATGAGTCCACTGGCAGGCCCGGACGAAACGCGCCCCCTCCTTTCCTTTCCTTTTCTGCCCTCCTACGAATTCTCACGAGATCCCCTACCCGCAGCGAAGCAGCGCCACAATTGGTGACCCGGACGGTGAATTGGACAACTAGGAAGCAGCTCGAGAATTTTCCAGGAAACCGCAGACCCGCACGCAGCGTAGGACGAAGGAGGCAGCGCCGAACAGCCGTGTCTAATCGTACTAGCAAATAGCTCTTTCGTAATCCCTCTCCTAAGGTGGCCTTTCGTTCACTCGATCGCTCGGTCCTGACCAAATCTACCTGACGAGGCCGTCGTCTCCAGGAGGACACAGATTGGCAGGATTCGAAGCAGCAGCAATAGCACGCATAGTGGGGCCACAGGTAGGACAGCAGCATATACGCTCGATGACTTCAGCAGCGCAAGGCACGAGAACGACTCGCCGCGCCAGACGATCAGAGAACGACCACGCAGCAGCAGAAAGCACGCATATCCTACGGCAATAGAATCGAAGTTCTAGCCAGGATCAGAGAAAAAATCTCCAGTGATCGTCAATCGAGATAGAGGCGCTATACGAAGATACGACGACGACGACAAGTCCCAGAGGAACGGAACAACTGTAGATAATGTACATAGTATTCGATAAGTCCTGTAAATAGTAGACTTAATCCGGTATCGTTAGCACTGGCAGGGGGGTAATGTGGCGTCGCCTCCCATGCTCGCCACCAGAGGGGTCGCGCTCTTACAAGCGCTCGACCGACCCCTCCGTTGCTATATATACACTCCTCGAACGACTTCCCAATATCCCAGTCGTCTAAGGCAGGGCCTGCTAGAAAGCCTTACTGATGAGTCCACTGGCAGGCCCGGACGAAACGCGCCCCCTCCTTTCCTTTCCTTTTCTGCCCTCCAACGAATTCTCACGAAATCCCCTACCCGCAGCGAAGCAGCGCCACAAATAAAATAATAAAAAATTAGAAAATCAAAAGTAATATAACCGATTAATTAAAAGAATATATGGCGTCGTTACCGGCCGTTCCTCGAGGCTTGATCGTTCCTCTCGCCGGCTTGAGGTAGGCCAGGATTCCTGTAATCATAAAAACACGGCTATGTGTTAGCTACACGTAAACACGTAATACGTATACGCCGCGTCTGTGTTCTCGCGCCCCCGGCGTCGATATTCGAACGAACGGGAGCAGAGAAATTTCGCTTGTTCGTATTATACGAACTCGAAAGTGGACTGTAAATTTTCCGGCGAAGCAACAAATCAAACTTCTTTTTCTTTACCGATTTTTGTCGATTGCCTAGTGGACGGGGGCGCAAGTGGAGGTTGTAAGGCTCCAAATACACTGATCCCGTGAGTATGCCCACTGAGTCTGTGCGTCGAGTCGCACTGCAGTGCAACGGCACGACCGTCAATCTGCGGCTTCTCTTTACACGTTCCAACAAATGACCTATTGGCCGAGAGTTGCACTGCGAAGCCCGAAAGCACGTTGTTCACTGCACGAATGCACTACTCGATGTGATTCGCAGCAGTATTTGAACTACGTGGGGGCCTGACCCAGGACTCCGTTACCTCTCCGCACAGGTGCTCCTCTAAGCGTTACACCGGCAGGATCTGTAGAAGTAAGGAGGCGAAGACCGAAAGTCAGACGTCCTAAGTGGACGTCGACCTGACTACAGTGAGCCCACCTGGAGGTACACCACGTAGGTGCCTCCCTTCGGTGTCTCCTCAGCCGAATGGCAATCACAAAGAAGTGTAGACGGTATCCGTCGCCTTCTTTGTGTTTCTAGCGTTTATACGTTAGAAACGACCGTTCAATTCTGCACCGGGATGGTCGAGCACCTTGAAGGTGTATTCTCGAGCCCCCAGAATTGCAGTATTTGAATCTAACTCAGGTTATGAGTGCACTTGTGCGAACCGGAATACGGTTCACGTAATAAGTAAAAAAATGGGAATAAATTCCACACTTTTCCGAGTCTTATGAATTCGCAGCTGTGCGTGGGCTATCGATTAACCCACGCCAAACTGAACGACTGCTCGATACACTCTTTTACAAAGGTAGTCTATATTCGTAATTCGAAAGAATATTTTCTTTCGAATTGTATTCAGTTCTGGACGGACACGATCGGGAGCCGATGTGTTCAGGGCAGAAGTCGGTTTTAGACTGTGACGATTGACAGCCGAAGACGTCGCCGTGGTACGCTAATTAGTCGTTCCGTGGCGCTGTCTAAATTTCGGCTGTCTATCTTTGTCAGATTATCAACGCGCTACTCTCTCACGGTACTGACGTCACCAACACCGTTAGCACACTCGAATCGAAGGTAATGAGCCGTTATCGATGACAGAAAAACCAATAATACACGCGTTTTTCTATCACTGCTCGCTGTACAAATTCAATTAGAGATAATCTTTTGGTTATTGTACGCTAACAGGATTAACGGTAATTGCAGCCGAGGATAATCGCTCGGCATTATGCAATTTTTAAACAAAGATGCTTTTTCAAGCGAAAAGCATCGAAAAGATCGGTTTTTGATTTTTGCTACTACGGCGCACCGTACCAAAAAATCTGAAAAAATTCAGGGAGATAACCAATGACAATACGCATTTACAGTAATTATAGGAATCTAGTGTCGCGAAAACTTCAATACGAAATCCGTATTTTTCTGTGTTTTTTTGCGTTTTCAATTTTTCACACCTAGGATTTGGAATCGAAAAATCGGAAAAAATTCTCAAACACGTATCTCAATAACCACAATGCACCAGATTTTTTTCATAATTTTTGTACTCGATTTAATAGGGGAAATAGGCACAAATTCGTTAATCCGAATTTTCTCAATAACTACCCTTCCAAACAAGATAGAGGGTTAAAATTTGGCACAGAACGTTTTTTCTTGATGCTCTATCGATGGATCCATCGTATTTCACATTTGGTTCAAGGGCACATTTGATCCCCTTATTCGGCTATACCCTTTCTTTTTCGCATAAAGAGAACCCAAATCCTTGATTTATCTATTGCTTTTCTCAAATTTTGTCATAATTCCTGAGTTTATGCGGAATGTTAGTGTTAGAGCACTCAGGGTCTCTAACTGTGGTTCCGGACGAGGGAAAAGATAGGGTATAGAAAATTGTTACAAGTTTTCAATTAATTTTTTTATTATTACAAAAATATAAACCAAAGTATTATTTACAAGAAGACAAACTTAAAAACAGAAAACTAATTTGACTACGGCTCGGTATTTTCGGCCGTGTCACCTCTTTTCCTTGTCCTTTCTAAGGTCTTCTGTAACAGAAATTATACAAGAAGTATAATTATTTGCGGACAGCTATTATGTTAACGCGCTCGTCAGCTGTTTATCTCTCGCTCCAAGCGACCATCTGGTGTGCTCGAAGGAGAGTTAACTGCCGATTTGGCTCAGTAACAAGTGGACTGTATTATTTTGTTTTTTGGTCAGTGAAATTCGCTCGCTACGATCTCACCGACGCACAGTGGTCCCAAATGCCGAAAAAGTTGGCCAAAATATGAAGTTCTTCAATTTAGCTAAAAATTTGTAGGTAGGGGTTATCGAGGTCGCTGATTACGAATCAAAAGTCATAATTTAAAAAAACAAAATGGCGGCTCCAATATAGCTCACACATATGCGAAAGAAATATCGGAATCACCTGAAATTTGATACATAGTTACTATCGAGGTTGCTGATTACGAATTAAAAGAAAAATTACAAATAAATAATCAATTGCATTTATTAAATGAAATGACTCCAAAACATCTTACGCCAATTACATATATACTGCTAAGTTTCAAGCAGAATCATCGGAATCATATTCATTATCAGATATGTCGCTTTCTGTGCTGGATTCTGTTATTAACATTGCCGGTTGAACTAATAAATTTAACGCCTTTTCACAGTGGTCCCAAATCCCTGAAAGTTGGCCAAAAGAGTATCGAATTTTATTACTGATAGTTTATACGTTTAATTACAAGGGTAAAAACACGTCGGATTTCGGAGGTATGTGTGTTCACCAAAAACGATTATAATTGAGCCCCGCAACCAAAAATAATTTTTTCAGAATGATTTGAAATTTTTTAATTTAATTTTTTAATAACTTTTTAATGAAGCCTCAGTGAAGAAATTGATACTCTTGATTTTCGTCTTATTTTGACCTCTAGAATCTCCCATTAAAATTTTTTCCCAGGGGTGGCCGAATACCCTGTATAAGTAAAAATCTAAATGAAAACGAAAGAAAGAGAAACGAAAGGCAATACCGCACAAATGTTTTATGTCTGTCATAAAGTAAAGGCAAGTATAAGGTACAATTTACAGCTTACAGCAGTGCCTTCATATTATTTGATTCTTAGTGCTTTTACATGGCAAATGCGAAAAAATGTTTTAGTTTGTAATTCTCAAATTTGATTAAATATTTTCAGAAATAAATAATTTTTCATGTAAAATAGTTTAATGCAGATTTATAGTCAATAATGAAGTAGATCGAATGGTTCACTAAAAATATACAATATTTAATAATAACAAATTATTTATGCATTAATTTCAAGATTTATTAAATCTAATAATAAGTCCACCCAAAATTATACAGTATTTATATTAAAAAATTTCTTACATCTGCCACAGTTTCCAAGAAAAAACTGCGTATTTTAGTAACGTGGCCACCCTGCATTGTAAAATAGGGTGGTATGACCAGTCAGGCGAAAAACAGACAGCTAATTCTTGCAAATTCTATAAGGTCAAAGTATCAAATATAAGCCTGAAAAAGAATTGTACCGTGATATTGTGGAATATGCAAATTTTTGCTTACTCTTTTTTTATTGAGCGTTTTAGGTCACATGCACCTTTTAGGTTATTAGTGACCACAGTTGGGTTACTTAGTGGGGCTAATCATATTTAGAGCAATTGGTATACATTGATGTCTTTTAAGAAGTTTAAAACTTTTCTGCAGGAATCTGTTTCTCGTAAGATCGTTAGTGAGTTTTGTAACTTGTGTTGGATCCTCTTCATATTGTATTTAGGGCAGATTGTCAAGATGTGTTCAATACTATTTCGTACGTTACAGGTGTCGCAGGAATTTGGTTCGGTTTTTGTGATAAGGTATGAGTGTGTCCAGTTCGAGTGTCCTATTCTTAGTCGGGTTATTTTCACTTGATCTTTTCTATTTAGTGGTAGTGCCGGATTGAAGTCATATATATTGTTTCGAACTTTATGTAGCTTAGTTGGTCTGCTATTTCTCCATTCTTCATTCCACACTTCCGTTTGCGCCTAGGTGCAATGCTTTTGGATGTCTTGATGAGTTGCCTGTTCATATTTCGTTATAGCTGTACTGGAGCTAGCCAGTTTTGCTGCTGTATCAGCCTTTTCATTACCTTCAATACCAATATGGGAGGAATCCAGGAATATAACACTTCTCTTTTGTCTCGCTTAAGTGTTTCATTTAATTCAATAATGTTTTGGATTACAGTGTTGTTTGCTTCCAAATTTTGTAGGGCGAGTAGGACGCTTTTTAGAATCAGTTAGAATGATGGATTTATTGTGTGTTGTTTCTTCTATGTACTTCCAAGGCTTGTAGAACAGCTAACGCTTCACACGTTACTATTGTGAATGTTTCATGGAGCCTCAATAGGAACTCATGGTAAGGAGTGCATACCGCACATCCAGTCCCCTGTCCTGATTTTGAAGCATCAGTGAAAATTTGCGTATGGTACAGGTATTCATTCGATAATTCAGTATATAGACTTTTGAGAACGTTTGGGTTGATTTGTTTGCCTGCTTTCAGAATTTTATCGAGTATGCAAGGAGGATCTATCGTCCATGGTGGAATTTGATACTGTATTCTTGATATGATTTTTGGTGTATCCATATTTAGTTCTTGCCAGTATGTTTTGACTCTGCTATTTAACGGTTCCGGAAGTTAGGGTTTTTCCTTAAATTCATTGAAATGGGCGATGTTAGTTAATTGCTCGTAGATAGGATTTGAAGGTTTTGCTTACTTGTTTGCGATGTATGCATGAAATTTTACATTTTATTTTCAGTAATGAAAATACTGGTTTACAAACTTACTGGATAACAATTTTTAATATGTTAGTACTCAGAAGTGTTCTACTTATTTCCAGGAACAGCATCCATTTTCAGAATTGAAATTGATGTCTTCTAAAAAAACTTATGCACTTTTCACTCTGTGGTACGAATTGACGCTTACGCTCTCGACAAACGACTGACTAACGAAGCCGAAGTTTGGATCGCAATTGCCATCCAGGTATAAAATTATGACTCATTACATTTCCCTACCCTAAAGAGACATCCTTAAACTGCCGATTCCAACAGGTAAAACCTCCATACCGAAAAATTATTTTTTGGGGTTTTGGCCACGATTTCACGATTTGGGACCACTGTGCGACGCACGTAACCGGGTAGACGAGATTGTCCTTCGTTCTACCGGGTTCGCTCCAGTGTGGCCAGATCTGGCATAATTGAGTGCATCGAAATCGACAACAGTGACGACGAACTTCCTTAGCGTCTAACGGAATGGTGGGGATAGCAGGCATACACTACCGCACGAGCCACGTGTACGTGAGCTCGGCACTTCGCACAACTTCGGCAAATCGATAAAGAACGTTAGTGTGAGCCTTTCCTTCTTGCTCTTGTAAAAGACAAAACAACTGAAATACGACCTCGCGATAAGTGGCATACGATTCCAAGCCTCGACTGTCCCAGCATTTTTACTTTCCGACCTATGTAAGGTATAAGGAAATTTATAAAGTATCATAATGGAAAAAATTTGAAATTTTTTTAGCGGAAATACACGTTTTAGGACCCCTCATCATATTGTGCCTACAACAAAAAAACATATTTTTTTGTTCCTATGCTATTGACATGATTGCGTCTAAACGGCTGAATGAATTTCAATGAAACTTAACATTTAAGTTTTATGTTCTCGTTTTAAGGTCTCATTATATTTTAAGCGTGATCAGTTCCCATATAATGATGATTATACGTTTTTAGTTTTATAATTATTTCGATACATACACATCATTTGTAACAAATTTTTAAAGCGATTTATATAAATCTTAAGAAGGATTAAGATCAAATATATTTTTCTCCTATCTTTCCTAGACAGGAAAAATTAAACGAAAACTTATGCCTTGCATACTCTACCTAAACCACATAAAAACGTATTCCACAAATATTTTAGAATAATGTTGTTCAAAGCAGTCTTACTCGTAAAGGGTTAATTAAGGGTTAATTAAAATGAAAAACCACTCTTAGCCAGTACCGTGCACGCTACAGAAATAGATTACTACTGACTTTTCCCACTATGTTTTTAATAACCGTATCAGAATTGTTACACACAATCAAATGTTATATATTTGACTTAACTTCACATAACAAAATAATTGTAACGATAGGTAAAGAATAACGTGCACGCTACCGTTCAATGGAAACCACGGGAAGGTGGTGGTCACTTCCATCAGGAGAAATGTAAAAATTGTTATTTCTTTGTAACATTATCACATGCCGTATATTAAAATATTTTTATTAATGTAATGAAATTACAATATAATGAAAAACTAACTCGTGAATGCATTAATTTTTATTAATATACACACGAGCCATAAAAATGGAAAAATGATATAATTGTTTACATTTCCAAAGGATGGGATGTCGGGATAGGACGTTTGCGATTAAGCTGGCACGTTATGTCGTGCATTGTTGCTCTTACGGTACCGTGACGTAAGTGTAACAAGGCGCGACATTCTACGTCATAGCCACACTATCTACAGCAAGCAATTTCACTAACTAAAAATATACGGCAAAATATAAGCAAATAAATGAAGCAAAAAAATGATAGAGCAAGCAGAATAGTATTTACAGCAAGCGAAATACGTAAAAAAAGTAACAACGCAGAGACAAATTGAACGACTATTTACATATTAGCGATGTCCAAAAAATATTTTGGACATCACTAACAAGACTTTGCGGTTGCAGTGTAAGCGCTTTCGCGTGACGTTATGGCACATACATGCATCACACCTTGTTGCGCCTACGTCACGGTACCGTTGACGTAACAAGACCAGTCTACCGCGACGTCGCATGAAAACGTTTATACTGTCATTGCAGCCTAATAGTACGAATTTACTAAAGAGCTTTTCTCTGTAGAGAAAAATCTCTGTAGAGAAAAGCTCTGTAGTAAATCGGTACCTTAATTTTCGTCATATGACGTAGCGGGAAAATTCTCAAAGTTATTGTCATATGTTGCGTTTAATCTTAAATTACACTTTTGCTTCTTAGCAAATCTATGATATAAATTTTTGGAATACAATAGAGCTAGATGATCGTCATCTACCTCCATGGGTTGAGAGTTTTCCCTCTGCGCCTTTAACAGAAGATTTCACAACGCAAATAGAGTTGACGCTGGCCGAAGAAAGTTTATTCCCGTTTCTTTGTTTTTATGTCAGGTAACATGGAAAACAATCTTTCTGCATCGGCATTGGAATTTGGAAGTGATCTAATTGTATTTACTAATTTCATCAATTCAGGAAATTTAATTTTATAGTCCAAATTTCGCGTTAATAAAATTGTTTTCCAGAAACCATCGAATTTCATCTCGATAAGCGTCTGTCTACCTTTCGTTGTAAATTCCAAAGGCAATACTGACCATTCTGTTTGCAGTCCTTCTTCGTCGAAGCCGCCGAATTTCTTAGCGATTAAGAGAACATTTCTGAAGGAAATGTCTCTATTTGTATCATTTAATATAAAAGTGGGTTCAAAAACATACAACTTGCTAAGAAATTCGTCATCGATTGCCAATCGATACATTAAAAAATTTTTCCTTACGGTTTCTACGATGTCGGACTTGCCTTCTGCATTCAGTTGATGCAGAAAATTAAGACACTCTGTTCCTAAATTTATACTATTAAATGGGAGTTGATTTTCGACTACAGAAAAATTCATCATTCTTACTAAATCCATGTGTTTCAAAAGCAGCGGTTTCAGAAAATTGCGTAATATATCGCATAAAAGTTCTGCCGCAGTCTTTTGAAGCAAATAAATTCTTGTCTCTTGAGTTTGAAAGAAAATGCTAAATTTATAAAAAAACTCAAGAGCGTAATTTAGAAAATAAAGATATGCTTTGGTCTCTGGATTTTGCATCGAGATTAACAGACGTTCCCCGGACTCTGATTTCTCGCTTATTGTCAATTCTTGCAAAAAAAGCAATACAGAGTCCCAATTCTCTAAAAGTGTAACTACAGATCTATAATGCGATAACCATCGCGTAGAACACAATTTTAAAATTTTTCTGTCGGTTGTTTGAAAACATTGCTGAAATTCGCGGAATATAGCCGAACGTTTGGGACTACTGTATATGAAAGTTGCTACTTTTCGTAACAACTCCTCGCACATGTCTGGAATGGTATTGCACGCTTCGCGCACTACCATTGCAGACAGATGACACGGACAGCGGACAGTCAAAAATTTGTCCCTGCATTTTGTTGCATGCTTTGTCATAAAGGACAAGTGGCAATTTCAAATGTTTTAAATAAATTATCTGCGCCACAATTTCTGGCATCAAGATGTAATAATTCTACCAATTCCGTTCGAACATCCAAAGTCTCGGGTGCAACATAACGAACAAGAAACGTCATCCATTTCTCGTTGGTCGAATCGGATGTTTCGTCAATATAAATAGAAAATTTCGTGTTTTGTAAAACACTAGAAATACGTTTTGTTTCTAAAGGATACAAAACGTTTGATATAATATTTGAACACTTTGTTCGACCGAACGACATATGTTTCAAGACATCAGGATCTTGCCCAATGTCTTTGAAAACTTCAAGAATCGTCTCTGCGGTTCGATACGGAATATTTTTTCGGCTATTAATTTGGCAATTGATTTCCGCGGATTTTATCCTTTCATTCAACGACAGAGGCGATTCTTCCGGATTGCGTCGTAAAATTATTATTCAAATTGTCTGCGTTATCGTTACTCTTTTTATAATTCTCAATGTGACACTGAGAATCTGCATGATTATAAATCGTCGATAATCGACATGAAAATTGTTTGTTGCAAACTGAACAGAACCATGAATAAGGGTCGCCGTCGACTTTATGCAACCATGGCTTTTTTTTTGTTTTTTTTTTTTCTCCACCTCTTTGGGAGAGGCAGGAGGGGTGTGGCGCCCATTATAACCTGGGCGCGGGACCTGCCCACTAAAACGGCGACCCTTCCGCACGATTTGGGAGGATACCGGGAATCGCTGGAAGTATACTTCCGGTATCCTCCCCGTGCCCGCGCTTTGCGCCCACCCGCGGGGGACAAACGGTCCCCCGGTAATCGCCGTCGCGGCAGGACGAGGTCACATCGTCCTGCCGCCATCCGATCGGGGCCGCGTCTGGTGGCGGCTGCGAGCCCCAACTCGCAACCGCCGTCTCGGAGGCCGGCAGCTCATGGCCGCACCAGGCCACCGAGGGTGCCGCTCCGTGCGCCAGGCCCGGACAGGAGGCACCGCCACCCCATCCGTATCAGGACCCCCTCCAGCCTGGGTCATGCGCCACGCCGAGGGCCGCCCGCGTCGCCCGACGCGGCGACGCTCTCGCCACCAAACGAGCGCGAGCTTCAGCACGCCGCTGACGCTCGCGCTCCCTTCCCGCGGTCTCCTTCTGCAACATTACGATTTCGCAGAAGGAGGCCACGGGCCT
The DNA here is from genome assembly GCA_030068185.1 of Colletes collaris. Classification (NCBI taxonomy): domain Eukaryota; kingdom Metazoa; phylum Arthropoda; class Insecta; order Hymenoptera; family Colletidae; genus Colletes; species Colletes collaris. The sequence continues at coordinate 242,649 of JASGYR010000197.1, read as the reverse complement.
CCACTTCTCCTCGCTGCCGAGCATGGCGCGCACCATGCCCGGCAGCGAGACCACCCGCGCGATGTCGCCGATCAGGACACGGCGTTCACCCTCCCATGCAGCGCATACCTCGAGGGTATGTTCCGCCGTGTCCTGCTCAGCGTCACAATGGCAGCAACGCGCCGTCGGCTCCTTCCCTATCTGGCACAGGTATCTCCCGAAGCTGCCATGCCCCGAGAACACCTGTGCCATCCTGTAAGTGAGGCTTCCATGGCCTCTGTCCAGCCACTCACATAGGAGTGGCCGAACAGCCCCGACTGTCCGGTGCCCCGCGGTAGGCAGAGCCAACCGCTCTTGCCACGCGTGCACCACGGACTGCCGGGCCTGGCGCTTCAACTCGCCCCAAGCGCGACGGTCGACGCGGTGACGATACATCATCGCGTGCGACCGCGCGAGGAGATCCATGGGCGGCATCCCCGCAAGAACCGTCGCCGCCTGACACGGTCCGGTACCCGCGGACGACCCTTAGAGCCATCCGCCTCTGCACCCGACGCAGCATAGTCATGCCGCGCCGGGAGGCCGCCAGGTCGTCCGCCCAGACGGGGCCCCGTATAGGACCACCGACTGAACCACTGCCACATAGAGGCGGCGAACTGCGGCCCGCCGGGCCCCCAGGTTGGGCAGAATCCGGCCCACGACCATCCTCTCCAGCCGGGGACCAGGCAGCGAAATGCTCCTCGAAGCGCCAGTGGCTATCGAGGATCAGCCCCAGATACCTCATCTGGGGCTTCACCTCGATATTAGCCTCACCCACGCGGATCAGAGGGGGTGGCGGATCCTGCCGAGGTGAATGGAACGCTATCACGTCGGTCTTATGGACCGCCACCGTCATCCCCATCCCTCTGATCCGGTCGACGACGCGTTGCGCCCCTTCCTCCGCGAGACGCTTGGCCCTGCCCCAGTTCGCCCCGGCGGCCAGCACCAGTGTGTCATCTGGGGCGCTGACGCCGTCGGGAAGCTGCCCGCAACACTGCGTCGTACGCGATGTTCCCACAGGAGGTGGCGAGGACCGACCCCTGTGGAACACCGCAGTACACCTCCCTCCGCATATGCCCATCCCGGCTCGGATACTCGATCCACCTGCCGCGGAGATAATCCCCGATGACCGCCCCGAGACAACCTTATCTCTCCTCCCAGGGCAGGGTGTTAAAGGCGTTGGCAATATCAGGATATTGCCAAAGCCACCCTCCCGGGAGACGGCCGACTCCGAGAGGGCCCTGACGACCTATCGCGTCGATGGTCGATCGACCCTCCCGACCGTACTGGCAGTCGGCCAGGCCGGGGCACCCCGCGCCAGGTGCTCGACGAGGCGGGCAGCAATCACCCGCTCGAAGAGCTTGTCCACCTCGTCGAGGAGACAGATGGGCCGGTATGCGGAGGAGACTCCGCGGGCCGACCGAGGAGGACCATCCTCGCCACCTTCCAACTGGGGGAATCGCCCGTCCTCAGGCATCGGTCGAACAACCGCCTGAGGTCAGCCCCAAGGAAGCCCTGGGTCAAGGACCAAACCCGGCCGGGCACACCCTCCGGACACGGGGCCGGGTTACGCGCCCCGAGCCGTCTGATGGCCGCGGCCAGCTCCCTGAGTGACCCCAGTTCGGCCGCCCACTCCTTGGGACTGCCGCCTCCGCCGGAGGACGTGGTCCCCTCCCGAATTGGGAAAGAGTATTGACCACGTCCTCCAGCAGCCAGGGGTCAAGACCCTCGGTGACAGGGGGCGCCCACGGGCGGAGCTTCTTCAGCACCACCCTGTACGGGCGCCCCCAGGATCGTCATCGATTGTCTGGAGAGATCCTTCCATGCCTGGGCCTTGGCCCGTTTGATGGCGACCTGCAGAGCAACCCGCGCCATCCGGTATGCCTCATACAGGTCATCTGCCCTCGCTCGCGCCACGCCATCGTCCGGTCGTAGACGACGGCGCGCGCGGATGCAACCATGGCTTGAAATAATCATTCTCAAGCCATTGAGGCATAAAAGTCCTTTTAGAAGTACTATTTTTTTTATGACACCCAGATTCTCCGTGTCTATACACGTTTGAGGAACCGCAAGAATAAGATTTATTGCATAAAGTACAATAAAAACGACTTTTATCATGGGGTACTGCACGTATCCATGATTTAAATCTATGATCATTTATCCATGAAGATAAAAAACCGCGCTTACACTTATTCTTCGATTTCACAACCGTTTCCATGATATAAAAGCAGAAAAGCGAAAGAACAGAAAATTACAGAATACCTACGCGAAAGCTTTTTTTCAATTTAAATGTCTCAGAATGACCTACGGCACGTACCTTTAAATTTCTCCTGATGTTTGTCCTCGTCGACCGAATTCAACTGACTCAAGAGAAACAGCAGTGGCTCGAGCACGTGGCGATAGTGTTTTGTTTATACTGCTCGCGCATCGATTGGCCGTTGAAATGCCCGGACGAAGAAAGGACGTAGATATATATAGCACAGTTCCCATAGGTTTTTAAAAGGCAATAATTAGAAATAAAGTTCTATTGAATGAATAGCAGTATATAGACGTCAATTTAATATATTTCATTTTGCAGAAATGAATTTAGAGGAATCAAAAAAAGGAAAGAAGAATATAGACGTTCTAATATATGCCATGTGATAATGTTACAAAGAAATAACAATTTTTACATTTCCTCCTGATGGAAGTGACCACCACCTTCCCGTGGTTTCCATTGAACGGTAGCGTGCACGTTATTCTTTTTACCTATCGTTACAATTATTTTGTTATGTGAAGTTAAGTCAAATATATAAAATTTGATATAGTGTAACAATTTGATACGGAAATTAAAAAACAAAGTGGGAAAAGTCAGTAGTAATCTATTTCTGTAGCGTGCACGGTACTGGCTAAGTGTGGTTTTTTGGTTTTTATTAACCCTTAATTAACCCTTTACGAGTTAGACTGCTTTGAACAACCTTATTCTAAAATATTTGTGGAATACGTTTTTATGTGGTTTAGGTAGGTATGCAAGGCATAAGATTTCGTTTAATTTTTTCCTGTCTAGGAAAGATAGGAGAAAAATATATTTGATCTTAATCCTTCTTAAGATTTATATAAATCGCTTTAAAAATTTATTTACAAATGATGTGTATGTATCGAAATAATTATAAAACTAAAAACGTATAATCATCATTATATAGGAGCTGATCACGCTTAAAATATAATGAGACCTTAAAACGAGAACATAAAACTTAAATGTTAAGTTTCATTGAAATTCATTCAGCCGTTTAGACGCAATCATGTCAATAGCATAGGAACAAAAAAAAAAATATGTTTTTTTGTAGTAGTCACAATATGATGAGGGGGTCCTAAAACGTGTATTTCCGCTAAAAAAAAATTTCGAAATATTTTTTTCGTTATTGAAATTCACTTAGTCGTTTAATGCATTCATGTTAATAGCATAGGAACAACAAAAATCACGTTTTTCAATAGTCACAATATGATCAGGGGGTCCCAAAACGTGTATTTCCGCAAAAAAAAATTTAGAAATTTTTTTTCCATTATTAAACTTTATAAATTTACTTATAACGTACCTAGGTCGGAAAGTAAAAATTCAGGGACAGTCGAGGCTTGGGATCGTATTCCACGTATCGCGAGGTCGTATTTCCAGTTGTTTTGTCTTTTACAAGAGCAAGAAGGAAAGGCTCACACTAACGTTCTTTATCGATTTCCCGAAGTTAGTGCGCAAGCGCCGAGCTCACGTACACGTGGCTCGTGCGGTAGTGTATGCCTGCTATCCCCACCATTCCGTTAGACGCTAAGGAAGTTCGTCGTCACTGTTGTCGATTTCGATGCACTCAATTATGCCCGATCTGGCCACACTGGTTCCTACAGCTTGGCACACCCGCGTAGGAGCCGGCACTGTGGAGGTATACTCTGGCGTAGTCGGGAAGTGACTGCCTAACATGGGCCGAAGGGCCCGCTTTTATACCCGGGCGACCTGCGCTAGCGCGGGCCTGGCCGTTGTTGATTGGCCAGGACCCATCTATTTTTAGCGTTGACCTGGCTTCTTGACGAACGCTTCGCCGACGTTTTTAACGTAACTAAACTAAGGGCGCGGTATAGCGGCTTTTCGGCGAAAGCCGCGTCGTTGTTCTTATTTCTATATTAAATTAATATGTCGTGTTACAGTGGGAATTTCAGGGACCGTGGTTGCTCGTAAAAACACGGGAAGTGATTTGATAAAACTCTTTATTCGGACTCACTCCGCTAACGCTTCGACAATATCTCTTTGCTAGTACTCGACAATATCTGACTCTTTTCTTCGCGGCTCGCTCGTATTTATTTCATTCAATACAATTAAACCTATGTTCGGCGGTTGCCGACCTTTTTAATCCCTTTCTCTTTCTCGCTATCGTTTTCTCGCTCTCTGGGTTATTCACCCATCAGCCGTTCGGCCGTTCGCTCGCCGCGTGTTGACAGTTTTTTCCCTCGCTCGTGCCGGACAGCGAACGATTCGCTGTTCGGCCGAAACTTGTACGCGATTTAATAATTTAATTTTTAATAGCGTCTACCGGCACGGTTTCCTACAATTATAATTATAAGTTCCTTTCATTCATCTTAGTTCCATTGCTACTATGTATGTATACAATAATATTAATATTATTGTATGTGTAGTAATGTTAACGGAATTGGTCACGTGAAGGCGTGAAGTAAGGACTTTACAATCCCGGAATACACTCAACGTTTCTGAAAATAGAAACCATGCAATAGGCTATACAAATTATAATATGATTCTACTATTATACATGACATCCCACAAATTTCCCTGTAAAACACAAAACCTTGAGTGTATTCAAAATATGTACAAATATATATATACATTAAATAGTCTATTTTGCTATGGAATACATTTATATAAAAAAAGCACGTTTAAAAAATTTTGCAAAGTACGTAGTCTGGAAGTACGAGAATTTCTACTAACAGAGAATCTCAGTTCCTGACCTAACCATACTGTATCTTTATGTAGTTTTGTTATCATTGTAAATCTTTTCAATGTGTAACACATTCAGTTTCTATAAACCACTTTGGATATTTTTGATGTACAGCATCAGATATAATCCGAAATAGTTTATCCAAAATGAATGTTTCGCTGCGCAATGCCGGATAAAAGTGATCAAATACAGCATTAATAATTTTGAAAATATTTGAAAATTCGAGTGATGGCACTAGTAAATGACCAAACCCAACATTTTCACTTACAATAAACGCGCGGAAGGATATTAGTAGTTGATCGTTTCAGTGAAATTCTCTGCTATTATCTGTTAAATCATTATAACACATGTTACATTGCGATTTTCCCGTGCTTTTTTTGGCAATATATTTTGCAAAGTATTCTATTGTACAAGATTCTGAAGAGTATACTGATGTCGACAATGATTCCAATTCGTTATGAATTTCTAACTGCATGTCATCATTCCCAACATCATTATCCTCTATTTCTACATTATTAAATGAAACATCATTGCTTGATGATGCTAAAGCATTTTGTGCTATAGCAACATCTTCTTCTAAAAGGGTTGCGTGTTTATCTTGTAGACAATTACTATTTAAAGAACCACTGATCAAATTTAACATTATAGTCTTCCTGATAGCAAGACGCACTGCTTTCACAGATGGATTTCGGTTTTAAGTGCCACCGTGCATTCGAAGAATCGAAAAGAAATTTTCTACAACATCCGTATTCAATCAAGAGGTCATCAAAAACATGGCACCCTCTCTCTGTAAATCGTGCCAAAAGTTGCACAGTAGCATTTACTGACTGTCGCAATCCTAAGAAACAAGGCGGAGTTTTAAGTTCATTACCCGCGATAACATACCAATTGGATATATTATCTGATTGTGTTTGCAAATTGCTTTCAATATCAGGGAATAAATCAGAAATAGCGCACTTGTTTGGATTAGGATCGCGAGCACATCTGCTGTTCAAATTATCAAACAAATCATTCAGAGTTTGAAAGAAGCATGCTATATTCTGCACGGTACTCGATTTTATACATTTTGTAGCGCAATCAGTAGACAAAGCAGAAGAAACTCTGTTTCCGTTCGAGATAGCTATCCTGGGCACAGGACAGCCTCGATTTAATTAAATTAATTGTAGAATGTAACTTTGCTCGAGAACAGAGCCTAATTAAATTGTCCTTAATTACAAATTGTTTATTAATGCACAAGTTCACTAACTTAACTATGTACACAAAGCTTACAACAATTAGAGTAATAAATCCGTCTTTGTTTATTTAACTAACAAATAACTATGACCAGAGCGGGTGGTAGCTGATTTATCCAATAGATGTCTCGACGCGTGCGATTTCCCGTTCTCGAAGATTGGCTGCACGCAGCGTGGTCAATCCTGAACAGATGTATTAATTGAAGAACCGATCAATATTTAATAATTGTAGTATTGTTATCAAAATTATTGGATAATGTTATAGTAGTTGACATTTATATTCTGCTCAACCTTATAATTTATATAAAGTTAATGAAAATATATCATGTATTATTATAAGATGTATGTTATACAGGGTGTTCAGCCACCCCTGGGAAAAATTAAAATGAACGATACTAGAGGCCAAAATAAGACGAAAATCAAGAATACGAATTAGTTGATGGAGGCTTCGTTGCAAAATTATTAACGTTTAAAGTTCCGTCTGAAACGCGGCAACTTGTGAACACATGCGTAAGCGCCGTAGGTCGGAAGTCGGTGTGTTAGAGAAACCGAGTTTACTGACTTATCGGTCGCCTGTCATTTCTGCGTCAACTCCCAGGACGGCAAACGTGATACGTTGAATGAGATCCGACAGCCCCTCGTTTTTGCGTAAACTCCTAAGAAGGCAAACAGATATCGTCGAATGGCATTTGTTTCGGTTTGGTAAAGATGATTGAAAGGAAAGCTGGGATCTCTTCCAAAAAAGAGTTGACGCACCGAGGAGAAATCGGAATATTGACCGAGATAGAAAGAGAACAGCTCACGTAACTTATTTTGTATTTCTGTACAATGGTCACACAATGAGAATTACTGCATAATAAACACAGATAACTTAAGAACAATGCACTTGTTTTAATAAACTCCGTTTAAGAGGCGTTAAGAAATTACGGTTTGGTTTGGTAGAAGCACGTTTGGTCGGTTTGATTGCGAAACGGTAAGTGAAGTTCAAACCGTCGTGCGCTACCTCGTTAGCGGTCTCGAGGTGGCTAAAACCGGCGCGAGGTAGCGTGATGGTCGCGGCACATCGGCGCGATGCTTAACCGCTACAGCATTCAATCTGTCTTATGAATATCCAGAGGCATATCAAAACTCGCCCGACAAGATGTTCACAGAGGAAGGGAAGTGAATACCTCTTTGAACGCACACATTTTTTTATGCACAAAAATCACCCACACGCGAGCATACACGCATCGCAAGTGTCCACATACTCAGAGAAAACTGCCCTGCCTCACAGTACCATGCTCCACGTGGCCACCATTCTCTTGCAGGCACAACTGCATTCTTCTCTGGAAAGGGTATAGCCGAATAAGGGGGTCAAATGTGCCCCCAAACCGAATGGAACGAGCCACGGGTCATTCGATAGCAAAAAAAAAAAACCCTGTGTGCAAATTTTTAACTTGAAATCTCGACCGTGGGGGTAGTAATGGGATGAAAACGAAAATCATGTTTTTGTACAATTTCTCTTGACCTATTGATTAAAAAAATGTAAAAAAATTCAGAGAAATTTCTGGTAACGGGGCACATACTATGGGAGATTTTCAGATATTTTGATTGAATAACAAGGTAGTGAAAAATAAAAAACAGCAAAAAATGCCGAAAAATGCCGATTACGTATTGAAGGAGGCCCGGAACTACTTTTATATTTTTACAGTAAACAGGTATTACTATTACTATTATTCTCAATTTTTTTCAGAACCGAGTTTTTCCTCATTTTCTGACTGTTAGAGTAACTTACACGTTGAATTTTTATGCATCCTTCAATATATAAGTGTTTTGTAGACTGTTTAATGTTTCTGCACTAAGCAGAATTACATAACAATTGAAACAAATAAAATAAAGCCAACCGTTGAGCGCAATATATCCTAGAAAATCAACCATATTTTCAACGGCATCGATGGCGCAGCGTTAGAGTGTCCGACTGCTGAACCGCTGGAAGTTTTTTTACCGTAGGTTCGAGTCTCTCTTCTGGACTTAGTATTTTTCTTCTTTATTATTTTCTTTCTCATATTCCAACTATACATATAACAATGCTTTATATTTATTTATATATGTTCTAAAAGTATTTTACAAATATTTAAACCTGAAATATGTATAAATATAGTTTTGGAGTGTTTTTTGCGTTATTATTTTTTTTGTCAACCACGATTATTGTTTAACATCTCTTACACTGAAATTAATGTGAAATGTTAGTTTTCAAATCTCTTACCTTTGACTAATGTGACCTCGGTACCTTTCACGAATTGTACGTCCTGCAGAAATTCTGAGTAACTTATTTAATATCGAACAAGTAAATCCCGTAATTAACGTCGTCAGCGACCAAGATTGAGCCATGCTTTTTTTTATTTCCAACACTTATGTCCGCCATTTACTCTCATCCGATCCATGTAATCACTTCTAACCCATCCTTCGCCTCTCCTGATGGAAGAAGCACACCACCTTCCCTTATTCAACAAGAATAAGAATAGTGTTGGGTAGATAAGTATAATAACTGACACAAGGGTGATAGGTAACTATGACTTATTTATTCTCTTTAGGCTGAAGACAAGTTATGCGAGTCAAGGCTCAGATAGATCTCCTTTGGTCTTCGCTTTCGAGTCACCCTCGTTGGCTCTGGCAAAATTGTTAAACAACCCTGATTGGTTAACCCCACGCGTTGGGCCTTTCCAATCAGGGCCGTTTATTTTTCCCAAATCACCGCATATTTCTTACGCCCTCGTCGAGCTTGTTTTCGAAACGGCGCACAGTGGTCCAGCGCGTTATTTTAGCAGTTCATGGATTGAATTTCTATACTAGAAATGATAGGGCAAAGTGAATTCAACCAGAAATGATTGTTAGTGAGTCGTGAATGTTTATTTGTATAAATTTAAAAAAAAGAATTATTTACAATGCAGAAAGCTAGTCCCCCTCGTCTGAATCAACATCACTCATTAGTAATTTTTTGACATCGTTAACAAAAACTGATTTATTTGTTTTAAAATTTTTCCTTTTTGAAAATGATATGCTGGATATAAGGCAATCCGATGATATTAATAATGCGTTTAATAAATCTCGCATTGCCTCCTGTCTGGAAGTTTTTCTGGTGTGGTGTTCTCTGTAATTTCGAAGATCTTTATTCCGTGGCTCTATCGCTTCTTCGGAGAATACTCCAATTGGTAATGCCGCTTCTTTTATTATATCTGCATCGTGCATACTCGATGGCATGTAGTACCAAGAATAATGCTCAACGTATATATTAAACGTCTCTAATACATATTCTTGAAATAAAATTGGATTAATGTTTCTGTAACTTGATAAGCATGACAAAAGTGTACCTAATCTTCTTATTAATGTTTCGTTGATTCCTGTAATAGAGGATGTCTCTCTATAGTTTGTAAAAAATTTTCTAGCAGTGTTGCCATCGTTGCCACTATCAAATTTAATTTGGATTTCAAATCTTGCTACACTCTTTTTTTCTGTCATCATATTTTACTTTGTCTTCGGGATTTCTAATCTGCCATTTTTTTATTTCCAGTCTATAAGTTATATGTAAGAGACACTCAAAACATTTTATCCAGGCATGTAGTGGTGATAAGCCATAGCTGTAATTAGATTCGTTTTTAGGAAGTCTGCTAAGTTTTTATAAACTATTCATTATTTTGGGGGTTGCTTTACAAATAGGACAAGTTTGTGTTGATGTTTCTGTTACTGTTGCAAATGTTTTACCATCAATCATCGTTAATTTTTATACATATTTAATTTCAACGTCTTGGTCATAAATTTTCGTTTTAGAAACAGTTAGCTTTGAAATTTCATCTTCGAATTGTTTTATTTCGCTTGATACTAAAGCAGCAGTTTCCTGTTGAAAGGTAATTTTAATGGGACTGGAAAAGCGTGTAGAACAAGGTGTTGTGTTTTTCCAAATAGTTCGGTTACTGTTGTTACTGGTTAAAATTAGTGGTACCATACAAGTTGCAAGTAAGAACTCGTCGGAATTTTCCGGTTCGGAAAAGCTTTGCTTATATGTTGAGTGACCCGAACTCCCATCACAACCCCATTTTATAGTTAACGTTAATCCTTCCGATAAATATTCTAAATGGTCCTGTAAGTCCGCCTCCAGAGATTTTAACAATCTCTTAATTGTGTGATCAGAAATACTCTGGATAGTTATTTTGGCCGAAATGTCGTTAATAGTGATTGAGGATGATGGTGGATAACATTCTTTTTTTGGCTTCAAGAAGCTTATTATATGACGGATAAATATCTACGTGACAATCTTTGGCACCGAGTCGCATGAAAGTATATGAATGTTTCGAAAAATCGCCGTCGATGTATAGCGAAAGAGCTTTCTCGGGTGAATATTTAATTGGATTTATTGTGGGAGAATTAATTTTGTGTAATATATCCTTTACTTCTTCTTGAAAACTTTCTGAAATGCGTTTCACTGCTTTTGCAGCACTTCTTTGCCCTGAAATATTGTATGACGTGGAAGCAGCATATGTCAATTCATGTGGGGTATAACAATCTATTAAAGAATCAACTCTTCTTCGTTTGGAACTTTTAGACAGGTTTTGAAAATCTGTATCACGGGATACTTGTTGTATATTCCTTTCTGTTGCACTTTTACCCGGAATATGCGATAAGACTGCGGTCGGATATATAAAATCTTTCTTCAGCCACACCTCGTTCCGCTTAACAAATTTCGCTTGTATATAATGGGAATGAATCCACTTTTGTTTAAGTTTAGTGGCAAATGTTTTTAAACTTGTCTTTAGTGCCTCCGCATCTTCTGGAGAAGGATCGGGTATCTGATCATGTATTTTCACAAATAGGAAAGACCAATCATTCATATCTTTCAATGAGTTTCTTAACAAGAAAAACAAGTCCTCACTTTTGCGGAAGCCTTCCATTCTCAATAATTTTATTATATCTAAATAGAAAGGAAGTAAGTGTTAATAAAAATAACTGGTATTAATGAGCATTTAAGCATTGTCGTACTTACCAAACGTATGTATTTAGAACACGATTTTCCACACTAAGTTTCACGTCTTATGCACACACCTGACTAATTCCTCACAACTTCTTATTAACTGTTCAAATAACTTACTGTCACGCTGCATGTCAGGGTCACTTCAATCCTGACCTACTCCCACTCATTGCTGGCCCATGGGGGTGGGGCCCCATGGGGTAGGTTTTAACATTTAAGGAAATGCAGTTGACCATTCTTGTATCATCCCCTTCCAGTAGACGCATACCGCAGTACATCCTTGGAGCGGGGGTGACGAAATTGGTCACTGGTTAACAGATGTTTGACAACACCGGGGAAATTTAATCCGACTTCTTGATGGTCCGGTTTTTAAGATAGGCTGCTGTAACAACTGCTTCCCCCCAAAAACCTTCGGGTAATTTTGTATCTATTATCATAGTACGTGCTTGGTCCAAAATTGTACGGTTAGCCCTTTCGGCAACTCCGTTGCTTTGGGGGTTATAAGGGATAGGTCAAAATCTTTATTTACAAATTCGCAACCATTATCCGACCGGATTGCTTTTATTTTTCTCCCTAATTTATTTTCATTCTTTTCCATAAATTCTAGGAAGCTATGCTTGATTCTTACCTTTTACCACATACACCGTTATATACCTTGAGTACTCGTCTATCAGGACGAACATGCACCTTGCTCCTCCTAATGTCTCAGACGGCATAGGTCCACATATGTCCATATGTAGTAGCTCCAATGGGGCAGTGGCTCGCGTTCCTTGTAGCCTCTTATGTGGTCTTTCCGTCAATTTGCCCTTGATACACGATTCGCACAAATCCAGCTTCTCATCCCGGAACTTCAGATTCTTAACAGCTCCCCCGGAACTCATGTTATCCATGTACCCTTCGTTTACGTGGCCGAGTTGTCGATGCCACAGGAACTTACTGTCGGGTGAGCTCCTTTGTACAACCCTGTCTTCATTCTGTATCGAAAACCTGCAGCTTCTAATAGGTTTCGCCTTTAAAATATATATACCGTTCTTTTCGCATGCACGTGCAATTAGTTTTTCACTCGAGCTTACGATCAGGGCTTCTCTACTTTCAAATATCACTTTAATATTGTGTTGGATTAGCTTACTCACCGACAGTAAATTCGTTCTCAACTTTGGTACGTACAGCACGTCCGTGATTCTGATGCTCGTGTCTCTTCCTTTCATCTCTGTCTCTATCTTGATGTCCCCGACGGCCTCTGATTCAACTTCCCTATTATTGTCTGCTAAGTTTATTATCGTCCGGTACCTTCTTATGTTGGACATCCATTCTACATTAGGCGACATGTGCGATGTCGATCCCGAATCTAAAGTCCACTCTGCTGTCCTTTCTTCGTCCTTTTCCCTCCTAGTGAGGTACCTGTGAGGTATTCTTCTCTATCCTGTGAGTTAGTTTCATTTGAAAAATTGGCATGCTCTCGTCTGCCGTTATTATTCGATCTATAACGGCTATCATTGTTATTCGACCTCGGATTGTTATTATATGACGCGTTGTTATAAGTATTAAACGGCCTTTTGTACTTATCTCTGTTATATGTGTCTGTTCGTCCCCTATCCTGTCGGTATAAACATTGACTCGCTTTGTGTCCTCGTCTACCACATACATAGCAACCGCCGTTGCTCGGCGTTCTTTGCGATCTCGCGGCACGATATGCTCCTTCTTTGTTCGGTTGAAAATCATCGCGTGTTGCTTCCCTTCGATTTATCCTGGCTTCTTCTTCTTCTAATACTCGTTGAATTCCATCTAAAGTATTCGGTCTACCAGCTCTTAACACCGTTGCGATTTTTTCTAGTCTTTTGTGAACCCCTCTTACCACGTGGATGGCTGATACTGGCACTCCTTGAAGCGATGTTTTTAGCTCTTATTATGTACTCACTTACTGACTCTGATGGCCCCATACTAATATTTTTGAATTTCAGCCCGATATCGATCCGTCGATCACTGGTGTTACTAGCGTGGACCTCCCTCAACGCATCCCATATAGCCTTCGCACTCCTTTCTGTGAGAAATTGGCCCGCTTGGTCGTCCGCTAACGTTGTTATAATTAAGCTGAAGGCTTCATCATTCTTGATCTCCCATCTGAGCCTCTCCTTCGCTTCCCCCGAGTCCGGATTTGGATTACATGGCGGCTCTTCCTGTTCAATCACTTCTTTATATATTCTTCTAGTACGAAGCACTGCTGAGATTTTCAACGCCCAAACATGATAGTTTTTACCGTCGAACGGCTCAATTCTAATATTGGGGGTAGCTTGACTTTGAGCCATCGTTTAATATTTCACGAACTGAACTTTTCTTTCGGCCACGTGTTTCAAGCAAACCACGTGTTTCAAGCAAACCACGTTCTGCTACCAGTTTGTGGCAATGCTTGAGATTGTTTATTGTTTTGTATATTAATATTTATTTACACAGACTTACACGACTTACATTCAATTATTCTCTACGGCTATCTATTTTATTATACGTGCTTCTTATTCAAGAACTCTCTCTATACTAATTGTTCTTCGTATAATTGGCACGCGCTGTCGCTCTCGTCGCTTGTCTGTAGGGACTATACGCGCCCCCGCGTCGGCGCGGCGCTACTGTCGTGCAGCTAGCCGCGTGGAGGGAGAGTTCTCTCTCGCGTGCCAGCGGCCGTAGGGTTAAGGTGTGAGCTGGTGTGTTCCGTTCCAATAAAGTTTGTTTAACAAGAAAGTCTCCATCCTGGTATTCCGGCGGTAGTAGGCCGCGTCTCATTACCCACCGAGACCATAATCCTACATGTCCAGTACGCTTGCGACACCTCGCTGTAATTATCGCAACCATTCCTAACAATAATGAATGAAAAATTTTCACGTAAATACACGTTTTAAGACCCCCTGATCATGTTTGAAATAAAACAACACTTTGGAAATAAATCGTTTGAATATAGTTTATCAAGTAAGACTTTAGAAATTATTTTCAAACGATTTATTATCTAATTGTTCTATCATTTCAAATAATAATTTTTTGATTTTATAACAAAGAATGTTTATTTAATATTTAATTCAATTTGTATTTGTATATTTTATGCTTATATAGGCAAATATACCATGTCCAGTTTTATTACATAAGTTGTTCCATAACAGAGATGTTCAGACTCTGAATTGTTCAATATAAGAGTTGTTCAGTTTAGTTGTAGTTCCCAAAGATGAGATTTTCTTTGTCTTCAAGGAAACCCGGGTTGTGCCTTGGCCGCTGCTCGTGAAACATCTTCTTGACCATCTTCGATCTTGATTGAATGTAAATCTTCTATTAAATTCTTTATCTTGCTTTACGGGATGTTTGCCGCGGGCTCGCCAGGGGGCACGGTTTTTATGCAACCTATTGGAGCCTAACTGGCTGCTGGTTGGCTGAAGGGGTCGCCAGTTGATAGATATGATGAATAATTCAAAATAAAATTAAAGAATTATTATTTAAAATAATGGAATACTTAGCAAATAAATCGTTTGAAAATAGTTTTCATAGTCTTATTTGATAAACTATTTTCAAACAATTTATTTCAGAAATTCAAAAATTCATTACCGAAAATATAATTTATGGCCAGAAATGTTCGCTTGAAATTTCATGCGTATGTTTAAAACATTATAACTTCTGAACGGATTGGAGGATTTTAATGTTTCAAAATGCAAACAACGCATATTTTGTGAAGAATATGTAGACATTCTAGAAATATTCGAAAAGTTGTTCCTTAACCCCGTAAAGTGACAAAACCCCCAGAAAAATTGTCAATTTTCAAACGATCATAACTTCTAGAATAATGAACGTATCTCATTGAAATTTTTTCTGGAAGTAGAGCTCATGGATACCTACCAAAAAGTATTAGACAACATTTCATTTTGATTTAGATTAAAATTCAAATTTATATTGTTTTAAATTCGCAGCCATTAGCTCGGTGAAGAAGTTCTTCTTCGTGGGTAACACCGATTACCAGGTCTCACCACGAGGAGGTTGCTGCGAGTGGAGACCCGAAGTGAGATTGATGGAATCAAAGTTCGATCGATCTCTCTGTTACAGTCCTAGAAACTAGATTACGAAACTAAAAAGATGCCAAGTAGATATTTTTTTTTAAAAAAGGAGGAAGCTAAATTGTGGGAGACTCGACCCGACGGAACCCGACACAATACTGCACAGTGCAGTAGTTACAAGGAACAAGAGGTGCGACACGAACCGAATAGCGGGTCAAAAGGGTCAGTTCGTTGCCTCTTAGCAAGTCCAATTGAAGAGGAGCAGAATCGACGCACCTGACACGGGTTCCCCATTTCTCCAACGCATCCTGCTGGGAGCCCGTAGGACCCAATCCGGGATGTCTGACACAGGAGAGAGATCCTGAGTCGGGGCTACCGCAGAGAGGAACAGGTCCCCTCAATGGCCGAATACTCTTTCGCTAGAATCGTCTCGCCAGAGAACGGCAACTGGCTATTCGAACCATCTAAACGGCCGATCACTTGCTTTCTACATCAAAGCAGCGGTGATCGGAGCTAGAAACGAGGGAACGAGACTAAAAAAGAAGCTATTAATTAATTCATCACTTGGCATGCTACGCATTAAATAAAATAATATACAATATAAACTGAAAATTGACGTCGTAGGTGAAATTGAGAATTAACTTGAATTAATGAGATGAAGGAAATATAGGAAAAAGAAATATTCGACGTTAATTTTTACAATCGCGACGAAGCTTAAATTTAATCGGCTTACTTTTAAATCGCGGCGGATGAATCCGACGTCATCTGTTGGTGTCTTAGAAATTGATCTGCATAAAAACTCAAGTAAAAATTAATAGTTATACAAGAAAAATAATATTAATTGAATGAATATACATATACAAAAATATAACCTAGATAACAAATGAAAACCTAATTGTTCGAAATAATGAACTGAACAACCCAACGAAGTAAGATAAAGAAACGAATCATTAGAACAAGAACAAACCAACGGCGAATAATAGAATAATTTGGAAAAGAACAAACCAACGAAGTGCAAGATGAAGATATAATAGAATAATTTGAAAAATATCAACCCTACGATGTAATATAGTTAAAACCTGAAAGGAAAATAATTGTATAAATTAATGGAACGAACAACCCAAATATAACAATACCTATATATATACATGTTTCGGTTTGGTAATGAAGATTAAAGGGAAAGGCTGGGATCTCTTCCAAAAAGAGAGTTGACGCCCCGAGGAGATATCGGATTATTGGCGGAAATCGAAAGAGAACAGCTCACGTCAATTCTTTTGTATTTCTATACAATAATCACAATGAAAATTACTGCGTAATAAACATATAACGTAAACACAATGCACTGGGTTTAAATAAACTCGGTTTAAGGCGTTGAGAAATCACTGTTTGGTTGGTTATAAGCACGTGTGGTCGGTTTGGTTGCTAAACGGTAAGTAAGTTCAAAAAAGCGTGCGCACCTCGTTAGCGGTCTCGAGGTGGCTAAAACCGGCGCGAGGTAGCGCGATGGTCGCGGCACATTGGCGCGATGTTTAACCGCTACAATACATAAAAATAAAAAATACAATATTTGGATTTGTTATATTAATATTAATTATATGTATACCAAAGGGTGATCCTCTGGTCAGCATTCGCATAAGATATCTGAAACAGAAAAAAATGCGTGACAGTACCCCTGGCGGGAAGTACTGAAAAGAGTTGGTCAGCTGTGGTCATTTTTATGCATGGGGACACAAAAAATCAGCAGCCAATCAGCGGCCAGTCCGCTCGGAGCGACACTCCGCTGGGGGCGACACTTGCTTAACAAAGTTGCATAAACAACAAAATTGCATAAATACCGAGCCCCCTAGCCCGCGCACCAATTTTTCGAATATTCTTAGAATTTCTGCATATTCTCCATCAAAATACGCGTTGTTTGTAACTTGAAACATTAAGATCCTTCAATCCGTTCAGAAGTTATAATGTTTTAAAGATGCAAAAATCTTCGCTTGAAATTTTATGCGTATGTTTAAAACATTAAAACTTGTGAACGGATTGCAGGATCTTAATGTTTCAAGTTGCAAACAACGCGTATTTCGATGGAGAATATGTAGAAATGCTTTATATATACCTATAAGTATTCCATTATTGAAATAATGATTCTTTAATTTTATGTTGGTGGACAATTCGTCTATCAATGTTGCACAAATGTCACTTGGTCACTCTCCATGGTCCGTGCTCTTTGATGGTTACGAGAGCCTCCAGAGGCGCTCGCGGGAGTCATCCCTCAACCACCAAGCCAGACGGACCGTATCGAGATGAAGAATTTAATTGAAGATTTACATACAATCAAGAAGATGTTTCGCGAGAGCGGCCAAGGGACAACCCGGGTTTCTTTAAAGACGAAGAAAATCTCATCTTTGTGAACAACATCTAAACTGAACAACTAAACTGAACATCTCTGTTACGGAACAACTCATGTAATAAAACTGAACATGGTATATTTGCCTATATAGGCAAAAAATATACAAATACAAATTGAATTAAATATTAAAAAAACATTCTTTGTTATAAAATCAAAGAATTATTGTTTGAAATAATAGAACAGTTAGAAAATAATATCTAAAGTCTTACTTGATAAACTATATTCAAACGATTTATTTCCAAAGTATTGTTTTATTTCAAACATGATCAGGGGGTCTTAAGACGTGTATTTACGTGAAAATTTTTCATTCAGTATGGACTTTGGTTATATATACGTGTCTATATAGCTCGAAACGTAAAAATACCTGGGCAGTCGAGATTCGAAATTGTATGTCGTGAAGGCGGACTTCAGTTGTTCAAGAGGAAGAAGGAGAGGCTCCCGTTCACGTTCTTCATCCATTTCCCGAAGTTGCATGAAATGCTGACTGGGCATAACATGTGGCTCGTACGGTAAGATGTCTGCTTTTCCCACCACTCCATTAGACGCTAAGGAAGTTCGTCGTCACTATTGTCGGTTTCGATGCACTCAATTATGCCCGATCTGACCACAGTGGCGACAACATTCCAGAGGACGATCCTCGACGACAGCGCTACATGGAAATCAACCAGCGGATCGCTGCCCCGCCGCCGGAGAAAAATCTAACGGAATAAGTCTAGGGAAATCCTCTTTACCAATGCCGATGGAATCTCGACGTAACACTATTAACAACGATCAGAGGTGCCAGAAATGCACCGTCGGGTGCAAACTCACACATGCCAGATACGCGTACGTGAACTCGTGGAGTTTCGGAAAGTTGACAAAGGCAAACTGACGCATGCCCTCTTTCTCGATTCTCCGAAGCTGCCCGAAGTAATTTTAGACCGCCTTGTGGGAGTCGAGAGAGAAATTCCCACATTTGCGTTCTCGCTCTTAACAACTGAAATCCGACCTCCCGTCAACGGCATACGATTTGGATTCTCGAGCCGAGATTCTCGACTGCCCAGGCATTTTTACTTTCCGACCTATGTAGGCGCATATAAGCAAAGTACTCATAATGAAAACAAATTTTGTAAAATTTATTTTACGGAAATACACGTTTTAAGACCCCTTGATCATATTTTAATTATTGAAAAAAGGAATTTTTTTTTATTATTCCCATGTATGAGCGCACATATATACATATATTATTAATACGATTTTTCAAAATGAAAATACTTTAAGATTGAAAATTAATAAATTAAAATGAGATTCCACTCTGTTAGAATATGGAGGGCTCAAATATTAATTTGAGAACCTCGTCTAACGGGTGTCCGGATTACGAAGGAGTAGGACGAAGGAAAAGTAAATCGTTTGTTTTCTAATTGTATTTTCGCGTCGTCGATCTTCGACGACGCCGTTTATTTGAAAACCAAAGAATAAAACAAAACGAAACTTAAAATAAAATAATTCAGAACTAAAAGAGAGAAATTAACAGAAATTTTTGGCCGTTTGCCGATATGAATAATTGAAAAAAAACGTAAATTAAAATCAATTGCCTCGTCGCCTGACGAGGTAATCCGCCTCTCGCTCGACGAGTCTTCGGCTGGCGTCACTCTTATCTGTAACAAAAAGGACGGAACTCGGTGTAAATACACGGTAACGTTAGTCACGTTTTCCGTCTCGTTCTGAATTTCTCGCGCTTCTAGCTGTGCTTGTCGCACTCAGGAGCGGGGATTCTCTGCCGCTGCGTTACGCGGCGAAACAGGTGGACTGTATTTATTTATGTGTGCGTTTCCTTTAAACCGGGAAACAGCTGATTGCAGTTCTAAGGAAGACGAGATTATACCTCGATTCTTCCTATACTGCGTTATCTCGACCGTCGTAGGAAAGGGCAACAGATGGAGGTTGTAAGGCTCCAAATGTTGTCGAATCCTCGGTTTCTTACCGTCCTCGTAATCCGTCCTTGTACGGTGTGGGACTGTACCTTGTCTGCGTTCACAACGACTTACGGTTGTCGTACGTTTCCCACTGTTGCTCTTGAGCGGTATTCCACGCACACGTTGGCGTATTTTCGAAATACCGCTTCAGCAGGTCGCCTGATGCTGGACACGTGATTTAAATTCCTAGCACCGACTGGAGGGCGGCAAGTCCATCCACGGAATACCACGTGGTCCGTCTAGGTGGGGTTTTAACCGTTCGACAGTCAAGGGAGGTTCGTAGGTCAAACTCGAACCTTCGGATACGACCGATCGGTCCAACGATACGTATCCTGTTTCCTCAGTCTTAGGTGGTTTTACCACTGCTGCTCTAGAAACGTTCGGAAATAACCCACGAGATTCCTCGTTAGAAACGGAAGTGTCGTTGGTACCGGATGGTATCCCAATCCGTTTAGGTACTGCACTTCTTTGCGTTTCCGACTCTTTTTCACTCCAGTTAAAACGTGTAGCGGAAGTATTTGCGTTACCGGATCGGACCAATCCGTTCTCGCACTGCACCTTCTTCACCACGTTCTTAACTGGCTCGAAAGAACGACAAGCTTTACACAATTCGTTCTATATGAGATGTACGGAGGAGCGGGATCGTATGCCCATCTGCTCTCTGCCGTTTCCAAATCAAGAGTGATTCGTTTAACAAGGAGAGTCAAATTCGGAGAGCGATTTCCGACTGGCGGCGCTGTAGCCGAATTTGAGTTTATCCTTGTCTATCTTTCGATTGTCTTTCCTTGTCTATATTACGCGTTTCGAAACGTTAGCTTGAAATTCTGCGTAGTTTGGTCGATCGCGTGATGTTTCGAAGAAATCCGTATGTGACCGTTTTTGTATCCGGTCTTGTTTACGCGTAGCGGACATGACCGCCGAACATTCTCGAGTATGTTACATACGCAGAAAAACAATACCGGGTGACGAATAATATTCTACTATTCTTGCACGTCGAATTAACGCGATATTTAAACACACTCTTTACCAGTATTGTGCACGCTGTGGCATTTTTCAATAAGAAGAGTTCTTACTTTTATAACATAAACAAAACAGTAGAATTAATAATTCCAGAAATTAATTAGTAATGATTTTCCTCAATTGTTTTGAGATAACCGTATCAATTTGTTATGACGAACTAAATAGAACTAACTAGAAACAAAGGAAAATTGATCCCGTTTGCCACTTTAATACAAAGTATGGGTTGGATCTTAAATTTTAAAAGGACATAGTCGAATATTTTTAAAGGTACACAACATAGCGTTTCATTTTAGAACAGTAACATAAGTTAGCAGGCAATGTCATAAAACTGTTTCACCCAATTATATCCCTTTTGTATCTGAAGTATAAGGTAAAAAGTACAAGGTACAAGGTACGACTATCCGAAAATCGTTAATATTTTATCAATGTAAATGAAGCGGCCTTTCCATCAGAGTTAAATACAAAATTTTGTTATTTCTGTGAAAACAGAACTTTCATTAGATGTAGGTGGTGCTTGAAATTGTTATGTTTTCACTGTTTTTACGAAAAATACCATCCAGATTCATGTACCTCGTACATTGAAAATAACATATGTTAAATGTAATTGGTTAAATTCAACTTAAAAAAAAAAAATATTCAAAGGTCAGACAAAAATATAATGTCACATTTAGTGTACGATTAAAATATGATTGAAAAAATAAAAAAAAAGGTTTGTTTTGGCAGGGTTCGAATCTGCAGCAGAAGAAGCTCGGAATTTGGAGGCAAACACCTTATCATTCACGCCACGCTGATTAGCGGTGAACATAGTGTAGGATCAGAAGTGTAAAATCTGCCTTTTTTGTAATTCACATGCACGAATTGGAGAGAAACACAATCAACGTATAAATTAATTATAATTGAAACACAACGTATCAACGTATAAATTAGTTGTAATCGAAACACAACGTATAAACGTATAAATTAGTTATAATCGAAACACAACGTATAAATTAATTATAATCGAAGCACAACGTATCAACGTATAAATTAGTTATAATCGGAACACAACGTATCAACGTATTAATTATAATCGAAGCACAACGTATCAACGTATAAATTGATTATAAGCGAAACACAACGTAACATGTAACGTAATGGACGTTCGTAGCGTAATCCTCGTGATCGACGTTCACTCTCAAAAAAGCCCCACTCTTTCCCGGACTCGCGCTTTTATCCTCCAGCTCCCGAACATTTGCCGGTTTCACGTCCGGTCATGTTTCGAGAACGTTCTCGTCGTTTCGTATCAATATCGCGTTACCATAGTCCATGCACTCATACATTCAATCATGCAATCATTTAGAGTCGACAAATTCATGTAGTTCAATCATTCCAGAACGTTCTTGACATTTTCCATAGTTCCTCATCCGGTATTACTTCTCGAATATTCCTAACGTTACCAAACATTCCGTCTCTAAGGTCATTGCACACATACATTCAACCATTCACTCAGAGTCGACACATTCAGTTCACTCAGCCATTCCCTGAACATAGTTCTATTTCTATAGATAAGTACCTGTAATAACTTTAATAATATCTCAAAGTAAAACCTAAACCAAAACCTGGTACCATTCCAACTTTTTCTTGTTAGAACCGAGTTTTCAATTTGTCTTAGCGAAAATCGCAATCACATTTTGCACATTATTCTAAAGCAATTGTGGTATTCGTTTCCAATGCGATTTAAGTAAGCATGCAATGTATAAGATTTCATTTAATTTTTTCTTTTCTAGAGAACTTAGAGAAAAAGTTTATATAATTTCTTTTATATATAATTTAATTCGTCCTAAGATTTATATGAAACATTTAAAAGATTTTTTATACATTATGCCTATATATCGGAACAACTATGAAACAAGAGGTATAATCATTATTATCCATGGACTGATTATAGTCAAAGTCTAACCGGACTTTGAAATGAGAACATAAAACTTAAATGTAAAGTTTCATTTAAATTCATTCAGCTATTTATACTCAATCGTATTAATAATATATATACAGGGTGTTCGGCCACCTCTTGCAAAAATTTTAATGAGCGATAGTAGAGGCCAAAATAAGACGAAAATCAAGTATACTAATTAGTTTATGGAGGCTTCGTTACAAAGTTATTAACATTTAAAGTTCCGCCTGAATCATGGCAACCATCGAGCATATGCGTAAGCGTAGGAGGTCAGGAGACGATGTATTACAGGAACCGAGCTTACCGACTTATCGATCGCCTTTCGTGTTTGCGTCAACTCTCAGGACGGCGACCGTGGTACGTTGAATGAAATCCGACAGCCCCTCGTTTTTCGTCAACTCCCAGGAAGGTAAACGCATATCGTCGAATAGGATTCAACCTGTCTTATGAACATCCAGAGGGGCATATCAATACTCGCCCGACAAAATGTTCACAGAGAGAGGGTAAATGCCTCTTTTAACACACACATTTTTTTCTGCATAAAAATCACCCACACGCGAGCATACACGCATCGCGATTGTCCCGTCCGCGAAAGTCCACGTGTACGCGCACCACGATTGTCCCGACCGCGAGTGTCCACGTGTACGCGCACCACGATTGTCCCGACCGCGAGTGTCCACAAGTAAATACTTTTCGACGAGCACCACTATTCAATTAAATAATACACGCGCACCGCGATTGTCCCGTCCGCGAATGTCCACGTGTACGCGCACCGCGATTGTCCCGTCCGCGAGTGTCCACATACACAGAGAGAACTGCCTCACAAAAGATGTTCCACGTGGCCACCATTCTCTTGTAGGCACAGCTGCATTCTTCTCTGGAAATTTCGTCGCATATTTTCTAAATGAGCCCCTTCTCGTGACTCAATAATACCAGCGGAAAACGTAATCCGGCTATTGAGTTCGTCGAGCGAGTTTACTGGTGTTGAGTAAACTAAATCCTTTAAGTGGCCCCAGTAGAAAAAATCAAGGGGGTTGAAATCAGGTGAACGAGCAGGCCACAGCTGAGGTCCTCCTCGTCCAATTCACCTGTTTTTAAAGTACGCGTTTAAATGCCCGCGTACTGCCAGTGTGGAATGGGGCGGTGCACCGTCGTGCATGTGTTACAGTGAAACACCGAAATCTGGAGAATGTCGACTTTCACCGGTGAATGTCAACATTCACATAGTCGCTTAGTGTATGACCGAAATATTTGCTAAACACCCTCATTTCTGACTTACACCGGTAAATGTTGACATTCACCATGCACTAATGGTGAGTGTTGAACATGTTGGAGATTTATATTTTCTTCTCCGTAATTCAGTCGCTATAAAACGTCACAAGGGTGACGTAACTTTTTCGCCTCTCTTTCTGAAAGGATCTTACCCAGACCTAACCCAGACCTTTTTTTTTTTTTTTTTTTTTTGTACGTGGGGAAATCCTCATGGACACCCCGAGGCCCTAAGTAGGGGGGGCCTCGGGGTAGTGCCGGACTCTTACCGGCTAAAACCCCACGGTGACCGTCCTCCGGCGCTGCGGCGAGGGACCGGGAACTCTAGTGAGACATCACAGAGTCCCCCGCCGCGCCTTGCCTGTCGAGGCTCATCCCGGGGGGAAGGACGACGTGTCCTTCTCCCCCTGATTTCTCCGCCACGGACGCCAGGTCACCCGACGCCCGCAGCCCCGGGGCTGCCTTCGGTGCTCGGGCCCCTTGCACCGAGCACCTGCAACCCCAGGGGCGGCCTGCCAATCTCCTGACCACCGACGTGGTGGTCGGAGGAGAGTGCTGGCGGGCCGCCCCACTTCTGGAGGTCCCACTAGACCTCAAGGGCGTCGGAGGGGGCCAGGAGGCGAAGGATGCCTCGCTCTGGCCCCTCTCCGAGCCCTCCCTCTCCGAGCGGGATGCGCGGTCCGCTCGCGCTCCCGCTCGGCGGCCTCCTTCTGTGACATAACAACTTCACAGAAGGAGGCCACCACTTGCCAGGTTTTCTCGCTGGCCACCATCTTTCCCACTATGGTAGCCAGCGAGAGATTTCTTACCACTTCCTGAACCAGAACACGGCGCTCATCTACCCACGCTGGGCAGACTTCCAGCGTGTGCTGCGCCGTGTCCTGGGGTCCTCCACAATGGTGGCACACCGCCGTCGCCTCCTTCCCGATTCGACACAGGTACTCACCAAAGCAACCATGCCCGGTGAGTACCTGTGTCATCCTGTAGGACAGCCTACCCGGTTTGTCCTGCCACTCTTGCCAATGTGGCAGGACTGCACCAACGGACCGTTGCGTGGCTCCAGCCGGAATCATTTGCTGGAACCACATAAATACAACGGTCCGTTGGGCATGGCGCCTCGTCTCCTCGACCGCTTGCCTCCTTTCCTCTGGCGGTCTCCCAGCCTCCTGAAGCTCCCTGAGTGACGGTACACTTGCCGGTTTCTCCAAGCGAGGAGCTCCAGGGGCGGAAGACACGCCAGGGTAGTCGCCGCCTCGTGGGAGATGGTGCGATACCCTCTAATCACCCGGATGGCCAGCCGACGGTTGACGCGGCGCAGCATCTCCGTACTGCGCCGGCTGGCATCCAGGTCTGGGGCCCCGTAGAGGGCAATTGACCGCACCACCTCCACGTAGAGGCGGCGGACTCCAACATCGGGCCCCCCGATATTCGGGAGAAGGCGGCCTAGAGCGGCAGCTGCCCTCTCCACCCGGGGGGCCAAGCGGTCGAAATGCTCGACGAAGCGCCACCGGCTGTCGAGGATCAGGCCCAGATATTTCATATGGGCCTTCACCTCGACGTAGGCTGTCCCAACTCGGATCCGCAGGCCGGCCGGCGGCACCCCACGGGGGCCAAGTCTCTGAAAAAACATGGCCTCCGTTTTCTGGGGTGCCACCTCCAGGCCTAGTCTGCGGATTTCGGCAACGACAGTGGCCACCGCCACCTCTGCGGCGCGTGCTGTCCCTCTCCAGTCTGACCCGCTGACGAGCACCAGCGTGTCATCGACATAACACGCCAGCGCAACGTCAGCGGGCAGAGGGGCCCGCAGTACCGAGTCGTACCCGATGTTCCATAGCAGGGGTCCTAGAACCGACCCCTGCGGAACACCGCGTACGACTCCCCTCCGCATGACTATTCCATCCCGGCCGGTGCAACTGATCCACCTGTCGCTAAGGTAGGACCCGACGATCCTCCTCAGGATCTTACCCAGACCTAACCCAGATCTTTTTTTTTTTTTTTTTTTTTTTTTATAAAGCGGAGGGGAAATCTTCCATAAGACACCCCGGGCCAGGCCCGGGGTAGTGTCGGATTCCTACCGACTAAAACCCCTCCGCCGCACTGTTCCCGGGGCGGCATTGTTTAACACATTACTTCGCTCCCGGGGCGGTGGCCGCCCGGTGTTACGCGGCGGCAGCGACACCCTCTTACTCTCCGGAGGGGCCACCCCACTGGTGACCCCTCCGGGGTATCCTCCTAGACATGGGGGGGGGGTGCCAATCACGCCCCCCCTATTCGTCATCAGTACCCTAACCCGAAGGTTGGGGTACGTGTCGCTCTGAGCCCCCCTAGTGGCTCGCCGTATAAGGGGTAGCACCCCTCGGGCTCGCACGCCCTATTCAGCCAAATGGCCTCGTCAAGAGACATCACAAGAGACAGTACACACATGTAAGACTACACATACCTATATCAAAACAGCGACTAGACGTGATATAAACATATATACATGTCGCCTACCTGCATTATACTGTTTTGCCTCCTTATGGTCCCGGAGGGACCCCCTCAATCTACCTATGGGCCCCCAAATTCTCAGACCCCCCATACCATGTGTCCCAACTAGGAACACTGTGTGTGTATGGGTGCCAAATTTTCACCTGACCCTGTATTTTAGGACCATTCGTCGGGTTTACTTATGTAGAAAAGGGTAGACGCAATGCGAAAACAGAGAGCAAGAAATTTAGGACGTAAAATATAATCTGTGTAAGTAAATATAATATAGTATGTGAAAATAAAGTCTGGTTGTAGTGTAGGGTTTTACCTAAAGTACCCTGTATATAAAGATAGCAGGATAAGGGTAGAGCTAACTATAAGTCATATATAACGCAAGATAAAAAGCAGAATAAAATATAAAATAAAAATATAAGGCAAAATATGAAACTATAAATGAAGATATTAACTAGTAGAGGTCCAAATAACGACCAGATAGGCTGTAACCGGTTAAACTAAGCCAATATAGAAACTCCCATAAACCGAGAACATAAAATGTGTAATATAGTATGTAGGCGCAAAAACATGAGGGATGAAAAGAAGAAATATGATATAATATAATATAATATAATATAATATAACATAACATAATATGATATAAGTCATCACCACACTGTTACAGCATCAGTTTTAATTTGGAGTAAAATATAAAATAATGATAATCGTAAAGAATAGGGCAAACTCTGTATTAAATGTAAATATCTAAGATGTGAAAATATATAAAGTACGGTAGAGAAATAAACAAATAAAAAGGGGAATAAAAGAGAACTAGAATAAAAGAAAGAAAGAAGTATAGATACTTTTAAATTTAAATAAAATAAAATAAAATAAAATAAAATGGAATAAGATGGAACATACCTAGGCTATTAAGTATTAAAACATATAATTTTATGAAATGCGAGAGATAGTGTGATAATTAGACTGTAATGAGGTATGTAAAAGGATTAGCAAAACTATAAAGAAAACCAATGAAGGACTCCACTTTAATAAAGTGGAGATGTGTTCCACCACAGTGTGTGTAGTAACCTAAATAAACCCTACCATCTCTGCATTGTAATACCATATATATATACGTGTGTTTAAATAGATACGCACCTTATTGTTGAAAGTGTTGAATGTGTCGGCTGAAAAGTGGAAGGTGAAAGGAGAGAAAAGAAACTACTAACTACATGGTGGTTGCATATTTAATTGATGGTAAACGTAAAATAATTTTATTAGTTCATTTTGTGTAATGAGTTGAGATCCAACCTAGCTAAGTGGAAAACCAAAAGCAAAATCCAATACAATAAAATAAACTAAAATAAAATAAAATAAAATATAATACCATATTATTCTGAAAAGGCAATGAAATAAATAGAATACAATAGGGGAGGGGTAGTATATATACCTAAGTAAGTGAGTATAAATAAATGGGGAATTTAGATATAACAAAAATGAAATGAAATAAAATGAAAGAGAAGATAAAAGATAGAATAAAATAAAACTATAAATAAACTAGAAAGTAGCATGTGCTTGATTGAAAAGTATTTTGATATAAGCCATATGAGAGCTAATAAATGTACGGCCATGAAAACATGGAGAAAAGAGACAGGTAATAAAACCGATAAAACCGATACTACCCCGGCTGTGTATTGTAGTACCGCTTGAGAGTGTGATAATAATAATAATAGTAGTGGAATTAATTCAATACGAATGAGTACTACAAATAAATATGGTAGAAATAGAAATGAGAGAGAGAAAATTTATAACAAAATTATACTGAGTTAACATTTTTACCTAAATAAAATACTAAATAAAGTAAGTAAAATAACATAAATAACCTGAGATATGTGTAAAAGCGTATGCGATAACCATTTAAACAATACCACCTAGTAAAGGACTCCTTTATACGGAGAGTTTTAGGTTTGAATTGGGTATACTGTTAAGATCCGTGTATGTACAAAACATGTCCCATACCTACGTATAATAGTGCGAAGAAAGGTGCATATCATATAGTAATAATAATAATACTAATGGTGGTGTACTGTGGTGAATTAATAGATAATAGAGAAGAAAACTGGAATGACTAATGTATCTAGTATATCAATAATAGCCTCTATATAATTTAAGTAAAAGTAAATTTAAGTAAAACTGAGTAATCTCTAAGATAAGTTAATGTGATTAAAAATAAAATAAAGATAAAATTGAGATAAAATATAAAATAATATAAAATGAAATGAGGTACAATGTAGCCAGTGAAAATAAACCATACCGTATTAATAATTAAGCTGATGTAACTGAGAGAGTTAATGAATTGAAAAGTATAATCATAAATGTTAAATCCCATTATAAGAGTAACTAAGGTGGAGAGTAAAGTATAAAGAAGATGAAGTAAGGTAAGATGAAAGATAAAATAAATAAAATAAAGTAGGATAAAACAGAGTGAAATATGAAGAATTTTTGCGTATAAATGAACATAAGATAAAATCCTATAAAATAGCTTTGATTGATGCTGTGTTCAGGGGTATGTGTATATAGAAAACTAGCTAGGAAGCTGGAATGAGTAAATATCAACGACTATGGACCAGAATAAGAATAATAGATAATAAAAGTGGTAGCCTGATGTCCATTTTAAAGATGTAAAGTGAATGGACAGAAATGAAATGACGTAGAAAGGAATATATAGAGTAAAGTACCGAAAAGAGATATCCAGCTGTATGCACTGCATTATAAAGAAGGTGTAAGATAAAAAATTATGATGGGATGAAATTTAAATTTAAATTTAGATTTAGGTTGAAGTTGAAGTAAAATAGAATAAAATAAAATAAAATAAAATAAAATAAAATAAAATAAATAAAATAAAATAAAAATAAAATAAAATAAAATAAAATAAAATAAAATACAATATAAAGTACAATGAAATAAAATGAAAATAAGATATAATAAGGTTTAAATTCAAAGTTAAATTAAAATTTAAATAGAATGTAGTGGAATTTAAATTTTCATTTTTCAAAATAAAATAAAATAAAATAAAATAAAGTAAATTAAATAAATTAAAATGAAATTCATAATTATAAGTAGGGTAAGAGAGAAAACTAAACTGACGATATTCTTTGATAAGCTACCAAAGCATGGTAACTAATATCTCCGGAGGATAATTAATAAATATTTCGCTGCATGGCAAGTCCCTGAGCCGCTTGCCGTCCGCCTGAGGTAACCCACCGACTCAGTGGGTACTTACCCCTTTCCTCGTGCTGCCCTCGTCTCCGTTACCGCTGGTGGTATCCGCGCAGCAGTCGGTACACCTACCTTTCGATGTCGCGACAGCCACGCCCCCTCACCTGTATATACCGTCTCCTGGGTATGTGCTATTTTGTACCCATAGATGGCGGTAATGCCCTCAAAATGCTTTCATTGAAAACTTTCCTTCTTTCTTACTATCTGTTCTCCGTACTCTATCCATTTAATTTAATTTTATTTCTCATTTCTCGTTTTGACCGCAACACTTATTTAAAGTAAAAATCAGAATGAAATAAAATAAAAAATAGGGAATAAATGAAAGAATAATATAAATGAAATAGAAATAAAGTAGAGTAAAATGAAATGAAAGATAAAATAGATAAATAACACCAAATAAATAAGTAGATAGGTAAATATGATAAAATAAATTAAAGTAAATTATAGTCGACTAAAACTGAAGTGACAAAGCTGAATAAAATACAAGACTAGAAGTATAAGACTAGAAAAACCAGATAGAAGTCACCCAGGTGACATAGAATGTAAATGAAAGCTATTTCGGTGTTTGATAGTGCATATATATAGTAGGCCTGTGTAAAGTGCAGGCCCGGCGAAAATGAAAAACTCATAAGTCGAAGCTTGACTAAAAGTGTGTATACTAGAATAGAGGTTAAAAGTAAAGTGTAGGGAGTAAAAGTAAAAACAAAAGTAAAACCAGACTTAGTATGTTAATGCTGATAGCCGAAATAAAATAAAGTAAAATAAAATAGAATAAAATGAAATAAAGTAGGATAGGGCGGTAGTACTAGTACTACGGGTCAAAACCGAAGGTGGTAAGCCAATAAATAGATAGAGTAAACTAAATGGTAACCGATGGGCCAGTAAAATAAAACATAAAAAACAGGTGCCCAGGTAAATAAGAAAAGGATGCTTAGAATGATACATGTGTAAAAACCTGGTATATAAATAAATCAAAGAATAGATAAATAATAAAACAAGCTGTAAGATATAAATAAATAAATATAAGTCAGTAAATAAAATAAGATAAAAATAAAATAGATTAAAATAGAATAAGATAAAAAATAAAATAAAATGGAAGTGTAAATGAATAAATAAATAAATAAATAAATAAATAGATGGATACTGTTAAATGTGAGGAAAAATACATACATCCCCGTTGTACATCGGCCACCGTATCTCGGGCATTGAGACTTCTTTCTTTAAAATTTTTAGGATTTAAACGCCACTAGCATCAGTAAGACGTCTTCTCCCGGGTGATAGACGGCTACTGCGGAGGCGACAGCGGAGGGGGAGGGGGAGGGAGGCCTCTTCGCGTAGCCCTGTCTATCAATCTTTCAAACTCTTCTTTCTCTTGTAGGGTTTCCGTGACAAATACCCGGATTTTTTCCCAGTTGTCTGCGCTCTCAAGCATACTCCTCCCCATCTCTCCGACCGTGACCCTCCCCACCCTGAGTGCCACGGCCAGTTCCCTCCTCTTACTCTCCCATTTCTTGCAAACACAGAGAGTGTGTTCCGCCGTGTCTGTCGCCCCGCAGCCGTACCAGCACATACCACAGGCAGCCTTACCGATCCGATGTCTGAACTCATTAAAACAACCGTGACCGGTAAGCGCCTGGGTGAGGTGGTACGTGAGGGAACCGTGCCTCCTGCCTACCCACTCACGTATGTTGGGGATCCACCCATAGGTGTTCTTGTCCCTGCATTTATCCTCCCAGTGCCTTTGCCATGCCTGCAGGGTGCCCTCGCGGATTCTGTCTCTTTCCGTCTCGAGGTCCACGCCGGCCCCACTTCTATTTTCCAGGGCGTACATCTCCGCCCTCTCCTTGATGGTTAACACTATGGGTGGAACCCCCGCCAACACGTTAAGGGCGTCCAGGGACACGGTCCGGTATGCCTTAACCACCCGGGACAGGCCGACCCTCTGGGCCCTTCTTAATTTTGTCCGATTGACCTCGACCTCGGTTGCCACCGCCCATATGGGGGAGGCGTAGAGGAGGATGGACTCCAGCACACGATAATAAAACATGCTCTTTCTCTGGCCGGGTCCCCCGATATTGGGCATGATACGAGCCAGAGCCGCCATAACTCGTACCGCCCTTGAAGCCACACGTTCCACGTGTTCGCGGAAACTGTGGCTTCTATCAAAGGTGACCCCCAGGTATCTTATCTGGGTGCTGAGTCCCACCTCCACCCCCGCGACCCGGATTTTAAAGTCTCCGATATGTTTTTTGTTCAATGAGAACATCTCCGTCTTGGAGGGCGCCACCTCAAGGTCGTGTGACGTCAGCCACTCCATAACTACGCTTATGGAGTGGTTGACACGCTCCTCGAGAGCCCCCGCCGTACCCGCCGTCGCTACCAGGGCGATGTCGTCGGCGTACCCCACTACACGGCATCCCGGAGCCAGAACGCACCTTAAAACCCCGTCGTACGCCAGGTTCCAGAGGGTGGGGCCCCAGACCGAACCCTGCGGCACCCCCATCTCAGCCTTGATGAACCTAGGCCCATCCTCCGTGGGGTACCACACCCTTCGGTCCCGGAAATACCCCACCATGATCCTGATGAGGTACGACGGGATTCCCCGCGCAATTCCTGCCTCCAGGATGTGCCTCCACCTCAAAGAGTTGAAGGCATTTTTGACGTCGAGGGCGACCAGGACGCAGAACCTACGTTTGTCCCTCGCCTCTCTGGCCACCCCCGACACCACATCGAGGGCCTGAACCGTATTGCGCGCCCTTTTCGGAAGCCGTATTGGTCGTCCGAGAACCCGTCCGTTCCAATGGCGGCCATCAACCTACCCTGAGGACCGACTCGAAAGTTTTCGCCCAGACACTCAGGAGACAGAGGGCCGATATGCAGAGGGGGACGCTGGGTCCCTCCCCTGCTTCCTAATCAGTACCAGCCTCTGCTCCCTCATTCTGGGGGGGACGTATCCCCTCAACAGGCAGCTGTTGAAGAGACACGCCACCCTGTCGGTCCTCTTTCGAGTGATAACCGCCACCACCCTCCCGGGACGTTGTCCCTACCCGGGCGCGGTCCGTCTTGAGCCTCGAACAGGCCTCTACGACCTCCTCGGGCTCAACCGGTTCAAAATCCCCCAACGATGCCTCCCACCCCGGGTCGAAGCTCCGGAGCGGGGGTTCCCCAGTGGCCCTGGGGAACAACGCCTCGACCACCACCCTGGCCCTTTCTGCCGACAGCACTGGCGGGTCCGACCAGGGCTTGACAATTTTCATAACGGCCTTGTAGGGCTTCCCCCACACGTCGCCTTCGACCTGTCCACACAGACTCTTCCAGGCGGCTATCCGGCTTTTTATGATAGCCCTTCTGAGGGCGTTCCTGGCCTCCCTGTAGTTGTCACGGAGGACCCCGGTCCATGGCCTATCTTGTTTTAGGGCCCGCTGGAAGACCCTATGTCTTTTGTTGGCCTCCCTCCGCATCTCAGCAATTTCCGGGGTCCACCATGCCTTGGACCTTCGCACTACAGGGGTTTGCCTGCGGGGGTCCATGCTAGCCGAGCATGCCCTCTCGCAGGCATCCAGGAAGGTCTCGATCTCCTCTTCGTTCCAGAAAGGTGTCTGGAGGCCTGCCGTGAACCGGTCGAAGGCCTCGAGGAGCCTGTCTTCGTCCAAGGTGTTCACCCTCCAAGCTACACCGGTGTCGCGGGGAGCCCCGTTGGGGGCCCTTCCCCCTACGGTGTGCAGCAGATACCGGTGGTCTGACGCGGAGTAGGTGTCAAGCACCTCACTCCTCGTCACACCCTTCAAGGTCACCCGGGTCGCACGCCAAGATGTCTATCTTCGACGTGCGCCCGTTTCTTTCGAACGTGTGCCCTCCAGAGGACATGACCGGGATTAATCCCATCCTGTCAAAGATCCTGGAGGGCGACACCGCTGCCCCTGTGGTCAGAAAGTTCTGGACCCCCCCCACGCGGGCGAGCTGGCGTTGAAGTCGCCCCCAATGACAGCCCTGCCCCAGCTGGCCCTTTCGAGTTCCAGCTCGTGGAGGGCGGCGTCCAGATCCCTCGGCCCCAGTCTCGGCGTGTAGTAACAGCTGCACACCGTTACTCCTTCAATCCTGACGGCCGCGAAGCCGTGTCCCACTACCTCGCTATCGGTCACGTGGCGCAGACCGTTTACACCCGTCACCCACACGGCCGCCGACCGAGACGTCGCCCACACATCACGGGAGGACCCTGTAGGGTTACTACACCAAAAAAACGTCAGCCCGAACTGAGTCGGCCGTACGGGAAAGCAGGTCCTTTGCAAGTCTGCACCTGTTTAGGTTCAACACCACCGCAGGACTGTGAAGGCGACGGGGTCACCTCACCCCTCGCATGTACCCCCGGAAAACCGGACACACTCCCGATCCCGAGGGGTGTCCTAGGCCTCCAGGGGCCACACCGCTTCGTTTGCATAACACGCAAAACGGGGGCAAGGTGCAGCCACGCGCCACGTGCCCCTCCTGGCCGCACCTGTGGCACAGATTGGGTCCCCCCCTTCCCAGGGGACAGGATGCCCTCACGTGGCCGAAGTCCAGGCATCCGAAACACCGCTGCACCCTGGGAGCTACCCTAAGGCGGCAGACGGTGAACCCGATCCTGACCCTCGGCCCATTCGCAAAGGCACCCCCCTGCGTCCACCTGAGGGGAGCCTCGACCACCGCGAGCCTTCCTCCGCCAAAGGTGTACCTAATCACCTTGACCCTTGCGTCGCCGGTGCCCTCTGCGCCACAGTGTGCCGCCACTGCCGTCAGGATCTCGTTTTCCTCCACTATCGGGTCGAGGTCTCTAATCTCAATGTCTACTCTGGGGGTGAGGGCTTTCACGGTAAAACCCTCCCCCATTTCCCCTCGAATGGCCTCAGAGGTCGCAGCCGCGCTCCCCTTACCGCTCAGCTCGAGGATGAGGTCCTCCGTGCGGGTCTTCCTTACCCTCTGGACCTCACCCAGCTTGTTCGCCATCTTGCCTGCTATAGACCGGAAAACCTCAGCATAGGTTTTTCCGGCCGCCTTGACCGTGATGGCTTCGTTTCGTGGGCCCTTAGGGGCTTTTGTGGCCGTCACAGGGGGAACTCCCTCTTCCTTCGTTCCTTTCTCAGCGGTAACTTCCCTTATCCGGGCCCGCCCACTTACGTCTTCATTTACCCTTCTTTTGTCTTTCCTTTTAGCCCTCCTCTGGACTTCCCAGCCTTCAGAGGGGTCTGCTGCTCCTCCGGTGCTCCTGTCCTTAGGTGCCACGCTGGGGAGGGGGGGGGGAAGGCGCTTCCACTGAGGACCTCCCCCTCTCCGCCATCCCGTGTCTTTCCCTCTTTGGGTCCTGGGTCCTTTAGGCCCGTTTCCCCGGTCTCTCCCGTGGTATGGCATCTCCTCCTGACCTTTCTGCCCCCTTCGGGGTTAATTGTGTCGGCCGGAGGAGTGCCCCCCTTCCTTTTGGCGGTTTGTACCGCTGCACCGCCCTGTACCGGGTCGGGCGGACACACAACCGCCGTCTGCGTGGCCGCCTCCCTTTTTTCGGGGGTTTCTTCCGTCTGGGTACCAACCCCCTTCGGGGTTGGCACCTCCCTACCCCCGCCACTCTTGTCCGCCTTGATGAAGCTCGCAGCCATTGTGCCCAGGTTCTTCCTGGCGTTACCATTGCGCCGGATCTCCTTGATTAGGCCCTCGCACTTCCTGATCCTTGTTTTGCAGGATGCCGCGAACAGGCCCGCCCCCTTGTCCGATCCTATGAACTCCGAGATACCCCGGAGTTCCTCCTCCAGCTGGGCGATCCTCTCTTCCAGCTGCCCGTCAACCCTCTTCATCTCCGCAATGATGCTGCCCTCATTTATATCATGGCAGCCCTCCACACTTTCCTTTTCTGCTGCCACGCCCCAACAGGGTTATCCATCGTCTCCCGGGTGGTCGACTTCTGCTCCTCGGCGTGCGGCGTTCCTGCCGTATCGCTGGCCGGTTTGCCGGCTTCTTCCATGTCCGGGCCTTCCCCTTCCCTTTTGGCCTTTTCCGCCTTCTTTCCCCTCCTCCCCCGAGTCCGAGGACACCACCAGGATTCCCTCCGCTCCAGGCTTAATTCCTGGAGGCGTTCGCGTAATCCTGGGGGCTCTCGCGAAGGCCTCGAAGTGTTTCATCCCCTCGAGAGGTGCCAAGATCGGGGACCCGGGGCTCTTAATCCTCGCCGGTGTCCGTACCTTATCGCTTCCCGTCGTTCTAGGGATGATCCTGCCGGCTGTCGGTGTCCGGAACACCTCCGTGTCCGTATCGCCTTCGGAATCCGTCACGCAGGAGCTGTAGCCTCCTGGCCGGAACTTCCCTCCCTTTCTTAGCTCCCTCGTCCTTTCCTTTCCCTTTCCCTTTCCCTTTCCCGGTTGCATGGTCCTGTGCCCTGGCCCGGTGTCCACCAGGTGCACTGAGAGGTCGTAGGATGACGACCTGCGGCGGCCCTCTCGCTCGCCAACCGTCAGGCCGGGACCTGGGGGTCCGAAGTCCCCTGGTCCGGTAACCGTTATCTTCTTGTCCGTGTCCATTTCCATAATTATTTTGTGGCCAGCCATACCAGCCGGGATGGCCAGGCCCCGACTGGTGAGAGTATGTATGTACCCCTCCCCCACCCCTAGCTCTTTATTTTATCCCTGGTCTGCGTGTTATATGTGCTTTATATGTGTTTTTCCCTTTATACCGGTGTGTACTGCGTGTGGGGTGTTGTGTGACCGTGCCCCGAGCTAGGGTGAATGTGCTTGTCTGTAGTTTACTTGTTCGTGTAAGTGGTTGAGTCATCCCCCCTGTGTCTGAGTACCCCGTATTTAAAAACCGCCATTCCGCAGTGCCCTTGCCCTATATATGTGCACCCTAACAAGCAGGAACAGGAAAAGGCGAAGGCAGGCGCCTACTTCAGGCAGAAATTTATCCGCTGTGCACCACCTACATACGAAGAAGCAGCTATTTCTTAGCGTTTCGATCGTACCCGATTTATCTGGTCTAACGTTCATTTGTTTTTGATCAGCCCTTAAATGAGAAAGAATGCGGATGTAGGTGGAAGGTATAGCTGAATAAAGTATAACGTGAAGTATAAAAGAAAATACAAACAAAAAGGAAAAAATAAGAGTAAGAATAAAATAAAATAAAATAAAATAAAATAATAAAGAAAAACAAGAAAAAACAAGCTGTATAATACTGCGCATCTGAAAACCGGGTGGTATTTATTTGGGCACTTTGAAAGGCACCCATCTTGCCCGCGCCAATACGTCAGCAAGATGGCGTAGCCTCGGCGCGCGCATCTCTTCTACGACCGTGTCCGCTTTTCTCAGCGTGATACGCAAGTGTATTGTTATTCAATATTTCCGCGTACCGGCCCTAGCGGCCATTGTCACCCTCCATCCGCGCCCTCCCAACCGGACTACCGTCAGCGCAGGAGGAGGGAACGCCCTGTAAACCGGTAACTCCGTGTTCGTTGCCATCGAGGCTCCTGTCACGTGTTTACTTTACACATGTTGCCGCGTTGTTGTGCCCCCTCCATCTTAGTTTTAGTGAAAGTTCGTAAATAAATAAGATATAAATAATAAAAAATAAAAATATAAGATAAAT
The DNA here is from genome assembly GCA_030068185.1 of Colletes collaris. NCBI lineage: Eukaryota > Metazoa > Arthropoda > Insecta > Hymenoptera > Colletidae > Colletes > Colletes collaris. The sequence continues at coordinate 205,483 of JASGYR010000197.1, read as the reverse complement.
ATACAGATAGTGTGAAAAATATAAAAATATTAATGTGTAGAGTGGAGTGAAACAATGTAGTGTGTGCAGTAGTGCGGCACACATGGCAATAAAAGTGAAAGCTGAATGAATAAATAATTGAATTGAATTTAAATAAAGTGAGTCAGTGACTGTATAAATAGAAAATGGGAGTGAATTAACACGTAAAAAATTACATAAATAAAGCATGAAGTAATTGGTGCCGGATGAAGATTGTGTAGTGATAATAATATTGATGATATTAGCATAAAATTTAGGTAATAATAGTGGTGTTGTTCATATGTTCTGTGCTTGAATAAGACTAAAACTTGTAATAAAACTCATATGTGTGTAGATAAGATATAGAGTGGGAGGTGAACTGCAAAATGTACTGTAATATGTAAAGTGTAAAATGAATAAAATGTAAAATGTAAAATGGACTAGGAGCATACGATCAACAACAACAACGACACCGACATATCTCCATGGATGGCTGCTACGCTCGAACCACGCGCAGGCGCGGTGGCGCAGCTGCTCAGCGCACGCACCCCACGCCTCACGTCACTTCCGACGGCCATGCTGCCGTATCGCCACGTGGTCTGGGCAAAGAACTGATGACCGGCCCCCCCCCCCCCCGCACCACCCACAACCCAGGAGGTGCAGCGCGACAAAAGGGTTTCGCGCCACCCCACCCCCAGGCCAAGTGCAGCGCTATCCGACAGGACCGCGGAAAACCGACCCCGCCCAGACCGGAAAAGGAGAGAGTGGCCCCCCCCCCCCGGCGATCGTGAGGCGCGACCTACGCACGCGAGTTCAGAACCGTCCACGTGATGGGCCCCTGGGACGAAATTTCCCCAGCCTCTACCGCCCGGCTCTACCATCCGGAAGGTATTTTAACCCGTTTATCTTTCACGGTTTAGTATAACTTCTAATTCCCCGAAAACTCAGAATAGATGACGCGGGACAGGCGCATGCGCGGTGACGTCACTTCGTCGTCCGTCCCTTGCCTGCCGCCATCTTTCCTACTCTCTCCCTGTGGCCATAAAACTGTCAATTTTATTTACTCACTTTGTCGTTTTCTCTCTTTCTAATTCCTTGTACGGCCCGACCATTGTCCAGTCCTCGATCGTAAAGCTCTCCTCACGTGGGTGGGGTCCTCTTGCGTCCACCAGACATCCACACTGCCAGCACAAATTTTTCAACTGTCACTTTTTATATGTCTGACTTCGGGCGCCATTACACCTCCGTAATAAAACCTTATTATTAGAGTGCCCGACACCGGGTTTAACCCCGATTTTATTTCCGCACTTTCACATGTGCTCAAACTTTAACTTCCCCACATTCTGAGGAAGTCGAAAGGATTTTTTCCCCCCAAAATCCGCCCACTTGTCCGGAGCGCGGAGGACACAGACCTAACCCAGACCTAACCCAGACCTAACCAGACCTTTTTTTTTTTTTTTACGTGGGGAAATCCACATGGACACCCGCGCGGGTAGTGCCAGACTCTTACCGGCTAAAACCCCACGGTGACCATCCTCAGGCGCTTGGCGAGGGACCGGGAACTCTGGTGAGACATCACAGAGTCCCCGCCGCGCCGTGCAAACGGGTGCGTGGAAGACTAACCAGACCTAACTCAGATCTAACCCAGACCTAACCGAAATCTAATCCAGACTAACCCAGACCTGACCCAGACCCTACATGTGGGTTGGGGTCTGGAGTTAAATCTACGTGATTAGGTCTGGAGTTGGAAGTCTGGAGTTAAAGTCTGGTTAAATCTGTGAGTTAGGTCTGGATTAGATTTGAGTTAGGTCTGGGTTAGGTCTGGATTAGATTAAATTGACCGCTTTTTCTACCCCATCCTTGCGCTGGATAGGCATCACATGGTGTCCTAACCTTAATTCTTTCCTCCTCAAAGCGAACCCGGACAAAAAGTTCAGCAATGGCCCAGCTATCCCGTACCAGTTGAGTGGATCCTTGGGCTCATATTTATCAAATGGTATGTTGTTGTGTTCTGCTCTATCGATTAAGATGTCATATGCCACCTGTCTTTCTATAGTATGCTCACTCCCGAGATGTGTGACTTTAAAGCTCGATCCCCCAAATCTCTGGGATAACGTTCCTCCTGTCTGGTTAAACCGCTGGCGTATTACATTGTAACTGGTGAATAATGTGTTGTGAACCTGATCTCCGATGGAAAGGTTCATCTGGTGGTCCTTTAATCCAAAAGCATACAACAATCTTTTGTGAGATTCCGCTATGAACTTTATAACAGCTGCTTTCTTTCGGACTTCTTGTGGTACTGCTGGTCGTTTAGCTCCCACCACCTCTTGGTCTTGGTTGTTCGCATCGACTATTATTCGTTTGGGCCCTCTAGCAGACGTTGGTGTGTCCACATCCATGGTAGATGGGCCCTCCATGATACTCGTTAAACTTGGCGTATCCGTCATATTGAAGTTTCTGATTACAGTTTTAGATTCAAAGGTCTATTGTTGTCTGCGCAGCGTGTGGTCCTCGTCGGAGTAATTGGTGCGGACCTCTCGCTGCCGGCCGTCATTCGTGCGATGGTTGGCAGCGAGGAGGCGTGGGCGGCCATGACCTTGTTTTGCGAGGAGGTCATGGCTGCCAAGGAGGATGCGGAAAGGGCGCGCGAGGAGGTGGGGGGCGGGCGACGTCGTCGACGTTAAGACCCCCCCCCCCCCACGCCGCCGTTCCCTGTGGCAGGGGGAGCGCGATGTGGTCGCTGATGGAGCTTGTGGTGCGGGCGGGGGGCATTTCCGCTCTCCCTCGCTCCCGGTCCATTGTGGGGCCAGGGGCCCGTGGCAGGGGTCCCGTGTGCGCGGGGACGGCTGAAGTAGCCGACCTCGCTGCCGTGGCCGCGATCGGGTGGGGGCCCGGTCGCGGTTTGTAGCAGCGGCACGAGTGGGGCGACGTCGTGAGTGATCGCGTGGCGTCGCTGGGGTAGGGCAATCTTTGTTTGCCCTTCCCCATGGGGGAGGAGGACTGTGTAAAATCCCCCTCCCCCGGGAAGAGCCCGTAGCAGGGCGCTGCGCCTAGGGGGGGAGTCGCGGTTGTATCGCTAGCTTGGTTCCCGTGACTTCCCCTAGATTTTGGGCGCAGGCGGTCACCGTGGTGTTTTAGTCGGTAGGAGTCCGGCACTACCCCGGCCCCCCCCCCCCAGGGAGCTGGGTGGTCCATGAGGATTTCACCACGATAAAAAAAAAAAAAAAAAAAAAGGTCTGGATTAGATCTGAGTTAGGTCAGGGTTAGGTCTGGGTTAGGTCTGGGTTAGGTCTGGAATAAGTCTGAATTAAGTCTGAATTAAGTCTGGGTTAGGTCTGGATTAGGTCTGGGATAGGTCTGGGTTAGGTCTGGGTTAGAAAAAGATCACGATTTACTGCAGTATCCATTTAGTATAAATTAGGGTATCGGGAAAAAAATTAAGAAAACGTTGCTCGCGTTATCAAAGCTTGCATAAGACTGACAAAGCTGATTGACTCCGAGCAGAACAAAGGATTTGGCAGGAGAGAGCCAGTCGCTTGTTTTTTGACTCTTCTGTTTTGGACCTCCACCAGAGCATATCTGTGATTGTCGACACACACCGGAGAGGGTCCGAATGTACAACAATGTAATGAAATATTCGATCTTTCACCGACGTATTTGGTATCTGTTGACATTCACCGGTGAAAGTTGACATTCTCCAATTTCGGACATTCACGGTAACACATGTACCACATGTTTCTGCGTACATGTAGTGGTACATCCTCCAGAATGTTTGGCAACTGCGTTTCCAAAAATTCCAGGTACAATTGTCCTGTTAATCGTTGTGGCAAGACCACAGGACCAATAATTTTACTGCCAAGTATTCCTGCCCAAATATTGACAGAAAACTGGCGTTGTGTATTTATTGCGTAAACCGCGTGTGGGTTTTCTTCTGCCCAAATATGGGCATTGTGTGTGTTTACTGTACCGTGGCGATTGAATGTTGCCTCGTCGGTAAACAGTATATTTGAAATAAAATCTTCGTTATCTCTAATCATGGCTAACATCCATGTGCAAAAAATCTTTCCGTTTTGCAAAATCACCCTCTTCTATTTCTTGTACCCGTTGGAAATGGGTACGGGTACAGTTGCTCCTGCCTCAATATTTGCCAAACAGTCGAATTACTGACATGTTCGGTTACTGCTATTCTTCGTGTGCTCGTCCTGGGATTTTCTTCAATCGTTCGAATTACTTTTTCCTTCAATTGTCGGGACTGTTGTTCTCGTCCACCAATTTGACGGGGCAGGATCGACCCCGTATCCCGTAAACGCTGGTATGTACTTGTGATCGTCCTCCCGTCCGGTATTCGCCTATCGGGGTGTTTTTCCATGTAAATACGGCGTGCTTCGTAAGCATTGCCTTTTGCTTGGCCGTAGCACATAATTATGTCGGACAGTTCGACCAGCGTATAATTAATAATCGGCATTCTTTCTCGTTCGGCGCCGCGCACTACACAACACAAACCGCGTACCACACACTACACTGCACTACCAAACACTACACAACACAACTTAATAATAAACCGCGGATTCCGATTCCACGCACTATCGCGCAATAAAAAAATAAAACTGAAAAAAAATTTGTAATTAGTAAATGTGATTAATGACTAATTCAGATTGTATAGTTCTAGAGCTATTGAATGTCCGTATTCGTTGGCGACTGCCTTCGAAATGAGTATACAATTTCTTACCCTAATAGCAAAGGTCGAGAAAAAGAGACAGGACAGAAAGACGGAAAAACGAAACTGGAAAATACTCAGTGTATAGAAAAGTTTAGCAAAAAAGAGTCATAAAAGTCAAGAGGATCTGGTCGCCAAATGTTTAAGAGGACGACCAGGCTCGCACGAGACCCTGGGAAAATGGAAAAATAGAAAGCTTAAACTATCCTTACATTCTATTCCCATTCATACTCTGGCAAGGGTGTAGTGGCTATACAATGGCCGCTACAGTCCGTATTCGTTGGCGACTGCCTTCGAAATGAGAAAAGACAACCGATGACGAGTGGCGAGAAAAGCAAACCCTTTATTAAGGGGGTCTTCTACAGTGTCGGGCCGAAAAAATTCATTTTTTTTTTTTTACATGAATTACATCTAAAACTCATGTAGAATACGTGGCTAAATGGATTTTTTGAGATTCGATGCCGTTCAGAAATTGAAGGCGTAGAACGAAATAGGTGTTCGGAGCGCGCTGGTGGCGGGTTCTGTCGCGCTTTCCTCCTCAATATTATGTCATTCTTCGGGCATGTACTTGTGTTTATTATGATTTCTGCTTATGAACGACCGAGTCTTTTTTCATAGCAGACGCAATTGTGACAATTGACAATTACATATGTGAACAATCACGAACTTTCTAAGTACGTTCGCTTAGTCGGCGCAGTACGCGACAATTGTTGATATTTCGAGAAACTGAAAACTCCAAAACTCCAATTCCACGAAGAATGGTTATCGAGCCACAAGGATTGTTCCATAAATCATATTGGCAGCTCTGGTAAAATGGAAATTGACGCTATTATTGAAATGTTTTCACGTTCTATGGAGAAACATGGCGTAAAGTACTAACATACATTGGAGACGGAGATAGCAAAACATTAAAAGGTATTTTGAATGCTAATCCGTATACAAATGAAAAACAAGTTGTGAAAAAGGAGTGCGTAGGTCATGTGGAAAAGAGGATGGGCACGAGACTTCGCAACATTACAAAAAATCACTAGGGAATCGGTGGAAAAGGACACGGTAAACTAACTGAAAAAGTCATTGGTGAATTGACGAAATTCTATGGCTTAGCCATACGACGGCATTCTGATTCAAAAGATGATATGAAGAGAGAGATTTGGGCTTCTTTTAATCACAGCAGTTCTTCTGATGATAATCCGCAGCACGATTATTGTCCGAAGGGTGAAATCAGCTGGTGCAAGTGGCGTAAAGCAGAAGCTTTAGGACTCCTCAAGAATTTTAACCACTCTAGAGTTCCTTTAAAAAGTCAAGTTTTAGAAATAATTAAGCCGATTTACGAAGACTTATCAAAAGATGATTTATTAATCAGATGCTTGGGAGCTGAGACCCAAAATAATAACGAGTCATTGAATTCCCTAATTTGGACATTCGCCCCAAAACACATTCATTCTGGGCCTAAGGTGGTTGAAATAGCTACTTTTTTGGCAGTTATCATTTTTAACGATGGATTTGAAGGAGTATTAAAAATTATGGAAACAATGGGATTGAAAATTGGCACCAATTCTTGCACATATTCTACGCACCGTGACAACGCTCACCTGTACCGCTCCGAACGAAAATCGTCTGACTTCGTCAAAAAATCTCGGATTCAAAATCGAGAAGAAAATTCACTTCTGCATGACTTCCAGGAAGAAACTGAAGGTGTACTGTATGGTCCAAGCATTGCAGATTAATGGTAAGTAAAATTATCTTTGTGTCATACGTAGGTACTTGAACTTCAAACGCGTTTTTCTCGAAACGCATTTTCTTGAAGCGGCGCCCACGATATCTCAAAAAGTCTTCAACCGATTTCGCTATAATTTCGTACACATCTTTCATACACCTCTAGTTTTCGTGTGAACTAGGATAATTGAAATATTTTACTAATTTCTTGTTCTTTAGCTTAAAAGGTTGAAAAAAAAATACAAAGAATTGACTTTTTTCTTAAAAGCTTTGTCAAATATTCAAATTTGAATATTTTTATTTAATTCTAGTTCACACGATAGCCATAGATCTACATATTAAAATGCTATTCGATTTTTCAATTTCAGATGAATAAAAAATCGTCAATCATGGGCGCCATCCGTCAACATTTTTTATACATGGTCATCATTCCAGTGCTATAAAGCTAATTATTGTTATTATTATGCTTTACAAAAATTTGTAAACAAAGTTCAATAATTAATACACTCGATATAAAAGTTATAACTGTGTGTGTTTCCATTATTCCTCAAAAAAAATTCCGAAAGAAAGCTGAAAAAAACAGCCTTCACAGTAGAAGACCCCCTTAAAGTGCCGAACGCGCGGCCTACGAAGCATACATTGTAACAATTTCCATGTACGTTCTGGGTGTCATATTTTAAATATTAAGTAAAAAGAAATATTTATGATCGGGGAGTTTTAAAACGTGTATTTCTGTAAACAAAATTCTGGACATTCTTTTCCATTATCGTACTTATGCCTACATAAGTCGGAAAGTAAAAATGTCAGGGGCTTAACAATGTACAGAGATTATGTTATAATACAATTTAATTATGAACCCGATCATAAATATTTCTTTTTACTTAATATTTAAAATATTACTAATAACTAAACAATAAACTAAAGGAACGATGGAAACTCGAATTCGACACGGCCCACAGTGGTCCCAAATGCCGAAAAGTTGGCCATAATATGAAGGAGTTCTTCAATTTAGCTAAAAATTTGTAGGTAGGGGTTATCGAGGTCGCTGATTACGAATCAAAAGTCATAATTACAAAAAACAAAATGGCGGCTCCGATATAGCTCACACATATGCGAAAGAAATGTCGGAATCACCTGAAATTTGATACATAGTTACTATCGAGGTTGCTGATTACGAATCAAAAGTCATAATTAAAAAAAACAAAATGGCGGCTCCGATATAGCTCACACATATGCGAAAGAAATGTCGGAATTACCTGAAATTTGATACATAGTTACTGTTAGGGGGAGTAGGTTTGAAAAAACCTCGCCTAACGGTGGTCCGGATCGTGAGGGAAGGAACGTCGAGAAAAGAATACAAATTTTAATTTGATTTTCGCTTAGTCGAACGACTCGACTAAGCCTTTTATTTTGGAATGTTTGGCAACTAAAATTATATAATCAATTGCCCGGCCAGACGCCGCTGCACTTAATCCTGTTTGGTAAACCTGTAACAGAAAGAGACACGAATAGGCGTTAAATACCTGTGAACGTGAATCACGCTGTGTGTCTTACTTTCTTCCGCGCTCGTCTGGTCTGTGCTTGTCGCACCCAGGAGCGGGGATCTCAGCCGCCGCGATGCGCAGCTAAGCTTAGTGGATCGTATATGTGAGCGTTCCCGTTAAATCGGGAATCGCTTGCTTATTATTGTCGTGTACGAGATTTCTGCTCGTCACGACTGCAATTCTGACTGCAACTTAAGACTTTGTTTTATGACTGTCGCAGGAAAGGTGATCGGAGGGAGGTTGTAAGGCTCCAACTTTTCAGCCGGTCCCCGGCCCTTCACCGCCTTCGTAAGTGCGTACGGCACTGTGTGGTGCAGGCTTGTCAACGGCGCCCTTAGGTCGACTTACGGTTGTGCCTGAGACCACGTTGCTTTGTCGGATGCTCCGTCCTACGCACAGGGACCGTACTCCCTGGAGATGTTTGAACGTGTCCCAGCGTTCGCCAAAGTGTCCCGCTTCGACTGGAAGACGGCAAATCCACCCAGGGTATTATTCACTCCTGTATGGTGGGTTCGAAGCCGTTTCTGACAGCCAATTGGAGGACGAATTTTGTATTCGTTCCTCTAGTGCACGATGATTCCACTCAGGGTTTCTTCCCACACCTGGATTATGGAGTCGTGCACTAAGAAAGGTGCGAAAAACCTCGCACCTATAAGTTGGGATGAGCTAATCCCTCTATCCCTGGGGAAACGATTGAGTCCACTCAGGGTTTCTTCCCACACCTGGATTATGGAGTCGATTCCCCGGAAGCACTCGAATTACTTCAAGCCTATTCCGAATTTTTAAGTCTTTCTACAGAGCTCGGTCGGGTACCGACTGGCTCGATACGCTAACTTGTGAATACTTCTTTCACAACTCCGAGGGTAGTCGAGGAACTCGACTCGGATCGGGTTGCTCGAATTATTCGTTTGTTCGACTGCTGAGCGTGTTCGGATACCGAAGTGCTCGTGGCAGTGGTTTGATAGCGAGTGACGGACGAGCACGAGCTGCCAAAGTGAGCGCGTGAGTGGGGAGAGTCTTCCGTCACGCGGCGCTGTCGCCGTGTCTCTCGTCCGTCTCTGTCTATTATAGAGTTTTCGTACCTTCTCTAAACTCGGGCGTTTGAACCGCTTGTTTCAAAATTGAACGTTAATTAATCGTTCGCGTGACTTTGCAGAAAACCTCGAGAACCGTGTTTTTCTGTCCTCTAACATTTTGAATAGCGGACGCGTCGACCTAGAATCTTCCTGGTCGGTCGCGTAACCGAAAACAAACCGGGTAACGAATTGTTTCGGATTTAAATTAATTTTCGCATTTTAAGCGATATTTAAACAGTTACTATCGAGGTTGCTGATTACGAATCAAAAGTCATAATTAAAAAATCTAAAGTGCCGCTCTTACTGAATTTTTTTCTCGAAAATGCGCAAGATTTCGGGGGTATGTCTATTCACCAAAAATGACTGCAATTGAACCCTACAACCGAAAATAATTTTTCCACAACGATTTGCAATTTTTTAATTTTCTCGAATAATTTCACACCTTCTCTATTTTTTTCTCGAAAGTGGGCAGGATTTCGTGGGTATGTCTAATGACAAAAACTGATTGTAATTGACCCCCGCAACCGAAAATAATTTTTCCACAACGATTTGCAATTTTTTTCTCCGTTGAAAAATTTAGGCACCTAATTGGATTTTCAGTAAGGAATTTTTTTCTCGAAAGTGCTTACGATTTCGGAGGTATGTGTAATGATAAAAAATGATTGTAATTGATCCCCGCAACCGAAAATAATTTTTTTAAAACGATTTGAAAAATTTGTTTTCGCCGAAAATTTCAGCACCTATTCGATTTTTTTTCTCGAAAGTAGATAGGATTTCGGAGGTATGTGTACTCACCAAAATGATTGTAGTTAACCCCCGCAACCGAAAATAATTTTTCCAGAACGATTTGAAATTTTTGAATTTAATTGTTAATAACTTTTTAACGAAACCTCAGTGAAGAAATTGATACTCTTGATTTTCGTCTTATTTTGGCCTCTAGAATCTCCCATTAAAATTTTTCCCAGGCGTGGCCGAATACCCTGTATAAGTAAAAATCTAAATGAAAACGAAAGGAAGAGAAAACGAAAGGCAATACTGCACAAATGTTTTATGTCTGTCATAAAGTCAGGCAGGTATAAGGCACAATTTACAGCTTACAGCAGTGCCTTCATATTATTTGATTCTTAGTGCTTTACATGGCAAATGCGAAAAATGTTTTAGTTTGGAATTTCAAATTTTATTAACTATTTTCGAAATAAACAATTTTTCATGTAAATAGTTTAATGCAGATTTATAGTCAATAATGAAGTAGATCAACTGGTTCATTGAAAATATACAATATTTAATAATGAAAAATTATTTATGCATTAATTTAAAAATTTATTAAATCTAATAATAAGTCCACCCAAAATTATACATTATTTATTTTTAAAAATTTGTTGTATCTGCCACAGTTTCCAAGAAAAAACCGCGTGATTTAGTAACGCGGTCACCCTCCATTATAAAATAGTGTGGTACGACTTTACTTGCAAAAACTTGCAGCTAATTCTTGCAAATTCTGCAAGGTGAAAGTATCACATACAAGCCTGAACAGATATGGCAGTGTGATATTGTGGAATAAGCAACTTTTTGCCTACTTGTTTGCGATGCATGCATGAAATTTTACATTTTATTTTCAGTAATGAATGTACCGGTTTAAAAATTAATGGATAACAATTTTTAATATGTTAGTACTCAGAAATGTTCTACATACTTCCAGGAACAGCATCCATTTTGCAGAATTGAAATTAATGTCTTCTAAAAAACTTGTACACTTTTTCACTTTACGGTATGCACTGACGCTTACGCTCTCGACAAACGACTGACTAACGAAGCCAAAGTTTGGATCGCAATTGCCATCCAGGTATAAAAATATGACTCATTTCATTTTCCCTACCCTAAAGAGACATCCTTAAACTGCCGATTCCAACAGGTAAAACCTCCATAACGAAAAATTATTTTTTGGGGTTTTGGCCACGTTTTCACGATTTGGGATCACTGTGCGGCCTTTAGAAAATAAACTAAGTATCTCTAAGAAATGCCTTCCTTTCTCTCTACCTTCCCCAGCTTGATCGCACACGTTGAAAAGCGTACGATTTCGTTGTTTATTACAATACGCTGGTCGGTTTGAATTTCGCTCCTAATTTGCCTATCGATTATACATATTTCTGGGGCTACGTTCGCGTGGTCATGCAACAATACATTACATAAACATCTAGAAAGTAGGTAAGCGCGACCCTTAGAGTCAGGAAGACGGTCGCCCGAACAAAGTTTATGACTTTATGACTCCCGGCCTTTCTCGACCTGAGTTTTACCCTTGCAGGACACCGATAATTTCTGGAAGTGAAGACAGAATTGAAAATGATTTTATAAGGCAAGCCCCTGCCCGTTCGACGGAATTTATCACGCAGATGTGGAAGAAAAAGTTAAGCTATTTACTATCCTTGCCTGGCTCAACTGTAGTATGGAAAGTTTGAATACAATCCCAGGCCCTCGTAACCCTCTGAGTTTAGGTGTCGGCTTCTAGCATTGTACGGCCACGTTCGAAAACTAGAAAGGAAGACCCTCGAGCAGCAAAACGTGCTTATGAGTCAACGCGCGCTACGTGTTTATGATTCCTGGCAATGAACTCTTCAAAGTCCTCCGTTTAGATCTCGCTTAAAACCTTCCAGATGTGCTGTTCGCTACGAACTCGCATGCTTACAATAAATCTCCCCGTTACAATTTAATTCGAATTTCGCTCTCACATCAAACCTTGATATCCCTATGTCTTAGAGCTAACTTCACATAATACACAGATTCATACCAGCGGAGATCGCAACACCGTCAATGCTTTCTGGCACCTCTGTATTTAGCGCGCGTAAACCAGCCTTAAGGTTGTGCGCGCAGTGCAGCACGGCGGGATCGCGTCCGCGCCCTTCCACTTTCTCCGCGATGAAAGAATATTCTTCGGGGAATCCCGACAAGTCCTCGGTTAGACTCATCGAGTGCAGACGCGTGTGAAAAACCGAGTGTAATATTAAATCAAAGAAATATATGGTGAGTTGTAATTATTTATTGATAATGAAGTAGGAGTGGGAGCGTATAGTTAGATACATGAAGTTTGTCTTGCATTCACGAGTTGTTAATAAAGTTGAGGGTAGACGATCATCAAAGATTTGCACTTAACCAGTCTCTCGAATTCAACGGCACTACAATTTGGCGACGAGGATGCGATGCTGATCGAAAATTTTGATGTAAAAGTACACATCGAGAAAGTGGCACGTGAGGAACGTACATAACCTAAATCGAGCACGTGTTCGACTTCACTGGACAGGAACGTAAGACGATTTACACAGTTGATATCGCTGGCTTTTACAAAAGGTAAGTCTCAACATTTTCTTAAAAAATGTTCTACAAAGATGTCTGTAAGTTTCATCTATCATGCTTCAAAAGTTTTTACACAGCTTTATCTCTTATGCATGCATGCAACTTAATTTAATTGGTTATTTCATAAAACATATTTATAGAAAAATGAAAAACGTTTTTGACAAGTCCTATAAAATATTTCAGTTTATTTGTAATTCATCAGTAAAAGAATTAAATCTATATTATCCAATACACAAAATATAAAGGCAGACATATATAAAGATAAAAAGAATATTTTTACCAGTATCTTCATATTCTTAAATATCTTAATATATTTCCCATTTTGACTAGTTACTTTAATAAATCTGAGTAAATCGTCAACATTATGTTTATATTTATTAACAAATGTGTTAACATGGAACTTAATATTATTAGTCTGACTACTCGTAAATTGAATCTGTGATTCCTTAACTAAAGATATAGTTGTAGCTATAACGTTCAGATTACTCTAATTACTTCTATCACTAATAAAATATTTTATGAAGTTGTATGCTCTTTAAAATGTTTATGATCTACTGGGACTTTATTAACTTTATGTCTTAATAAATTAATAATCAAAGTATCTCGTATTGATATTATAATCAAGTAAGAGTGTCACAATATTATTAATATTATTTTTTATTAATACTGTATATCTCTTACGTTTAAATTTGATTAAATATTTTAAATCTATTATCATTTTTTTGTAAATATCTAAATTATTTTTAAATCTGTGATTTGGAAAAATGAAAAGGGCTTGAATTTAAAGGGAGAAATCACTGTGACAGATTGAAAAAATTGAAATTTTTGTATTATCTCTTTTCAATGGTTGACAGATTAAGAATAACTCCCTAAAATATTAAAGTAAAATTTGCAAAAATGTATTTAGATGTAGAAAATGTAATATGTCTAATGCTTGAAATTAACTGTTCTTTATTTTTGGACATTCATTTGAAACTCTTTTATTATTTCTACCGTGGTAATGGTTTTGTATGAATAGGAAGTATTTTGATCGAGATAATTGTGTGAATCAAAGGTATTTAGAATGTCCTGATACACGACTAAAGTGGTTCAAATGGCAACTTATTTAGTCGTAAACCAATTTAGCAATAGCTATTTAGGATTATTACATATCATGAAGGTGCACGATATTAAAATTAGATCACAGGCTGCGTATATCGACACAAACAGAACATGCTTTGCCTTTCCACATCTAAGTGAAAATACAAAACAGCGACACATGACATTGGGTTGAAGGGAAATAGAGATAATAATGATTGAGATGAGGAGGATCTTTCTACAAAAGATATGGTTTTGGGTCCTGAAGTAGATCCCCTTTAGAAAGTTTAAAAACTCCAATGTTATTTCTTAGATAATTTGATGGGAAACTTTTTGAACACATTTTTCTCAAAACCACATTTTTCAAACTGCGTGTCTCAATAACGCAGTCACTGATGGGATTTAATTAAAATTTTGTGTGGTGGTTCCTAATACTATTTTCTTCAGTTGCATGTATGGAATTTTCGATGGAATTATTAGCTTCGACGTGGTGTTACAAGAAATATTGATTTGGTTACAGGTTTTGAAAATATTTCCTTCAAAGTTTCATCATTTTTTAATAAATAATTATTTTTAAAAATCTGTACGTGCAACTGAAGCTACTGTCCTACAGTTTAAGAAAATTGCATGATTTCTTGTTTCACAACTTGCAATGAAAAATTACACGTCCGCCCGTTTCTAGGAAATTTTTGGAAGCCTCTCACGCTGGTTCCTATTATGGTTATAACAATTAATATTTTTATACGAAGTTTTGAGAAGAAGTAGTTCAAGAAATATACTTTCGAAGACATTAAACATTTATCAGAAGAAGTTTCATTGTTATGCCCAAAACATTGTTGAAAATTGCCTTTATTGTCAGGCATCACAGTTTACCTCTTGCTGAAACTTTTATCTTAAGATCACATTTCAATAGAATTCATAAAGGAGACCTCAATGTAAGACAATTTAATTTATTTTGTATAAAAAGAGTTTTCTTCTTGCCTTTATATTCAAAAATTCAAAATACGGTTCACTCTTACAGAAAAAGGGTTCAACATCCCAAACATTAAGTGTCATTGGTCCATTACTTGGATATTTATCCAACACATTAAATAATGTAGTGTTCTAATATAATATTATGTTAATTATCTTAAATATCATGTTATATTCTTTATGGATTAATTCTCAATTTTCTTTATCTTTTTATCTTCTTTGCCATCTAATTTGAATACTTTTGTGTGGTAATATATTATAAGAAGTTGTATTAATAAATTATCTAATGAATCTAAATCACAATTGGGTAATTCTATTGTAAGATAAGTACAGTCAATCAGAAAGACAAAGTTGCCAATATTAATTAACTAAACTACTGTTCTTAATATGGTAAACATTCTTTTTTATTCTTTATCTCTAAATATTGAAATAACACAAGTTCGAAAATTTCGTAAAAAATGTGGTGCATTGTCGTTATCGAGATACGAATTTGTGCCTATTTCCCCTATTTAATCGAATATGGAAATTATGAAAAAATCTGGTACATTATGGTTATTGAGATACGTGTTTGAGAATTTTTTCCGGGTTTTCGATTTCAACTTCTAGGTGTGAAAAATTAAAAACGCAGAAAAATACGGATTTCATCATGAACCTTTCTGGACACTAAATTTATATAATTACTGTAAATGCGTATTGTCATTGGTTATGTCCCCGAATTTTTTCGAACTTTATGGTAGGGCGTGCCGTAGTTGCAAAAATCGAAAACCGTTTCTTTCCACGTTTTTCGCATGAAAAAGTAACTTATACTTTGAATTTTTGTATTCCCTTTAATAGATAACTATATTCTATGTTTTGGAACATTTCTATGTTGAGCAGAACGGTGTATAGAAAAGAAAAGCTGAAATAAGTCAGCAAATAAAATGTGCCATGCGCGTTATATTCAGAAGTATCAACGTCATTTCCAAGAGTGTGGTGCAGTGAGTAAGATGCTCGGTTGCGAGACTGTTCCAAACGTTTTCACATAGATTCACGGCCTTCTAAGGTACATTTTTTTTATTACATTAATTATATATTTTTCAATTTTCAACTAAACGACAATGAAGAACTATTTGTTTATTAATATTTATAAAATATTTTCACCTAAAATAAACGCAAAAGCAATTTTGGGATTAAAGGGTTTCGCCAATTATACTATAAAACAGTTCTATTTAATATACTAGTGTTTAATTTTTTCTACGTTAAATGAGAATACGTACTTAGTTTTAAAATCTCATACCTTTAATAACTCTAAATATAGAAAGAAGATTTCTTCAATAAGGAGAGTATAAGCAGTCTTTGTATACAGGGTGTTCGGCCACCTCTAGCAAAAATTGTAATGAGCGATAGTAGAGGCCAAAATAAGACAAAAATCAAGAATACCAATTTGTTGATGGAAGCTTCGTTAAAAAGTTATTAACGTTTAAAGTGCCGCCCTTACTGAATTTTTTTCTCGAAAATGCGCAAGATTTCGGGGTATGTCTATTCACCAAAAATGACTGTAATTAGCCCTACAACCGAAAATAATTTTCCACAACGATTTGCAATTTTAATTTTCTCGAATAATTTCACACCTTCTCTATTTTTTTCTCGAAAGTGGGCAGGATTTCGTGGGTATGTCTAATGACAAAAAACTGATTGCAATTGACCCCCGCAACCGAAAAATAATTTTTCACAACGATTTGCAATTTTTTCTCCGTTTAAAAATTTAGGCACCTAATTGGATTTTAAGTAATGAAATTTTTTCTAGAAAGTGCCTAAGATTTTGGATGTATGTGTAATGATAAAAAATGATTGTAATTTATACCCGCAACCGAAAATAAATTTTTAGAACGATTTGAAAATTTTTTTCGCTGAAAAATTTCAGCACCTACTCGATTTTTTTCTCGAAAGTAGATAGGATTTCGGAGGTATGTGTACTCACCAAAAATGATTGTAGTTGACCCCGCAACCGAAAATAATTTTTCCAGAACGATTTGAAATTTTTGAATTTAATTGTTAATAACTTTTTAACGAAGCTTCCATCAACAAATTAGTATTCTTGATTTTCGTCTTATTTTGGCCTCTACTATCGCTCATTAAAATTTTTGCTAGAGGTGGCCGAACACCCTGTATAGTTACGGATATCATGTTGACAAGATTTATGATATGCACGATTTAAGTTCGAAATTCTCCGTGGACAATATTTACATCTATTGACAGATTAGGTTACATATTTTAAACGAGAAATTGTTCTCTTGTTACGCATTTTCGATATACATGTCCATATTTCAGCAAAGGTAATGCGTGATGCCTAACCCAAAACTCAGCTTCATTGCTTTTTCGTTGCATCTCTTATGACTATTCCTGTTAATAATTCATTTTCTTATATTGTTTGATACTTTATACATATATGGACTTTTTTGTATTAATACTTATCTGCAGGATTGTTAGGAGAGTTTAATAAAATGTCATGTCTAGTGTACTTAGCTTTCATCGCTTATCTCTTCTTAGTACTCCTATTAAGAAACGAATGCAACAAATATGTTGCACTTCTTATCCGTCTAAATAAATAAATTGGAGCAATAATATAGTTTCCAATTTGTTTAAATATGTTCAAAACTATTTAAATTCGCGTTCGTCCGTGAAATATTATTTCTCGGCCGCGAGTCCCGTATCCGTTTGTGTACGTGACATTCCGGAAGGTTAGGCTGTCGCCGAGTTCGTTCGGCGTACAGACAGTTTAAAACCGCGGCCGTTTACGTTTTTTTGTACGCTGACCTCACGCGAAGATTCGCTTCAAACGCCATTTAAACGGCATAGTGACGTCAGCATCGAGAGAGAGAACCGTATCGTTAATTGAAAAGAGATCGACAATCAGATTCGACAGCGCCACGTCGCGACGACGAGGCGCGACCGAGTCTTCGTCTGTCGATGCTCGGCGATTTTGAAAATTATTCACGAGCCGACTGCCAACGGGAGCGGATCCCAGACGATCTCGCTCCTCAAAGTACGCGCTCCGTCGAGCAAGCAAAAAGCTTCTCGGCAAGAAATAAATTTGGACTTTCTGTAAAAGAATTCTCATCGTTGCTGCGATTTGAGATTTCAAAAAAGAACAATCTCTTTAAGCGAAGGAAGTGGTCTAGTGCACGCAGCGCGTGACGTGACCGCGGACGCGAGAAGTTGATTGTACGTTGCAGTCGTTGCCGCGACCGCGACGTAAGGGACTCAGGGTGCACGCACCTAGAATCCCTTTAAAGCTATACGGCTTTGGAGCCTCCCAAAGGTCCTACCGATAGTTCGGTACCGCCTCGTGGAGAGCTCTCCGTGCAAAGGTCACTGCGAACCCTACCCGAAAAACCCGTTGGTGTACGAGTCGACCGTACACCCACCGGCGGAGTTCGGGTTCAAAGCGCCTCCCACTCTTCACGCCGCCTACCACTTACGGTCCCCGTACAAACGGTCGCCGGGTAGGCTTTATAGTGAGGGTGGACCTGCTTGGGATTTCCTACTGTAAATTCGTTTACTGCACAGTCCCCGAAATAATCGGTCGCTGTGTAGTAGTTATAAAGCGTTGTAGGAAATTCCCTTGCACGACGTACCTACGTCGATCTGCGCGGTGAGCGTGCTCACGGGATCCACCCACTTGGAGCTTTACGACCTCCATTTGGTGACCCGTCCGTGGCGACACAGAGCCTCCGACAGTTACGAGTCAATTCTCCGCTGTTCAGGGCGAAAGTCTCGTCGATCGTTTTAATTAATAACGATTCGCGAGCAACAATAAAATACAGTCCACTTGCTTACGCTTAACGACAGCTGATCTCCCCCTTCCAAGCGCGACGATAGTCGCGAGGAGAGCGAGGCGAACAGCTGACGAGCGTGTTTACGATACGTGCAATCACGTATTTAATTCTGGTCGATCCTTTGTTACAGGAATCAAGGGCCAGTACCGCAGCCAGGGCAACGCCAATAAGGCAACCCGGCCCGACAAGAAAAAATATATTTATTTTTGTATTTTTTTCTATTTTTATTTTAACCTTATAAAATAAAAGGCTTGTCGCTGCGCGACAAGCGAAAATACAAATAAATTGTGTCAACTTAACTTTCCCTGAACTTTCCCTCATCCGGACCCCGGTTAGAACCCTTAGATTCTAACACAATTATTCCTGCCCATTCGTTAATGGCGAACCGTCCTTGATTAAATTGTTGAACCATTGTCACACACGTGGAGAGTGCGTCGTGCACGATTCATTAACCAATGTTAATTGCCAGTTAAATGCATTATTTGTATTTAAAATTACATGCATTTCCAACATGGAAGGATTAGTCTGAAAATATTCACTAGATAAACTGGTTAATTAAATATAGCTAAACGATGTTTCCTATTTAATTTTTGGACAAAATAACTCGAATATGTTATATTAAGACTAAACCTACCGACAGTTCTTGTATACCTATTCCTACCGCGGTCGGTCAGATATACCGGTAATTAAAATAAGTAATCGATTTTACTATTCGACGCAGATAATGGTTGATTTATTGCCGAATGTATATAAAATGAAGAATTTTCATGAAATTTCGTCCAAATTTATTTTTATATAATTTTAATTATAAACTTAAAAAACTAAAACTTCATTTTTCCCATGTATGAAACCAAACTTAGAGAGTATCGATCTGGACGTTGACATTCGGTGACGCAAGAAACTCGTTTAACCTCAACATTCGTGAGTTTATTAAGAGAATAAATAATGAGAAGTTCGATTGGAACCGTGATAGTGAGCGGATGTGTTTGTCAACACCATGCGTACTGTGAACGCGAGTGCCATATACAGTGCCAATCAAATCTTACATGTATTCATGATAGGCTGTGTGACTGTGAATTAGTGAACATTAATAAATTGTTATAAACCACCGACTAAACCCATCTCTACGCCTTTCTCGGTGCAATCTATTCACCGAAATGGCTTCTGACCACGGAAATTTTGTACCCCAAACTGTTAATAATAATCCTAACGTACCACGACGAAGCTACAATAAAGTAGTACAAAGTGATTCCTTCCCCAACAAAGATCAAGCGATCGTAATCGAAGCCAAAGATGGAATTCAATTAAAAGATTACGTTTATGCATTAGGCAGAATTACCAATCCAGCGAATATTAGATTTATGTCAAGAGTATCCAACGATAGAATTTGTGTTTTTTGGCAAATAAGAGAATCGCGGACGACCTCACCGATAAATATAAACACATTAAAGTTAACGGTACCGATGTAGCCGTAAGGCTGTTAATCAGCAAAGCTCAACGTATAATACTTTCAAACGTTTGTCCAACAATCCCTCACTCAATAATTATAGAAATACTTGATAAAATTGGAGTGAAAAGAGAATCAGCTGTTTCATTCCTAAGAACGGGCATGGCAGAAGAGGGCTTTGCGCACGTCCTCAGTTTTCGTCGCCAGTTATATATCCATCCAGACGACACATATAAAATCCCAGACTCAATCAAAATTGAACATGAACAAACCGCATACTGGATCTATCCCTCCACAGATACATTAAAATGCTTCATATGTAATAAAGAGGGCCACGTCGCAAAAACTGTAAAACCGATAAAAACCAACCCTTGCTTTCTGAATCTCCACAAACAAGTGTGTTTATAAAACCCCAAGGCCCCAAAATAGTTCCAATAGTATCTAATATTGATAGTACAGACATGGCAAAGGAATCAGAAAACCCTAGTAACAATATAGCAACAGAAACCATGGACATAGATCCATTGATCAGAACTTTAAAACGCACATGATCCGAAATGACCGACGATTCAAGCCTCACCACAGAAGGAACCAACCATTCAAACCACGCCACAGAAACACCAATCAATCTTCAACAAATCCTAGAAACTGAATCGAGATGCAAACAGCCAAAGAAAACACTGAACGTTGTAACAAAGAGCTATAAAAGCATAGATGATATGTTGCAGCCAGTTAAACACGTACTAGAAGAACCTGATAAGATGTTAAACTTCTACCAACTTAAGAGCTTTATTGAAAACACACTTGGATCCCCCAACACTAGAGAGATTGCAACAGAATACACAGATGACGTAGAAGCTCTAGCAAATTTTATGAAAGAGCTCTACCCTTACCTCACAGACCGTTGTATCAAAAACAGATTCACAAGAATCACGAGAAAACAAAGCCTAAATTACGCAGAAATACCTCTAAACACTAATATTGAAGCAATTGCGGTCTCGATCATTCTACGTCAAAATGAAATATGTATATACAACGTCTACATTCCAAATAACTACCAACTTCAAGAAGCCGAATTAATCAACATTATAGAGCAACTCCCCAAACCTTTCTTATTATTGGGAGATTTCAACAGCCATAATACAATGTGGGGATCTGCAAACACAGACGCTAGAGGAAAACTAATTGAAAATATAATACTCAACTCAGAAATCACCTTGTTGAATAATTCCGAACCCACTCATTTCAACATGTCAAATGACTCTTACAGTTTAATAGACCTAACCTTCTGCAGTCCCAACATTTTCAACAGCATTGAATACGAAATTTCAACCGAGTTATACAACAACGACCACTTCCCCATTATCATTGAACAAATAGACAATAATGCTGATAATCATATAACACAACCTAGATGGAAATTCAAAAAAGCGGACTGGCCGCTATACCGCCACGAAGTAAATCAAAACCTTCCATCACTACAAACGCCTGATGCATCAAACTGTTCGGAAATAAACCAAATATTAAAAGCGTTTGAAGAAGTAATCATCCATGCTGCCACAAAATCCATACCTAAAACATCAAATAATACAGAGAAAAAAAATCTCCCTTGGTGGAATGATGAATGCCGCAATGCAATTAAGGAAAAGAAACATGCCTTCAACGTATACAAAAAACATACAACTGATTCCAATTTAATAGAGTTCAAGCGGACAAGGGCCAAAGCAAGGAAAATCCTTAATCAAGCAAAAAAGAATTCGTGGATAAATTACATCGCATCCTTAACAAAGACCACTCCATGTGAACAAATATGGAATAAACTGAAGAAAATTAATGGCCAGAAAGTAAGTTCCCAAATTACTGCAATCAAAAGTTCTGTTAATTCGACTACCACAGACGCTACAGAAATTGCCAACCTTCTAGCTACTACCTTTGCGAATAATTCGAGTAATGAAAATTTCGACCCAAAAGTTCTCAAAATTAAAGCCAGTGTTGAAGAAAATTCAAGACACGAACATATCATCTCTCAGACAAACAATCACCCCCTCAACATGAAAATTCTGTCTACCGAATTAAAATCGGCGCTAAAATCTGATAAAAATTCCAGCCCAGGACCCGACAACATTCCAAATATTTTTATCCAACAACTACCAAAAGCAGGAATAAATTATTTATTAGATATCTATAACTGCATATGGCTGAATGGTGTCTTCCCTACCAAGTGGCAAGAAGTAATAGTAGTTCCCATTCTAAAACCTGGAAAAAAACAAGTTTCAAATCGACAGCTACAGACCTATCGCCCTGACATGCTGCCTATGCAAATTGCTAGAGAAAGTAATCTGCAAAAGACTGCGATGGTATCTGGAAACCGATAATCTACTAGGAAAAAATCAAAATGGGTTTAGACAGTATCGTTCGACGATTGACAACCTTGCAATGTTAGATATACACATTTGCGAAGCCTTCCTTAAAAAACAACATTTAATAGCAATATGTTTGGACATTGAGAAGGCTTACGACATGCTTTGGAGACATCGAATAATACAACAACTTTTAAAGTGGAACATAAGTGGAAGCATGATAAAATTTCTATACAATTTCCTAAAAAGCAGATCTATATATATCCGTGTCAACGGCAATTTATCCAAGAAAGTTGAAATCTTAAATGGGGTACCGCAGGGATCTGTACTAAGCTTATTTTTATTCTCGATAGCAATAAACGATATCGCTGAAGTCTTCTCTAAACCAGTTAAGCACACCATATTCGCTGACGACTGTACCTTCTTTATAACCGGGAAAAGTCTAAGCACCAGTCAGCAAATCCTTCAAGACAATTTAGATAGACTCCAAAAATACGTAATACAAACTGGATTCAAATTCTCCAAAAAGAAAACCACCGTAACAATTTTTTCAAATCAAAGGACAACACAAAACCACCAACTACAGCTACACTTAGGCCAGCACCAACTCTTGATAACAAGTACGCCAAAAATTCTCGGCTTAATTTTTGATAACAAATACACTTGTACACCATTCCTTAAAAAGCTCAAAGAAGAATGTGTCAATAGATTAAATATATTGAAGGTCATCGCTTCGAAAAACTGGGGAGCTGAATTCCAAATTCTAATAAATTCATATAAGGCCTTAGTTCTGTCCAAACTTGATTATGGGTCAATCGTCTACGATTCTGCAACACCACGAGTTCTAAAATTATTAGCACCTATACATAATGCCGGAGCTAGAATAGCCACTGGCGCCTTCCGAACGAGTCCGGTTACTGCAATTCTATGCGTAGCTGGTTTGACACCACTAGAAATTCGAAGAAAACAACTGAGCTTATCGTATGCAGCAACCAGATTATCAACGCCTTCAAATCCTATCTACGAACAATTAACTAACACCGCTCATTTCAATGAATTTAAGGAAAAGCCCAAACTACCGAAACCGTTAAACAATAGACTAAAAACATATTGGCAAGAACTAAATATGGATACACCAAATATTATATCGAGAATACAGTATCAAATTCCACCATCGACGATAGATCCTCCTTGCATACTCGAAAAAATTCTGGAAGCAGGAAAAAACACCAACTCAAACGTTCTCAAAAGTCTATATACTGAATTATCTAATGAATACCCACACCATACGCAAATTTTCACTGATGCCTCAAAATCAGGACAGGGGACTGGATGTGCGGTATGCACTCCCGAACATGAGCTGCTATTCAGGCTTCCGGAAACGTTCACAGTATTCACTAGTGAATCATTAGCCGTTCTACAAGCCCTGAAGTACATAGAAGAAACAACACACAACAAATCCATCATTCTAACTGATTCTAAAAGCACTCTACTCGCTCTACAAAATTTGGAAACAAATAACTCGGTAATCCAAAACATTATTGAATTAAATGAAACCCTTAAGCGAGACAAAGGAGAAGTTTTATATTCCTGGATCCCCGCCCATATTGGTATTCAAGGCAATGAAAAGGCCGATACAGCAGCAAAACTGGCTAGCTCCGGTACAGCTATAATGAAATATGAGCAGGCAGCTCATGAAGACCTCCAAAAGTATTGCACCAAGGCGCTAACGGAAATGTGGAATGAAGAATGGAAAAATAGCAGACCAACTAAGCTACACAAAGTTCGAAACAATATATATGACTTCAATCCGGCACTACCACTAAATAGAAAAGATCAAGTGAAAACAGCCCGATTAAGAATAGGACACTCAAGCTGGACACACTCATAGCTTATCACAAAAACCGAACCAAATTCCTGCGACACCTGTAACGTACAAAATACTATTGAACACATCTTGACAATTTGCCCTAAATACAATATGAAGAGGATTCAACATAAGCTACAAAATTCACTAACGATCCTACGAGAAATAGACTCATGCAAAAAAGTTTTAAACTTATTAAAAGACAATAAAGTATACCAATTGCTCTAAATATGATCAGTTCCACTAGGTAACCCAATTGTGGTCACTAATAACCAACAAGGTGCATGTGACCTAAAACGCTAAAAAAAAAAAACTCATATCCAATAAATATAACTCATATAAAACAAAGAAATATGAAAAGATATTTTCTTCTTGGTGTCTTTGTTAATCCCACGATGTTTCTCTGAAACATAAACTCAGACAATAAATAGAATTGTATGAAATATTCCTCTAAGAGCGATCAAGATGGAATTCGTGTACCACTTCCAATTCCATTCTTCAATGATTATATATTCTGTAACAAGACCGTGTTCAAAGGATTAATAGCTGAAATGAAAGTGTATTAATGAATACAGAAAAAAATAATTATGTACCGTCAAGATAGACTAATGGTAATCGATCATAGTAAAAGTGATATTATGAAATTAATATTTGAACTAAAGCTTCCAAGAGTAAAAATTGATATTAAAAAGTTTAAAAACATAAATATTATGTGAAATTGAATGAAAAGTTAAATTCGTCTCGGTGTTAAGATAAATACGAAGTAGATTAAAAATTTTATTCATTTGTTACCGTAGATTTTATTTTTCGTTTCGTTTATCAAATAAAAAAATTTTCAAGACGTATACATTGCAATAATTATATTTTACTGTATTGAAAACTAAATTAGGTTCATACAGAAAAAGCAATAACGAACGAAAATGTCGATTCTACGCGGACATTAACTCTCAATATAAAATATCAAATTGCAATTTGCATACCCTTTTGATGCAAGCATTCTATTTTCCATCAATTCAAACAATGATCGCGAACAAACTTTGATTTATGCAAGGAATACAGAATATTTATAAAAAATTCACTATTTATAAATAACAATTGGGTTGCAAAGGTTATTATATCCCGTAAAAATTACCAACTCTAATAATGAATAATTCGTGATATAGATGTACATATATATTGGAATCATAAATTCTATCTACAATAAAATTAATCATAATATAGCATTTTTAAATGCATCACAAATCTGTGATAAAAATACATTCACATAAATTACAGATTTTAACACGTTATAAAAAATAAAACAATTGGTCTATTTACAACAGTACTTTCAAGCAGTATTTCTTTTGGGAAATATATAAAGAAAAGATATATTTCAAATAGTTGGAATAAACGTCCACTCGTCTTAAATTGAAATAACCCGTGAGTGGATCATTCTTTCTTTCGCAACGGTAAATTATAAAATAAAAAACTATACGGGAATGGTGCTTGCTATTCGTAAAATGAACCACACAGGTTTCCTTTATTAATTAAATCGCGTGCACCATATTAAATCATACGCAACACTAATTTTAATAATGATGTTGAGCAATTCGAGGCTTTGCAGAATCCCAGCTTGCTTCTTGATGATCCTGGTGCAGTGGATAGCGTTTTTGCCAGCTTTTGGGCATTGGATCGCAACTCTAATTAATAAAAAACGCGACAAGATCGCAACGCTAGTTTATAATATAAAAATTCCAAACGCGATTTATAACAATAAAAGCAACTGCGAATGGTGATTATTCGAAACACTACCCTGAAAAGGAAACGCGAAGAACAGTGATTCGCAACTCTACAAGCAAACGCGGTAATTGCATATTCGCAACTCTACGTATATCATAACCTCGAGTTGCCCTTATGGCTGACACGTACGAAGTACATGCATACGTGAGCCAGCCAGAAAAATAAACTAACTACAACTACAGACGAGTTAAGTGACAAAGTAGTAACAGGGATGACTTTCCATTCTCATCCGAAGTTGAAGATGCAGAGCCATTTATTGCAGCCCACTCTTGAAACAGTTTGTCATGGCCTCTTCAGCCCATTGAGAGCCTTTTCTTTCTTCGTCTGAAACTTACTTAAGATTGGGCTCGAGACTTTGTGCAATACCTAGTCTTCCAACAATATACGAATTGTTGGTCGAGCATACGTGGTGAATCTCGAGCGGGACGAACGTTTCGAAAGGGACCTAATTACGAGTGCGAGCGCGAGAGACCGACTTTAAGAGTCGCGCGACTCGAGGAGTCGAAAATAAAGCTGAAACAAACAGCTGAAACCGTTTGAATCAGCAAGATTTCTACCCTCGAAATCGTACCTACAGGAACAGAACTGCCACGCGAAAGCGCGCCTACCCGAGTAACTAATGTGGCAGCCGTGCCCTGACCCTACCTACTTAGACTTAGCACACATTCCAGAAAAGAAGTTACCTACGTACTGTTGAAGGCTAACGGGCCTCTTTAGCTTGGAGAGGACAGGGTACAGGGGTTTTCCCATGACGTAGGCCGCTTTGTTCCTTACGGGAAAAGGGAAAGCGGCAAAGGGACGGCAAGGCCAAGCAGGCCAGGTCATCGGACAGTTACAGCAAAGACTTTGACGAGGATTGTCACGTACACTCGCGCACGCCCGACTAATATATATCATTTATTTAAAATATATATCATCGTTATTAAGACTGGGAGGGTTTATTTCGGGCTCCTGACAACGTTCTGTTTCCCTCCATACCCTCCCACAGTACCTAACCCTATATTTAAAAAATTACAAAACTCAATCAAGCAAACAAACACTCCACGGTTCTCATTTTCAATGTCCGGACGCGACCTAAACTAGAGTGGACTCCCCCCGGGTTTCCTCCGACACCCGGACATAACTGACTCCATTCACACTCTAATTGTGGGCGTACAAGTTTCTGGGGTGGACTGACAAGGGCTAGTGATCTTTGCGTACTTATTTAAATAACGTTTTAATATATGGAATATAGTCATTAATAAAATGTATTGTATGGATATCTCATTGAAGATTGAAAAATATTAAGATTTCAATCCATTACGACCAACAGTTTTCAAATAAATGGTAAATTGAAATTTGATATTATTATTACAATTGATAAAAATCTAATGTTACAAAATTCTGTATGTAAATTGCAATTATAAAAACATCTGAAACGACGCACTTCCACAACCTAACCACAACACACACATGTGGACAGTACGTCGCGCACGATACACTCACCAATGTCAGTCGTCAGTATGTTGTTGAATTGTTATAAATAAAGTCATCGTGTTGTCTTCGCTCATGCAAATACCACCTGGGCATGTGCATGAACTTAGGCAACGAACACGGAAAAATTAGTCTGAAAATCCTGACTAGAAAAACTGGTTAATAGCTAAATGGTATTTCGTAGTTAATTTTTAGTTAAAATGACTCGACTCGTTATATGGAATATATCAATAATAAAATACGTTAATATTGAAAAATACTATTATTCAATAAAATTATTATAATTGAAATTTAATTATTTAAAATTGAAGACTTTAATTAAGATGTCATGATAAAATAATTTACTTTAAAAATTGAAATGAATTCATTAAATTGTTATTCAAAATATTCAATTATCCTTGGTCGATTCTGTCGTCAAAGTAAATTTTTTAAAAGATTAAAGTTGGTATAAAATGCATGTTACTTTGACTCAAAAATCGACCTGTCGCGAAATGCCTTCTGGCACGTTAAATACACCATACGATGTATTAATTAAGTAAACGATAAATATTTAATAATTTATATTAATGTTGTAAATATTATTGTACAATGTCATAATAATTATTATTCATATTCTACTCGATCACATGATAAATATGTTTTCACATTATATTAATTCATTTTCTATTCAATCATATAACTCATATAAAGTTCATAAAAATATTTCATATATTTTATAAAGATTGTGTTATATATATTTGTAAAAATTTTGTAATCATAATGTGTAATATTCATTTGTGTTTCGTGGCGTTATTGGATATTGGAACAGGAATGCCACGGGGCGCAAGTTTTACCCTTTTTCAAGGTGCGGAGTGATCTGACAGGAAATTGAACAGTCAAGTACAGTTAGATCAGCACAAGTTTATTCACACATTCGCGATATACATTTAAGAGGCTCACGGTTTCGCCTTGTAACCGACTACGTTGTTGAACGGGTGACACAGTGAAGTGGCGAAGTAGAGTACACGAAAATTTAACTTTCACTTGTCACGGGAAAGAATCGGCGATAGTCAGAATAGCGAAATCTAGGACGAACCCTTAAGTTTTTACACGTGGCACTGGAAAAGACTCGGCGACCATCAAGAATGGCGAAACGGATCACAAGTTCAATTTATCTCTTTTTAGTCAAACTCAATGATAAGCGAACAGCGAGCGAGCCTTTTACCGGTCGTACGCCGGTATTTGTATGATCGCCGAGTCTCAAAAAAAGCGGGTTTTGACGTCGATCCAATCGATGATTGGATCGACGTTGTGACGTCGCGTACCGCGGCGCGCGCAAGCGCGCGTGCGTGTTAATCACGCATGGTGAAATAATTCAGGCCCGTACCTAGCCGGGCGTGGGCCGCGTCTGACCAGGGACGGGCCATTTCGAGTTAGTGCCCGTGGTACACGGGGTCAACCTTTTTAATTCCTGAACAATTTGTAACATTAAGAAACCCGAGTACACGACCCTAAAACCTGCTCTAAAAAATATAACAGTTGATGTTACTACTCACGGGTATTGAAAATACCCGCGGTCACTTAACTCGTCACAAATAGCAAGTATACAACTGGTCACCTGTGTTGATTCGGATCTTTCATCCTACAACATGGTTGGGGACCAGAGGAACAGAAACAGCATGCGACTCAAAGTCAAAGTCATTCATCAGTCAGCATGGTCCTGCTGGTTAGATTTGGATCCAGAGACTGTAAGAAAGATGCAAGAAAACAATTGGAATCTATTGTTAAAATTATAGAGATTTTTAATTAACAAATTTCGAAGTATAAATTTATACTTACATTGTTTGCTCGTGGAGCATCGCCCAATAGTCCTCTTCGATGATGCACTGACTCTAATTCCCGTAACCAGGAGTTTGAATTTAAAATTGAAAGAATAATTAATTTGATTAGAAAGTATTAAATTAGATTACCGCGGCCGAAGATTGAAATCGGCGAACAAATGATTCTATTATCGCGATTCAGAAAACAGGAAGAGCTGCGATGCTCTGGAAATAATTTAGTACTGCATAAAAAACACTGCTTCTATTCTCGCGTTTGCCTAACACCGTGAACGATAACGTACTCGGGGTCACTTTGCCCCGAGAAACAAACTTGTTTCTACGCACAATCACTGAATCTACCGGCCACATTACGCGCGGCCAATAAATTCCCTGGAAAGAAAAGAGCTGAAAAGAAAGGGACAGGAGACAAGAAACACAACAAGCACACGTGTGCTTTGCCTATTGATTTTCTTTTTTCTTCTTACTTGAGTTTAACAACGGAAACACTGCTTTACTTAGCACTGCTGTATTCATAGTTTGTTACGTAAAAATGCAATGCCACGAAGGCGAAATATTCTCAATCAATGAGAATTTCAACGACAAAATATTATCTACGAAAATAATTATTCAATTTATAAATATTATATCATCAAGTTTCATAGTTACAGTTGTAAGCATGATTATATTTACTTTATCGAATGTTAGAATATCCCGTAAGTTTTATAAATCTTCCGAAATTTGCAAGAATTAAAGTACGCTAGTCATTTATGCTTGAATAGCATATTCCAACTCCGCAGTTACTAGGTTTTCTGAAACTTGTATCGAAATATATATGCAAATTGCAATTACAACAATTCATAAAGAAATATAAACAATCAATTAAATAAATAACAGTCGGAAATATTTAATGCCGATCAGAATACAGACTAATATAAACTATTCCAATTTATCGTTGATATCTACCGACGTCACTTCTGTATACTTCGATATATATCGAAGTAGATAAAAAGTTTGTTAACGATTTTAATATTTTATCTTAACAATGACCGATTACAAAATTAAGATCATCCTTGCAACGAATGACGTAATAAAGCGATAAAAATGTATAAATATTAATATGGATGTTAATTTTTGATATAATTGTTTAAACGTTACCAATATTCCCTCCAAAATTTGTCGACTCGTCTGCCATCTGTTGTGACGTACTTTACGCGCCAATAAAGCTTTCCATGGCGTCGAATTTCAATCAGAGTCTGCAACAGAAATAAAATACAAATTAAATCATAATTAAACAATGATTGATTATAATGAGGAAATAGCAAAAGTTTAGAAATACATACTTCGTTGGTTGCGAAACTTATTATTTCTTAATTTCGAATGGAGACTGTAACAGAAACGAAATAACGATGCATGGAAGTACACAAACGATTATTATAATGAAGTAATGATTAAATCGAAACCGTATTGCAAGAGATCGTAATTAAAACGTGAGTAGTAATAGTGGAAAGATCAACAGGTTAGAAATACGCACCTCGATCGCGGAACGCCGATTCGTCTTGACGTCAAAGTATGAATGATGGCCATTCGCTGTACTCGGTAATGCTCGCGAATTAGGGGGCGGGGTGGGGGAAGCTCCGATATCTCGCGAAGCTTATATTACGAACACGAAAGATGCCTCAGATAGAAACCGCGGATAGACTGATTTTTAGCAAATTATTTACAACTTTAACTAGTCAAGGAATCGCGAATAATTCGTACTTTTCAACTGGTATGCATTTCAACACACTAGCTGCTGCCTATCACACTAATTTAGTGAGTTTCTCAACTGACCGCTATCCATGAGAAGAGGCCGCTAAAATCACCTCCGAATTTTCAGGTCGGTATGGCAGTCAGATTGGGCCACGAAAGTCCATAAGGTGAAAGGTCTTACTCGATACCTCGTCTGTGATGAAACAATGCTGGAAGTGGGAATGTATAAAGCGGACTGTACATTTTCAATTAGTTGAAATATGGTTATACTGCAAAATATTACGTTACAGCAACGAATTATAAGTGGGAATAAAGGACAGATGAGAGGATGTTGCAGCAATATAAATTGTTACATTAGACAGTTTTTGATAATTATTTAGAAAAGGGGGGGGGGGTCTCACCGATTTCGATGATTTTTGAATATGTTGTAGAAATCAACATTTTTAACACCTTTTTCCTATACATATAACCGCCAAGCTTGGCTTTAGTTTTTGAGATTTTTCTTCAAAAAGATTGCTGCTACCACAAATGAATTCTGTCTATATGTACATGTTTGTGACTGTATGCGCAGTCCACGATCGCCGATTTTTTCTCTTGTTTGTACGGCATGACAACCGTCGACAAATAATGTATAATGTGTCAAGCTGAATCTAGTTCTGCATTGGTATCGTTATTACTGTCAAAGGTAACGATCCAATAATGAAATTTTTAGAAATAATGGCTGAAATTTCTCCCACTTCTGATAATATCAATAAAGAAAATTGAAATAGAAAATAAATGCCCTTGCGGCGGCCGGTATAAGAAAATCTAACCCACACCTAATCCATTATATTAGTTACTAGGTAGAATAGTTGGGTTTAAATAAGGTTTCGGTTAGATTTTTTTATGCCGGCTGTCGTCAGGCGGCAGCTACTCAAATCGAATTTTTAAGCACACCCGTTATACGCATCCATTGCCGGCCGCCTCGATGTATCTATAGAAACAATAAACAATCGCGGATCAACGCTTGCACACACGCTGCCACAGACACGTACAAAGTTACTAACAAAATTGAGCGTACACCTATGTAGTTAATAAAGCTGGTGGGAAAATGAACATAAACGGACATATTTAAAAGTAAAACATAATATTTATTTTGTTCATATGTTTTGACGGACAATTAGTGGAAAAAGTCTTAAATAAAATTAATTATTCATTTCCTTTATTTAGCAAAAGCAACAAACTGTTCTTGTTTTACTGTCATAAAATTGAGCATACAGCAGATCCAATTAAACAAATGTAACTAACAGATTTTATTTTAATATTTTGTTGCAAATCCTTTTGTATCTATAACTGATATCAAACGTTTTGGCATAGACTCGACTAACTTTTTTGTAGTCGGACACGGAATACTATTCCATATTTCTACAATTTTGCGTTTAGCATCTGTTTTATTAGTAAAACTACAATTATTTAATTTTAATTTTAATTCTCGCCACAAATTCTCAATTTATAATTGAGTAATAATTTTGGCACGTTATATAGCAGCCACTCTTTAACAATATACGATGTATGTTTAGGATCATTGTCCTGTTGGAAATAATATATGGCTGGCATGTTTAATTTTAGAGCTGACGATTTCAAATTTTTTTTCAAAATATCAAGATATTTTCGTTTGTCCATAATTGTTTCAATAAATTCGCTATTACCAACTCCACTTGCTGCCATACATCCCCACAGCATTATTGAACCTCCGCCGTGTTTTACAGTAGGAACCGTATTCTTTTGATTGAACTCTGAATTCGGTTGTCTCCATACTATTATTTTTCCATCCGAATTAAATAAATTAATTTTAACTTCGTGGGAAAATATTACATTCTTCCAAAACTTTATATCACAACTTACATATTTTTTTGCAAATTCCAAACGCTTGATTCTATTCACCATAGAAATATAAGGTTTCTTCCTTGCTACCCTACCGTGATAGCCTTTATCGTGTAGCACCCTACGAACAGTTTCCGTCGATATCGATTTTCTAATCCTCGATGAAACATCTGTTGTAAATTTTGGTACACTACTTTTTGGATTAATTTTAATTTATCGTATTATGTACCGCTCGTCAGTTCCAGTCAGAATTTTTTTCCTTCCGCGTCCTGGCTGATTATGCAGTGTACCATTGTATTTGTAATTGTTAATAATTTTTTGTACACTAGAGTGGGCTCTAGCTGTTATTTTGCCAATTTGCCTTAGAGATTTACCTTGGCAATACAATTTAACAACTAATTTTCGCACAGAAATATCAATTTCTGATCTTCGTGAAGCCATAGTGCAAATTTTCGCTAATAATCAATGACAAATGAAAATCAAACGTATCATAACAACGGAACTATGTCACTAGATACAATGGAATGAATTGTAAACCATGAGAAGTTTTACAAAAGTTAGTTTTCTAGTTACTAATAAACTGTACGCTCAATTTTGTGACGATAAAATAAGCATACTTTTGAAGTTTTTGTTAAACATAGATGAACTATCAATATTGTTTAAAAATTTCTTCACGCATTATCTGCTGAAATGTACAAGTAAAATGTATAATGCGTTTTTACTTTTAAATATTTCTTTTTATGTTCATTTTCCCACAAGTTTTTATTAACTACATAGGTGTACGCTCAATTTTGTGAGTAACTGTACGTATATATAGAATTCATTGTAGTAGCAGTGATATTTTTGAAGAGAAATCTCGGAAAGTAAGGCCTACCGGCGGTTATATGTATAGGAAAAAGTTGTTCAAAATGTTGATTTCTACAACATATTCAAAAGTCATCGAAATCAGTGAGACCCCCCCTTTTTTAAATAATTACCGTAATGTAATAAAAATTTCTCTTGTGTTTTATGCCACTTGAATGTAAAAAGCAATACAGTATTTGCTCTATATAAGTGACGATATTCTCGATACTTTGCTGACGCTTACTGGTGACGGCGAGTGTAGAAAAGAACAGCGAGCATATGACAAAGAGAGACTGAACGCTCGGGGATCGCCGAATTTGATATCGTTTCTTTCGCTTCGGGTCGGCTGTAGCGAAAAACGGGCGATATTTACGGTAGCCTATACGAAATCGGTGTTCTAATTCCAACCTCTACCTCTCTTGGCAGAGGTCGCAGAATGAAATACTGATTCTGTACAGGCTCCCGTAAACATCGTCTGTGTTTCGATACAGCCGACGTGGAGTGACCTGAGCGATGCATGCCTTTGATCGCTTATTGCGTTAGTAAATAGGATCTGAATTGTATATCGTATTTGGTGTCATTTTAATCAGAAAAGTGTCGTGAATATATTGATGAAGTTTGAGAAAAGGAATAAAAAATAAAAATAAATTTCTAATATAATTTATGAAAAACAACTATGAAAGTTATGTTGTATTTGATCTTACTTAGTTAAATCAGAAAAATGTCACAAATATGTTAAAAGTTTCGAAACAAGAAAAAGAGAACTAAAAAATTTGTATTATTGCACTAGTGTTGCCTTAGTAATTTGAACCCGTATCGTGTGACAATGTTCGACGACAGAACGTCAAGCGCGCCGCTATTTTCGGGAACCGCCTATAGGAAGGCACACTCGCCGGTACAGCGAGTGCTGGGTTCTAACGGTACGCAGTGGGGATAAGTAGAGGAGAAACGACATTTGCATCGTGGATGAGTTTCGAGCTTGTATAGAGAAAATACAAGATAAAACATAATTAAATTAATTAAGTAATTAATTAATTTTAGTTAATCTTTATTTTTATTTTACTTAATACAGTTTTTTATTAGGAAAACACAAACAGAACAGGACAGTTATGCACTTATACTAACATAAATGAACGTCTGGTACACAAAGTAGTTATCGAACGCACATTATAATATATAAGATTATGTCAAGGTTATGTTATGTGGGATTTAGAAATAAGGGACGTGGTGATAAAAATATTTTATTTCGCCGGTAATCGATACAATTGAAACTCATGCTCTGTATACACTCATTTGCAGACTTGTTTTCGTCAGCTGTTACGCTGCTTATATACTATTGTCCACCTGCTCGCGGGTTATCGCACCTTCACACTGTCACACTCACTAAATCGCACTCTAACTCTCACACTCATCCTTGCGGCCGTTCACTTGTCATATTTTGACGCTCGCCTTGTTATTCGGACCGTCTCGTAACAATGTGTGTCCCGGGCAAAAACGCGTGAGCACGCAAAAACGTTTGCTTACTTTTATACGAGTTCATAGATCGCTCTAGCAATTATTTTATTCCTACAGTTATGATACCTCCTCTGGACCACATCTGTTGAAATAACGTGCTGTACGTCTTGCTTTCATCTGTAAAAAGAAAGAAATGTAATAAAAATTACTATACCACTTGAATGTAAAAAGCAATACTTACATTTTCTGAAGAATGTATTATGACTGTTTCTCATATACATATATTTTCTTGCAACAGTACTGGCCCCTTTCAGCTTCAATTACTACTAATAGAACTTATGGTAGAAAGTTAGAACAAATTGTAATAATTTGGTATACAATATAAATTTAAATGTGTGTCTTTTATTTTTTTTTTTTGTACGTGGGGAAATCCTCATGGACACCCTTGGGCCTGAAGTGGGGGGGGGGGGGGGGGGGGTATTGCCGGACTCTTACCGGCTAAATCGCCCCGGTGACCGTCCACCGGCGCTGCGGCGCACAGTGGTCAGGATTGACAAATTCCAACTGTGGAATCGCAAGAAAGTTTTTCGACCGTGAGTTCCAGTCTCTTTTTGGATTTAATTATTTTTTTTTTATTCGTAATTTTTTTCAAGTGGTAACTATATAACAATAGTCCATATTTACATATAAATGTTCTGAGAGTATTTTTGAAATTTCCCTAAATTTTTTACAAATAACGTATATGTATCGGTATAACTAAAAAACTATGAGGTATACTAATTATTATCAACGGGCTAATTATATATGAAGTCTAATTGGATCTTGAAATCACGATATAAAACGTAAATGTCAAATTGCATTGAAATTTATTAAGTTGTTTAGACTCAACGTACATTCATAAGCATAGTAAGACAAAATTTCTAATTTTTTAATAGCTAAAATATGATCAGGAGGCCTTCAAACGTGTATTTCAATAACAAAAATTTTCAAAATTTGTTTTCATTCTAGCACTTTGTTTATACATACATATATGCCTACATAGGTAGGAAAGATAAATGCCTGGGCGGCGATAGAGTGGACCTTAGTTATAATTATTCACAAATTTTTTTCGGAAAAATCCCAGGAATTGTAAAAATTTTTTAAATTTTGTAACCCGTTTTTCTCCATTAAATCTCCATGTATCGCTGTCATACATTTTAATACCACTTAGAATTCGTCTTTTTACACTTTTATAAGGATATAAAAACAAAATTTTGAATTTTTTGTTTTTCATAAATAGCGATTCTAAAATTTCAACAATTAACTGCGAGAAAAAATATACTTTCTCACATTATATTTACTTTGTTAAATGGGACAAGTTTCATGTATACCATTTTTTTATGTTTGTAAATAACGAAAATATTTAGTATTTCTATTTCAATCATTATAAGATATAGAGTCAATGCAAGGGAATATACCGTATAAAATGAAAAGCCTTGAAACTAAAAAAGGAATATGCAGTGAAATGAAAAATGAAAATATAATACATCAATTTGTCGATGCCGATCTGAACTTCGTACAAACCTTGCGCAGAAATTGCGTTCAACATTTAATGACTGCGACCTTCATGTAATTACGGTACATTGGGACGAAAAACTTTTACCAGCTTTGCATGGAGCAGGAAAAGTCAAGAGATTACCAGTAGTTATCATTTATAGAGGTGTCGAACGATTGCTGTGGATTCTCATTATTCCACGAAACAGTGGGAAGGATCAAGCGTCTGTGGTGTATGACTCATGAGAAGAATAGTGCAACAAAGTTCAAGCACTTTGCTATGACACTGCATACTTCAACGAACGCTGGACATTTCCAAGGAGTTTGCGTTCTACTGGAACAAAAATTAAACAGGGATATCATATATTTACTCCATAGGCATCGTATATGTGAGATTATTCTACAGAATGTATTTAACGGAAAACTATCAAAATCTTTGGCTGTCAGTGCTCCGCTATACAACAAGTTTCAAGAAACATAACCAAAAATTGATAAATTGAGATTTGTATCCGGAATTGGAAATAAATATGTCCACCAAACAATTCAAACTACAGTAGTTCAAGAAATGATGCAATTTTCAACAAATATCCTATAAAATGAGCAACAGCCACGAGAAGATTATAAAGAAATTCTTGAACTTGGTATTATTTTCATAGATGGAACCCCACCAAAAAATATAAGTTTTCGAGCTCCAGGAGCTTTTCATCACGCTCGATGGATGGCGAAAGCTTTGTATTGCTTGAAAATGTATTCATTCAAGGAACAATTTAATTTAAGTGATGAAGAAGAAAGTGGAATTAGAGGTATTTGTATCTTTCTCGCAAAAGTTTATTTAATAACATGGATTAAATGTTCAACGACGATGGAAGCTTCACACCACGGTTTGGAATTCGTTACAGAATCTCATACGTTTTATTAGATTGGTGAAGAAGTAAGCAAGGTGGAAATAAAGAAATTTTTCAACCACTTGTGGTTCTTAACATCGGAAGCATTAGAGCATTATCTTTTTTTGATAACAAAGTCGAAAAGCACAGTACGTTATGAGTGCTGGAGGCAATGGATCATCGAGGCCATAGATGACTCTAGCAAAGTAATGAAAATTGGTACTGCAGATATAAAAAACTATATTAACAAAGTATTGGACCATTACGTTTTCCACGAGGCCACAAGATTTTTTGAAAGAATTTCCATGTCAACTTTATTTTTAAGGAAAGATCCTGACACGTGGGAAGATGATGACGATTATAATGACACTGCTAAACGTGAAGTTAAACTTATGGAAGAATACAATTAATTATTATCCAAAATTGAGGAAGAAAAACAATTTTATATAATAAATAATTTCGGAACACCGAAAACAATTTCCTAATGTGATAAAACATAATTTAATGACAGACATTTTAACACAAGAAGAATAATGTCTTTTTTAATCTTCTAAATATTCCTTTAATGCTTTAGAATTGCTTTTTTTATGTTATAATTTCTACTATAAATAGACCGATTGAACAGAAATATGTAAATTATATACATATCGTCGTTATTTGTGGATATGTAACAAAATTGTTCAAACAAGCATTTAATGAATCTAATGTAACCCTCAAAGAAAAAATGTTTTTTTCAAAGTCAATTTTTGAAATTTCAGTCTTATTTTTTGTTTAGAATGCAATGATATATTTTTTGTCTATATTTTTATACAGCGTAAAAATACGAATTCGGCGATATACAAAACTGTATATAAACTGTGAATTAAAACGGAGAAAAACGAATTACGCAAATTAAAAATTTTCAATTTTGATGTGTCACGCCTCTCGTTCTCCGATCAATTTCAGATTTTGCGTAGGTTACTTTTTCATCTAATAGCATAATCCTAGGGGGTGTCCCAACAAAAATCCCAATGTTTAAAAATATGTGGCTGAACCACAGACTACGTATACGAGTAGACCTGAAAATTCGAAGGTGATGTTAGCGTCCTCTTCGAATTAGTATTGATGGGCAGACAGCTGTAGTATATGCGTAATTACATGTTAATTGACTATGGGAGGGATTGAAAAAGGCAATCCAGTACAATAGTGCCCACATAAATGACCAAGCTCAGGACCAGCCTCGGTCATTTATGTGGGCATGGTTAGTTCTCAGGATTCAACGGAGATAAGGAAAGAGGATAAGTGCAAGTAAGATACAATAGCTGGCACCCGAAACCATATATACAATGTATGGATAACGTCCGGCATCAAGTTGCACTCGACACGCTCGATGCTCGAAGCCGCTTGGCTTCTAAAAATTGGTGGGGATAACTCTGGTCATTTATGTGAGCAGACATCCATTCACTTATGTGGGCACTACTGTAGTAACAGACGGCAGGTCAGTGTCCAAAGGAAACTGCTCCTCCAGTTTCACGTAATAATGCATAGACACCTTGTATATGAGTTCGGGCGCTTCGTATACCTTTGAGGATTCGAGAAGGAAGGTGAATATAAGTCTTTCGTCTTCTTGCTATTACTTTCCAACCTATATAGGTATAAAGTGCCATAATAAAACAAATTTCAAAAATTTTTTACGGAAGTACACGTTTTAAGTCCTCCTGATCATATGTTAACTATTTAAAAAAAAAGACATTTTTTTCACTATGCTTATGAACGTGCGTTCATATAGTATGTATACTATTAATACGATTGAGTCTCAACAACCGAATGAATTTCAATGTAATTTCACATTTAAGTTTTATGTTCTCATTTTAAGGTTTGATTAGATTTTGAACATAAGTTGCCTGTTTATAATGAACAATATACCTTTTATAGTTTTTTAGTTATTCGAAACGTATACGTCCTTTGTAAAGAAATTTTAAGAATATTTTATAAAATCTTACGAAGGATTACGTAATAACCAACAGATTAAAATTTATTTATTTATTTATTTATAAACGAAAAAAAAAACGAAAAAAAGTGTACATACTGACGAGCAATGTAGAAAATTAACTATAACAAGAAATATTCAGATGAATGTATATTTGTTAGAAGCTGAGGGTTTTAACCAGGGCGCGAGCGAGGGAATAGACGAATAGAGAGTTTTGACAAGTTTGAATTAAGCTTTTCATTTAATTTCGTATCACTCCATTATGTATCTGTTTAAAATTTCAAAACAAGCAATTTCAAGAATCATTTCAAAAGTATGCGAAGCTCTCATTGATGTACTTCAACATTATGTAATAGTAATTATTATTGAATCACGTTACTTATATGAAATAATTAATCATATGTTTGGTATTACTTTATTACCGTTATTTACAATTTAATACATTATTTAATACATTTTATCATGTGTTTCTGAAATATTAAAATTGTATACTTCTGATGGTTCGTCATTTTATAGTATTTCCATGGAGGAAGTGATTTTCCATTTTTAAATTAACACTCTCCATTGTGTTTGTTGCCACAGATTGAGCAATTCGATTCTTGATCCTGCCTGTTCTGCTTGCATTCACTTGCATAATAACCAGTGCCTTTGTACTTTTAGCATTTCACGTTCCTTTTACTTGATTTATTTTTGTTATTGTTATGTTATATCTTATATTAGGGGGAGTAGGTTTGAAAAAACCTCGCCTAACGGTGGTCCGGATCGTGAGGGAAGGAACGTCGAGAAAAGAATACAAGTTTTAATTTAATGTTCGCTTAGTCGAATGACTCGACTAAGCCTTTTATTTGGAAATGTTTCGAAACAGAGATTATATAATTATTGTCTGC
This sequence comes from Colletes collaris, assembly GCA_030068185.1. NCBI lineage: Eukaryota > Metazoa > Arthropoda > Insecta > Hymenoptera > Colletidae > Colletes > Colletes collaris. The sequence goes on along the minus strand of JASGYR010000197.1, from coordinate 165,310 downwards.
CCGGCCAGACGCCGCTGCAGTTAATCCTGTTTGGTAAACCTGTAACAGAAAGAGACACGAATAGGCGTTAAATACCTGTGAACGTGAGTCACGCTGTGTGTCTTACTTTCTTCCCGCGCTCGTCTGGTCTGTGCTTGTCGCACCCAGGGAGCGGGGATCTCAGCCGCCGCGATGCGCAGCTAAGCTTAGTGGATCTGTATGTGTTAGCGTTCCCGTTAAATCGGGAATCGCCTTGCTTATTATTGTCGTGTACGAGATTTCTGCTCGTCTAATTTCACGACTGCAATTTCTGACTGCAATTTATGACTTTGATGTATGACTGTCGCAGGAAAAGGTGATCCGGAGGGAGGTTGTAAGGCTCCAACCTTTCAGCCGGTCCCCGGCCCTTCACCGCCTTCGTAAGTGCGTACGGCACTGTGTGGTGCAGGCTTGTCAACGGCGCCCTTAGGTCGACTTACGGTTGGGCCTGAGACCACGTTGCTTTGTCGGATGCTCCGTCTTACGTACAGGGACCGTACTCCCTGGAGATGTTTAGACGTGTCCTAGCTTTCGCCGATAGCTGGTGTTTAAAAAAGTGTCCCGCTTCGACTGGAAGACGGCAAATCCACCCAGGGTATTATTCACCCCTGTATGGTGGGTTCGAAGCCGTTTCTGACAGTCAATTGGAGGAAGGAGTTTCTACCTCGATCCTCTAGTGCACGATGATTCCACTCAGGGTTTCTTCCCACACCTGGATTATGGAGTCGTGCACTAAGAAAAGTGCGAAGAACCTCGCACCTATAAATTGGGATGAGTTTAGCCCTCTATCCCTGGGGAAACGATTGATTCCACTCAGGGTTTCTTCCCACACCTGTTTATGGATCGATTCCCCGGAAGCACTCGAATTACTTCGAGCCTGTTCCGAATTAATTAAGTCTGCTTACAGAGCTCGGTCGTGTACCGACTGGCTCGATACTATAACTCGCAAATAATTCCTTTGCCTCTCCGAGGGTGGTCGAAGAATTCGACTCGGGTCGGATAGCTCGAATTATTTATATATGCGACTGCTGAGCGTGTTCGTATACCGAAGTGCTCGTAGCAGTGGTTTGATAGCGAGTGACGGACGAGCACGAGCTGCCAAAGTGAGCGCGTGAGTGGGGAGAGTCTTCCGTCACGCGGCGCTGTCGCCGTGTCTCTCGTCCGTCTCTGTCTATTATATAGTTTTCGTACCTTCTCTAAACTCGGGCGTTTAAACCGCTTGTTTCAAAATTGAGCGTTAATTAATCGTTCGCGTGACTTTGCAGAAAACCTCGAGAACCGTGTTTTCTGTCCTCTAATATTTTGAATAGCGGACGCGTCGACCTAGAATCTTCCTGGTCGGTCGCGTAACCGAAAACAAACCGGGTAACGAATTGTTTCGGATTTAAATTAACTATCGCATTTTAATCGATATTTCAACATACCGCCCCCCCCTTGCACGGTCCGTGCAACAAGAATAGGAGGCGTAGGTCGCGGTCACGTCGCGTAAAGCCCGTAGAGAAGGTAGAAGTACACTTTCAACAACTTTCTATTGTAAAAGTTTAACTGTACTTACTCAGCGGCGTGCCTGGGCCCTTTCGTCCTCCAGCAACCGGAGGGTGGTCAGCAGGACCTCCCCGAGGGCTGAACCCGTTTGTTCCCGGCGACGAGGTCGTCGGTGCGGCTGCTGGGCCTGGTGGCTCCGGTTTCGGGGGCGGCTGGCCGTTACGGGTCGAGCGGGCCCCCGGTTCCGCCTCCTTCGGGCGTAATCCCGCCGCTCGTAGTGCGTGGGCGGCGTGGCGTGGCGCGTCGCGCCGGTCGTTGCTCGACGGCGGGTGGCGTTGGTGCAGCTGCCGGCGGTGGTGCGGCCGTCGCCACTGCGTGGGCGGTCGGGGCCGGTGTGGGGCCCGTGGATGCGGCCGGGTGAAACTCCAGTTTCTGCAGCCGGCCACCCCTCTCCCACTTAATTTTGTAGTGGCCCCCTGGGACCTTATGGCGATACCGCCGTGTGGTCCAGGGGACGTGCGGGGGCACCCGCAGTACATCCTGCCCCAGATCTATCAGCAGGGGCTGTGGGCCCGACTCCCGGTTAGTAACTCCGTTCGCGGCGGGTTCCGCGGTTTCCCGTCGCTCTGTTTGGGCCTGTATGCCCGAAGGGCCAGGTTCGGTTTCCTCCCCCATTAGCACCAGCCGGTTAAACTGGCGATCCATTTCCAGATCCCGTGGGGATCCCACCACCGTCACCAGACTCTCGTCTCCACTGGACGACATTTTATACTTTTGGCTTTTTTTTTTTCACTTTCGCTTTAAAATCCGTCGTGAAACTGGGCGATTCGTCCTGCGGATCCTGCTGTTACGTGCGGATGTCGCGAATCGCTCCCTTCCATATTAATTACCGGGATGGTAGGGTATATCTCCCCTCTCACTGGATTATTCTAAAGACGTTGGATATGTGAGGAATTCATACCGTTTTTGATTTAAACGGCTGTTCTCACTGTCCTTGTCTCGATACAGCGGAATTCGGGTCTTCGTTTATCCCGTGTGCGTCTTCGCCGGCCGTTGTCGATGTTGACTCATCGACGGGCAGTTTACACAACCGTGTAATTGGACGTGTGTATGTAGATGTAACTGTACGTACTTTAACTACACGCACGCACCTATCTCGGCCCGGTAATACTTCCTCGATTCGTCCCATTTCCCATTGATTCGGGGGGAGAAGAGGGTTTTGCACTAAAACCAAGTCATTCGGTTTTAACTGCACTTGGGTGGTGCGCCACTTATAGCGTTTCTGGAGGTGCGTGAGATAATCTCGCGTCCAATGTTTCCAGAGCTGCTCGTGGAATTTCTGGATTGCTCTCCATCGCGTAAGCCGCGAGAGATTTTCCTTTTCCACTGACTCGACCGGAAGTGCATTCATCGTTCCGCCTATTAGGAAGTGGCCCGGCGTGAGAGGGGCATAATCCTCGGGACAGTCTCTCAAAGCGGCGATCGGTCGCGAATTCAAACTCGCCTCGATCTTGCAGAGGAGGGTCTGCATTTCCTCGCTTGTGGGTGTAAATTCGCCGATGATGCGTTTCAGGTGATGTTTCACCGATTTCACGCCGGCTTCTTGCATACCACCAAAGTGGGGAGCACTGGGTGGATTAAACCACTTAATGCCCTTTTGACCGCACTTCGTTCGCATTTCTGGAGTTTGATACACCGTATTGAAGTGTTCCTTCAATTCCCGATCTGCTCCGACGAAGTTCGTTCCGTTATCACTGAACATACAGGACGGAACTCCTCGGCGGGCGATAAATCGGTCTAATGCGGCCAGAAATGCACTCGTCGTATAATCATGGACGAGTTCGATGTGCACGGCTCTCGTAGCGAAGCAGATGAACACTGCTATGTATGCTTTATGAGCCGTTTTCCCACGACCGGCGGAGTCGCGGACCCGATACGGTCCCGCGTAGTCGACTCCGCAGTTTGAGAAAGGTCGTGCCGCGCGATTGCGCTCCGGTATTAAATCCTGCATGATTTGCGTGGAGGTATTTGCTTGCCATCTCACGCATCGTATGCATTGGTGGATAACCGTGCGTGCCGCGTTTCGGCAGCCGATGATCCAGAATTTCTGTCTCACCGTGTACATGGTCAATTGTAAACCCCCGTGCAACGTATCCACGTGGCATTGCCTGATTATCATGTTAGACACATGATGTTTCCGGCAGGATAATCGGGTGTTTGGTTTCCCATGCAAGCGTCGCATTCTCCAACCTTCCACCCACTCGTAAGACTTCCTTATCGTCGAGAAAAGGGTTTAGGCTCTTTAGAGGAGATGTCGCAGGGATTCCCTTGCGCTTTTTCAAGCACCGGTACTCTTCTGCGAAATGCGTACGCTGTAAGTAGCGTGCAATTCTTTCCGTTGCACGCTGGATTTCCGCTGCTTCGACAACTTTTTCCGACCGCCGGCCTCCGGAACCGGAGACAATAGGCAGTCACACGTTGTAGCTTACTCCATTGGGAAAATCGGAAAACTAAGTTCCATTCCTTTTCCGGAGTGGCCACGAGGGTATGCGATACGCGTTTACCCTCCTCGGTCTCGAGCGAGGCTGGCGATTTCGGCCAATTTTCCTCTGATTGTCGAAGCCATTTCGGCCCGGAAATCCATAATTCGGACTGAATGAGTTCTGCGGCGTCTACACCTCGCGAATTCAGATCCGCTGGGTTGAAGCGCGTGGGAACGTGCCGCCATTCAGCTTTTGGGAGCATGGTCTGAATTTTTGACACACGGTTTGGCTATCACAACCTTCCATGTCGACGCATGCTTTTTCAACCAAGCGAGTGCAATCGTGGAATCTGTCCAGCAGATTATGCGGCTCATTTCTATGGGGAATGACCGTTTCACGTGCACTATGAGCTCGGAAAGTAACACAGCCCCATTCAATTCCAGGACGGGGATAGGCTGTGTTTTTATCGGAGCCACTCGTGTCTTTGCCATGATTAATGTCGTAAACACGTCATTATTTTTCGTCGTCACACGTAAGTAAGTGACGGCCGAATAGGCAGCGAGTGATGCATCGCAGAATCCGTGTAGTTCCACAGTAACTGCGTCTGCTCCGTATTGGATCCATCTCGGGAATTTTAGTTCTTTGAGACTGCTCAATCCCTGCAAAACGTGTTCCACGTTTTTGCGTGTCCGTGGAAATTTGATCGTCCCACTGGATTTTCTCCAGCCATTGGGACTGCATCAGAATTTTGCACGGATTACGACTGGTGATAACCAGCCGAGGGGATCGAAGAGCTTCGCGATCTCCGAGAACAAATTTCTTTGTCATCGGTAACGCAGACGGTTGAAACCGTTGCAGATCGAAATGGAAGTAGTCTCCGGATGGGGATCCATCGTAGACCAAGCACTTTTTAGTTCGGAATCGTCGAACAGAGTGAGGTCTACGGCGTGGGAGTGAGCACCTTGGGGATGTTCCGCAATAATTTCGCGGAGTTTCCAGCCCATTTCCTCAACTTGAACCCACCGCCCTGCAGGAGATCGCAGACTTGCTTGCGAATTTTCTCTAGCAGGGTTTTGTTGGACGCTCCCATAAATACGTCGTCGACGTATATGTCCCTCTCGAGGATCGGAGCGGCGAGAGGATACCTCTCTCCATCCTGTTCCTTTAATTCGAGGAGGGTACGCATCGCTGAATATGGGGCGCACGCCGTACCGTATGTTACGGTATTCAATTCGAAAGCTTTCAGCTTTTCGTCGTTTGACGCGCGCCATACGATGCATTGGAAACGACGGTCCTATGGGGCGACGAGGATTTGCCGAAACATCTTCTCGATATCTGCCACCAGAACGTACTCATACAGACGCCACCTCGTTAAAACCGAGGTGATATCGTTCTGTAATTTTGGTCCGACATGCAGGACGTCGTTTAGGGATCGCCCTCCGACCGTTCTGCTGGTTGCATTGAACACAACGCGCAGTTTTGTTTTTGCACTTTCCGTGCGTACGACCGCTCGATGCGGAATGTACAGTCGATTCTGGTCAATCGGCTCAAGCCGAGTCATGTGACCTAAGGACTCGTACTCCGCGAGGAACTCAGAGTATTCTCTGTCGAGGGTCGTATCCGCGTCCAATTTACGCCTCATCCTCGCGAGGGCGGACAGCGCTATGTGGAACGAGTGTCCTAACGCTTCGTCCGGTCTCGGGTGATTCAAGGGCAATCGGACTATAAACCGTCCGGTTTTGTCCCGTTTGACGGTTCTGCGGAAGAGTGCTTGGCACTCTTCTTCCGCCTTGGACCGCACCGAGGACGTGGGGATTTCTTCGGTTTCCCAGAATCGTCGAATCGCATAATCCAGCGATTCAAGAACGATGCAATGCAGCGTTCTTACTGTATTCTGGCCGTCGCCTTCAGCGTGTATAGCGCCGGATATAACCCAGCCAAACGCCGTTTCTTGGACGATCGGACCTTCATTCGCCCCTCGTCGGAAGCCCGAACGAATCACCTGAGCATATAAATCCGCTCCGATCAGAATTTCGATCGTAGGATCGGCCCTGGCTTCTGGATCGGCTAACGGTAAACCTCGGAACGCACTGTAAACACTCGCGTTCGCCGACGTGTTGCGGTAGGTCATGGTTTTCGGCACGACGTACGCGTGAGCGACACATATCGGTTTCGACTCGTTTATCGAGCCGAGGTTTAAACCGACGCTATATTTTATTTGCCTCGTCTGGCCGCCCCCCACGCCCGATACCGTGGCTGGGGTACGTACGCGTTTCAATCGGAGGTCGTTTGCCAGACCTGCGGAAACGAATGACGTCTCCGATCCTTGGTCTAACAGTGCTCGCGCGATTCGCGATGCACCGTTCTCTCCGAACACGCGTACTCGTGTCGTGGCTAGCAGCACGGTCCTCGGTGCGCCTGTACCGAGCGCGGTACAGTGTGATGTCGAGGCCGGTTTCTTGTAGGCCTTCGAAGTCGAAGGTTTTCCTTTCGGCTTCGACACGGCCGTCCTTCGTGGTTGAGCGTTGTAATCGCTCTCGTCACGTTGGCCGTATGTATTTTGCGCCTGCGGCCTCGTATAACTTTTGTTCCCGCAGTCCATCATAGTGCAGGAGGGTATGATGCTTCCCCTACACCGATGGCATTCCTGGGGTCTCTGACATTGTGATGCCGTATGAGAAAGGTCGAGGCATAGCACGCAGGCCATGCGGTTCTGCACGTAGTGGTGACGCATTTGGCGTCAGCACTTGAAAATTGGTGCATTGAGGCAGACTGTGTGCCCCAGTGCAGAATCCGCATACTGGCATCCGCATTGGTTTGGTTCGCCCGTCGTTTGCCGGAACTTGAGCGTCTCGGGTTTGGGGCCGAGTCGGGTCCCATAACGACGTTATGGCTTCCCAGAGTCTTCGAAGCGACGCTTTTGGTCGAGCGTAGATGGCCTTCGGCATCCGGGAAATTGTTACCCGGGCAAGAGCTGCCTCACGACCCTCATCTTTCATCGAAATCAACGCATGCGCGTGATGATCGATGAAGGTTCGGAAATCCTCGAACATCGGGTAGTTAGTCGAGAGGCCGAGCGATCTCTGCCATTCCAGCTCCAATTTCGGAGTGAAATGTTGTGTCGTCCAGTACGCTAGCATCCATTCTACTAGCTGTTCGGACGTGCCCCTTTTTCTTAATGCAGCTAGAGTCTCTGTGCATTCCACAGTGACCTGCTGCATGCTGGCTAGATCGTTGAATTCAATCTGCTTCAGCGAAAATAGTTTGTCGAGCAACCTTCCCGTGACCATGCGTGGAAGCCCGTATTTCTCCTTGAGCATTCTCCACGCTTCGGGAAGATTACGCCCGACAATCTCGAGCGACGAAATCGTCGCGAGAGCTGGTCCTTCCAAGCATGCGTTCAGATGGTACAATTTCTGTACATCTGATAACTGAACATTGTTCATCACCCCGGTGGTAAATAGATCCTCGAAATGTTCCCATTCCCGAGGATCCCCTCCGAATTTAGGCAATCTTTGCTTTGGGAGCTCAATGGGCATGCTGAATTGCTGGACCTCCGGTGCCGGTGGTCTCGATTCAGCAGCGATTCGTGTCAGCTCGGCGGTTACGAAATCCTGGAATTCCTGGAATTCGTTTTCCACGCCGAGGAGGTAGCCTGGCTTACCAAAAAGCGTATAGGCTTGTCTTTTTGCGGCGGGAATCATCTTCCGCACGTTCGCATACATGGTGCGGACATCCCGCCATGTTCGCCCGCGTAGTCGAGCTTTTCTTGGAGGAGTTTCTCCGTGAATTTAGCTCTGCCCAATTTTTTGAGATTTATGCTCACGGATCTAAGACGATCGAACTCGTCTGTTAACTCCATGAGCTGATCCTCAATGTCGGAACGCGACATGGACTCGGATAATGCCATAGTGAGTTTGTCGAGGATCAATCAACTCGATTCAACTCTTACGTGGTAATTTCGTCACGTGCAAAGGCAGTCACCTTTTCCCGTTCCAATCAACCTCGTTTGATCCGGCTCGAAGGACCTTATGTTAGGGGGAGTAGGTTTGAAAAAAACCTCGCCTAACGGTGGTCCGGATCTCGAGGGAAGGAACGTCGGGGAAAAGAATACAAATTTTCAATTTAATTTTCGCTTAGTCGAATATCTCGACTAAGCCGTTTATTTTGATACTTAATTTTGTATGCAAAAACCGTGTCTGCCGGTCTAGACGGATTCCCGTCTGTCTAGCTTCGATGATCTGTAACAGAAAGAGACAAGAATAGGCGTTAAATACCTGACAACGTGACTCACGTCGGATGTCTTTCTCTTTCGCGCTCGCGCCTGGTTTGTGCTTGTCGCACCCAGGAGCGGGAATCTCAGTCGCCGCGATACGCGGCTATATTAGTGGACTGTATGTGTGAGAGCGTTCCCTTTAAATCGGGAATCGCTCGCTTATTGTTTCTTTATGCAAGATTCTGGATTCCGCTATCTTTCAAGCCTGCAACTCTTGGTTGTCGTAGGAGGGGCGATCAGAGGGAGGTTGTAAGATTCCAACCGTCGCCCTTATCCTCGGCCCTTCACCGTCTGGTTATGTGCGTACGGGCACGGTGTGGTACCGGTTTGACAACGGCGCCCTTGGGCGACTTACAGTTGCTCCGGATACCACGTTCTTTAGAATCGACGTCCTACGCACTGCGGCCGTACCAGGCGAGCGATTTTGGGACGTGATCTGATAATTTTGCCGTAAGCTGGGAGATCCTAGATGTCCCGCGCTTCGGCTAGAAGACGGCGAATCCACTCAAGGGTATTTTATTTCTACCCTTGGTCTGTGGGTTCGTAACCGTTCGAAAAACCAGGAAGGATCGAGTTTATGACTCGATCCGTGGGGAGACGGTGGGTCCACCCAGGGGATTTTCAGTAAGCCCTGACCTGTGGAGCCGTCTAGCCCTTGGAAGCTCGAATAACTCGACGCGGTAATTTTTTGGGTTTGTTGTGTCGCACTGAGCTAGATCGTTGATCTAGGAACTCGCGACAAAGCAGGCTAATTTTGGAGAAGCTTCTCAACGAAGGGTCGAATAACTCGACCGATTCGGAGATTTTTTAAAACTTCTCGATAGCGTGCTCGCTTATCGATATGCTCCGTTCAGTGGCTCGATAGCAAGTGACGGACGAACATGAGCTGCCAAAAGTGTGCGCGTGAGAGGGGGAATCCTTCGTAGCGTGGTGCTGCCGTGGCGTCTCTCGTCCGTCTTCGTTTAATTTCTAATTGTCGTACCTTCTCTATGCCTGGGCGTTGAACTTGGCTTGTTCGAACTCGAACGTTACTTTATCGTTCGCGTGACTTTACAGAAAACCTCGAGAACCGTGTTTTTCTTGTCCCTCTAATGTTTCGAATAGCGGACGCGTCGACCTAGAATCTTCCTGGTCGGTCGCGTAACCGAAAACAAACCGGGTAACGAATTATTTCGGATTTCAATTAACTATCGCATTTTAATCGATATTTAAACAACGTCTATAGTAAACGATGAATCCTGCTTGGAAGAGATTGATGAAGTATATGTAGACAAAGATTCTTTTACAGAAGATTGTTTAATGGATTTGTTGGGATGTAAGGGTTTGATATTTTTATTTTAAACAAATTCCTTTGCCTATCTACGGGTCCGGATCTCAAGGGTGAGGAAAGCTGGGGGAATTAAAATCACACAAAATATAATGTATTTTAAAATACTGTTGCGCCAGGACAAGGTGTTTCTTGTTGAACTCATTAAAACACAGTAAGTAAACACAAAACTAGAAGCTAAGAACTGATAAATAGTAAACTTTATAAACGGAGCTTTGTCAACACGTCTTCACTCTACGAGGCCGTACGTTGCCGCAACGATGCATCTTCTGTCCGTCGCAAGAATACATTATAATTTTAATTTAAATATAGAGGTTAATAATAAAAAAAAGAGCGATGACTGGCAGACATCAGAAAATTTCCGAGCATCCCTGAAGCGACCATACCATTTAAACACTTCACTACAACACAAACAATTACTGCCATAAGCTTGTTGCAACATTTGAAGTGTTTCCGTCGCAGTTTTACCGAGCTTGAAATAAAATGTAGTTTGCTCTTTGTTCCGTTATTTTTCCGTAACGACCACTCCGAACACTAACTCGCATCAATGTCAAGAACTTTTGAATGCGTTATCCAATTTTTCGCATTTGGTGGCAGTTGCTAGGAGGCAAATTACGTTTTGAAAAAATAGCAACATGAAATAGATGGCGTTTACACAGCGCGAGTTATGAAAGCAGTCCGAGAACTTATTGAAGATACTGTGTACGTATGGTATTCATACCCTCTCTTTACATTTGCGTCGTAACGCTTGTTCGAAATTGAACGTTGCTAGAGCGATTGCGTTACTTCCTGAGAAAACCCGAGAACCTTGGTTTTTCTAACTCGCATTGTTTCGCGTAACGGACTCTGCGACCGAAAATCCTCTGGGCGGTCACGTATATTTAAACAGTTTTCAATTTGATCACCATTTCTATCCAACAAAATATTTCGGACGCACCGTCAGAAACGACGAAGCTTTTTTATTTCAAATCAACAGCCAATCGTAATTTTTCAGATGGTTGCAAAATATAATCGCGCAAGTCGTTGTGTTATCTGGAACTACCAATAATCTTAACCGTACGTCATTACCGTCTCCTTCACTTCCTTCTGAGAAACCTCCTTATGAATCTTTTGCGTTTTCTTGATTTAGACAAACAGAACGGCTGGAATCATGGAAGCAATTAGAACACTTTTTCGATACACGATTCAATACGAGGCTCTCTACTCCTATTAATTTTTACTGTTTCTCGTTGTATAAATTTGTAGATATTTCTGAAGGAGTAATAAATATACACGCGACATATCGATGCAAGAAAAATACCACAGAGAACATAAAAAAAAACGCGTTTTACAGTAGAAAACCCCCTGCAGATCTGATGTGTAATTCAATTTTTTTTTAATCTCAAAGATGAAAAAAATGAGGAAAAATTCATACTTCGAATTCAAAAAGCTGCCAGTGGTTAAAAAATTAAGATATTAAATGTTTTTTAATTCGGACTATAATTGTATCTTCAGTAACTAGAATACGTTTTGATTTCTTTGTTTGAGATAAGCAGAGCTGTCTCTATGATGTCAGCCATCAGGATCTGTTTTTCAAAAGAGAGCCTATACATTTCATTATTAACTCCTACATTTCTTACTATTTTGTACTAAAAATATTTATGTATTCTCAAAATATGAATAATAAAGTGAGCGAAATACTCGTATTAAAAAGTTTCATGGTATTTTCGTTTAAAATTCAGAAAGAATGTCCATTTTGTTGTCTACTTTAGTAAAGAACCCCGCTAAGTATATATATCTGCTACTAACCGCGCCGATAATCGAGTGTAATATTGTATGGTTTTATGGTACCTGTAGACTGTTTTGACTGCAAGACAGTATTCGAGGTAAATTTTCCAACTGTGGATCCGCTAGAAAGTTTTTCGACCGTAAGTTCCAGTCTCTTTTTGGATTTAACTATTTCTTTTTTATTCATAATTTTTTTCCATATGTTAACTATATAACAATGGTCCATATTTACATATAAATGTTCTAAGAGTATTTTAGAAATTTCCCTAAATTTTTATACAAATAACGTATATGTATTGGAATAACTAACAAACTATGAGGTATACTAACTATGATCGACGGGCTAATTATATATGAAGTCTAATCGGATCTTGAAATCAGGATATAAAACGTAAATGTAAAATTACATTGAAATTAATTAAGTTGTTTAGACTCAACCGTATTAATAATATAGATACATAAACGCACATTCATAAGTATAGTAAGATAAAATGTCTTATTTTTTACTAGTTAAAATATGATCAGAGGGCCTTCAAACGTGTATTTTCGACAAAAAAAATTTTCAAAATTTGTTTTCATTCTAGTACTTTGCTTATACATACATATATGCCTACATAGGTAGGAAAGATAAATGCCTGGGCGGCAATAAATTTTTTTCGGAACAATCCCAGGAATTGTGAAAATTTTTTAAATTTTGTAACCCGTTTTTCTCCATTAAATCTGCATGTATCGCTGTCATACATTTTATTCCCACTTAGAATTCGTCTTTTTAAACTTTTATATGGATATAAAAACCAAAGTTTGAATTTTTTGTTTTTTATAAATTGCGATTCTAAAATTTCAAAAATTAATTGCGAGAATAAAAATATATTTTCTCACATTATATTTACTTCGTTAAATAGGACAAGTTTTACCTATACCATTTTTTTATATGTTTGTAAATAACGAAAACATTTAGTGTTTCTATTTCAATCATTATAAGATGTAGAATCAATGCAAGAGAATATACCGTTTAAAATGAATAGACTTCAAACAAAAAAAGGAATATGCAGTGAAATGAAAAATGAAAATATAATATACCAATTCGTCGCTGTCGATCTGGACTTCGTACAAACCTTGCGCAGAAATTGCGTTCAACATTTAATGTCTGTGAGCTTGATGCGATTACGGTACATTGGGACGGAAAACTTTTACCAGCTTTACATGGAGCAGGAAAACTCAAGAGATAACAACTAATTATCATTTATAGAGGTGTCAAACGATTGCTTTGGATTCCCATCATTTCACGTAACAGTGGGAATGATCAAGCGTCTGTGGTATATGACTCATTAGAAGAATGGTGCAACAAAGTTCAAGCACTTTGCTGTGACACTACATACTTGAACGAACGCTGGACGTTTCCAAGGAGTTTGCGTTCTACTTGAACAAAAATTAAACAGGGATATCTTATATTTACCCTGTAGGCGTCGTATATATGAGATTATTCTACAGAATGTATTTAACGGAAAACTATCAAAATCTTTAGTTGCCAGTGCTCCGCTATACAACAAGTTTCAAGAAACATAACCAAAAATTGATAAATTGAGATTTGTACCCGGAATTGAAAATAAATATGTCCACCAAACAATTCAAACTACAGTAGTTCAAGAAATGATCCAATTTTCAACAATATTCCTATAAAATGAACAACAGTCACGAGAGGATTATAAAGAAATTCTTGAACTTGTCATTATTTTCATAGATGGAACCCGACCAAAAAATATAAGTTTTCGAGCTTCAGGAGCTTTTCATCACGCTCAATGGATGGCGAAAGCTTTGTACTGTTTGAAAATGTATTCATTTAAGGAACAATTTAATTTAAGTGATAAAGAAGAAAGTGGAGTTAGAGTTATTTGCATATTTCTCGCCAAAGTGTATTTAAAAACATGCATTAAAAGTTCAGCGACGATGGAAGCTTCACGCCAAGATTTGGAATGCGTTACAGAGCCTCACGTTTCATGAGATTGGTGAAGAAGTAAGCAAGGTAGAAATAAAGAAATTTTTCAACCACTTGTGGTTCTTAACATCGGAAGCTTTAGGACTATCTCTTTTTGATATCAAAGTCAAAAAGGACAGTAAGTTATGAGTACTGGAGGCGATGGATCAACGAGGCCATAGATGACTCCAGCAAAATGCTGAAAATTGGTACTGAAGATATAAAAAATTATATTAACAAAGGATTGCACCATTTCGTTTTCTATGAGGCCACAAGATTTTTTTAAAGAATTTCCATGTCAACTGGATTTTTAAGGAAAGATCCTGACACGTGGGAAGATGATGACGATTATAATGAGACTGCTAAACGTGAAGTTAAACTTATGGAAGAATGCTATTAATTATTATCCAAAAATAAGGAAGAAAAACAATTTTATATAATAAATAATTTCAGAACATCGAAAACAATTTCCTAATATGATAAAACATACTTTAATGAAAGATATTTTAACACAATAAGAATAATGTCTTTTTTACTCTTCTAAATATTCCTCTAATGCTTCAGAATTGCTTTTTTTATGTTATATTTTCTACTATAAATAGGCCGTTTAAATAGAAATATGTAAATTGTATACATATTATCGTTATTTATGAATATATAACAAAATTGTTCGAACAATAATTTAATGAATCAAATGTAACCCTCAAAGAAAAAATGTTTTTTTCAAAGTCAATGTGTGAAATTTCAAAATCTTATTTTTTTTTTAATGCAATGATATATTTTTTGTTTATATTTTTATACAGCGTAAAAAGACGAATTCAGCGGTATACATAACTGTATAAAAACTGAATTAAAACTGAGAAAAACGAATTACGAAAATAAAAAATTTTGTCTCGTTGTCCGATTAATTTCAGATATAGCGTAGGTTACTTTTTTATCTAATAGTATAATCTTAGGGGGTGTTCCAACAAAAATCCCAATGTTTAAAAATATGTGGTTGAACCACAGATGAGGTATACGAGTATACCTGAAAATTCAGAGGTGATTTTTGCGTCCTCTTCGAATTATTATTGATGGGCAGACAGCTGTAGTATATGCGTAAATACATGTGCATTGACTATGGGAGGGATTGAAAAAGGCAATTCAGTACAGTAGTGACCACATAAATGACCAAGCTCGGGACCGGTATCGGTCATTTATGTGGTCATGGTTAGTTCTCAGAATTCAACGGAGATAAGGAAAGAGGATAAGTGTGAGTGAGATATAATAGCTGACACCCGAAACCATATATACAATGTACCGATAACGACCGGCATAAAGTTGCACTCGACACGCTCGATGTTCGAAGCCGCTTAGCTTCTAAAAGTTGGTGAGGACAACTCTGGTCCTTTATGTGAGCAAACATCCATTCACTTATGTGGGCACTACTGTAATATCAGACGGCAGGTCGGTGTCCAAAGGAAACTGCCCCTTCACTTACACGCAATAATGCATAGATACCTTGTATACAGGGTTTTCGGCTACCTATGGCAAAAATTTTAATGAGCGATAGTAGAGGCCAAAATAAGACGAAAATCAAGAATACTAATTTGTTGATGGAGGCTTCGTTGCAAAGTTATTAACATTTAAAGTTCCGCTTGTAGAATGACAATCCGCTAAACAGCTGCGTTCGCGCGGACGGTTGCGGCAGGCGAGTGCTAGTGGTTCTCACGCAGCATGAAAAATTCTGCTTACCGACATTATCGACAGCCTTAGATTTTTGTCCACTTATGGGAATGCGAACACCTTACGTTGAATAAGATTCAACCTGTCTTATGAAAATCCAGAAGGGCATATCAAAACTCGCCCGACGAGATTTTCACAGAGAAAGAGTGAATGCCAGTTCCAATACTCAATGTTGTGAACAAAAATCACCCACACGCGATTATACACGCCCCACGATTGTCCACAGTGTCCACAAGTATCCACAAATAATCCTTTCAGGCACTAACCACTATGCAATTAAATAAACACGCACCGCGATTACGTTATTCGTGAATGTCTACGTGTACGTGTATCACGATTCTTCCGAGTTACTTACGAATAAAACTGTTATTAATTTTTCAAATACACTTCAATTTAAAAATGTAAACGTAGATGTACACGTAGACATTCACGAATAACGTAATCGCGGTGCGTGTTTATTTAATTGCATAGTGGTTAGTGCCTGAAAGGATTATTTGTGGATACTTGTGGACACTGTGGACAATCGTGGGGCGTGTATAATAGCGTGTGGGTGATTTTTGTTCACAACATTGAGTATTGGAACTGGCATTCACCCTTTCTCTGTGAAAATCTCGTCGGGCGAGTTTTGATATGCCCTTCTGGATTTTCATAAGACAGGTTGAATCTTATTCAACGTAAGGTGTTCGCATTCCCATAAGTGGACAAAAATCTAAGGCTGTCGATAATGTCGGTAAGTAGAATTTTTCATGCTGCGTGGTAACCACTAGCACTGGCCTGCCGCAACCGTCCGCGCGAACGCAGCTGTTTAACGGGTTGTCATTCTACAGGCGGAACTTTAAATGTTAATAACTTTGCAACTAAGCTTCCATCAACAAATTAGTATTCTTGATTTTCGTCTTATTTTGGCCTCTACTATCGCTCATTAAAATTTTTGCCATAGGTAGCCGAAAACCCTGTATGTATCGTGCTTGGTGTAGTTTCAAGCAGAAAAGTCTGACAAATAGGTTGATAAAAGTTATACGTGGAAAAATGAACGAATGGACAAGTTGTATTGTTGAATGAGTATCGTGACACCGATATGTTTCGGCCTCTCGGTTTGTGGCCTTGTCTCTCTCTCTCTCTCTCTCTCTCTCACTCTCTCTCTCTCGTTTACTGTCTGCCCCTTTGTATGTTTATGGTGGGCTGAAGGCGCATGTAAACTTGGAGTCGACACCTTTGCTGGTCATCGATATTATATTTTCTCCAAGTCATACACCCGATTTTAATTACTTTTCAAGCTATCTGAGTTGTAAATGTACTAATTTGCAAGGAGAATTACGTTCCTGTTCGTTTGAGGTTGGTATATGAATCACTTACTGCATCAGTAACGGCTATATAATTTGCATACTATAATTACCATCGCAATTACATTAATTTATTATATACAAATTTCTTCCCTTTATTGCGGGTTGCACTTATACAGGGTGTTCGGCCACCTCTAGCAAAAATTTTAATGAGCGATAGTAGAGGCCAAATTAAGACGAAAATCAAGAATACTAATTTGTTGATGGATGCTTCGTTAAAAAGTTATTAACAATTAAATTCAAAAATTTCAAATCGTTCTGGAAAAATTATTTTCGGTTGCGGGGGTCAACTACAATCATTTTTGGTGAGTACACATACCTCCGAAATCCTATCTATGTACTTTCGAGAAAAAAAATCGAGTAGGTGCTGAAATTTTTCGGCGAAAAAAATTTTTCAAATCGTTTTAAAAAAATTATTTTCGGTTGCGGGGATCAATTACAATCATTTTTTATCATTACACATACCTCCGAAATCGTACGCAATTTCGAGAAAAATATTCCTTACTGAAAATACAATTAGGTACCTTCTATTTTCAACGGAGAAAAAAAATTGCAAATCGTCGTGGAAAAATTATTTTCGGTTGCGGGGGTCAATTACAATCAGTTTTTGTCATTAGACATACCCACGAAATCCTGCCCACTTTCGAGAAAAAAAATAGAGAAGATGTGAAATTATTCGAGAAAATTAAAAAATTGCAAATCGTTGTGGAAAAATTATTTTCGGTTGTAGGGTTCAATTACAGTCATTTTTGGTGAATAGACATACCCCCAAAATCTTGCGCATTTTCGAGAAAAGAATTCAGTAAGAGCGGCACTTTAAACGTTAATAACTTTTTAACGAAGCTTCCACCAACAAATTAGTATTCTTGATTTTTGTCTTATTTTGGCCTCTACTGTCGCTCATTAAAATTTTTGCTAGAGGTGGCCGAACACCCTGTATATGTCATTATACAACAAACCGAATTTTTGGGATTTCCTGTAGTACTACAAAAGCTTGAAACACATTTAATATTTAATAATCGTCAAGCACAAATTACTACAAAAAGTTATCGATTCCATATGGATCTCAGAATCGATCAGTTTTGAATTGGCCAATTGTGTTGCGGGGTTGGAGTCGGACAATACTTTCCAGGGTTTCGAATCCAACCAGAGCAGAGGTTCGAAGCGGTCAATAGTTTCCAAACTGTGTGCTCGGTCAATATTTTCAGGTCAATATTTATTGGGCCAGCTGCCCAATTAAAAACTATTGGATGGTGCACTGATCCGCAACGATGGACACAGGTATAAGTTAGGGTCCCCTCTGATACTTTCTTCAGTATCAGAGATTATTTGATTCCCTGATGAAGCTAGCTGCAATGCTGGCGAAACGTCGGGCTCTCTCGTCTTCTGAACGCGGCTCCAACCCGGAAGCCAATTCTAGTAGTAATTTTAATTTTTGTACAAAAAATACGTTCCTTATTGTCTACAATTTCATATCCTACATTATTCACGAAAATAAATGTTACTTTATTTTGTACAGTAGAATTTTTAAATGAATTCATAGTAATCAAGTTTTGTTGGAAACATTAGAGTGGGGTTGCATGTCGATTAAAATGAAATATTGCCGCGACAGTCTTCTTTATTTATATACGCGCTTCGTAGGAGAGTACGTGTTGAATTTACTGTAAATAATAAATGAGCAAAAACGAATCGATGATTGAGAAACACTGTCTTTGCCTGCATAAAAAAAAACCTTAGCGGGTCCAACGAGTCTAAGGGCCTTTGCTGTTTGTCACCGAAGGACAAAGAAATAAACACGGTGCAGCCATAGAGTTTCTTTTTCAAGTAGACGACACATTGTCTTCACGTGCAATTTTCATAGCGATAGAACATCATTTCTAGCCGTAAAATAAACTTCCCAGATCGTTACAAAATAAAGACTTTTTCATTTATCCACCCATTTGAAATAGTATGTACTGCTAGATATTTGACAGTGCAATAGACTTTCCTCCAGGCCGAGGTCTTCTATCGTTTTGCGCCGCGCCGCACAGTGGTCCGAATCGAGATATTTTGCGACATTTTGCCGAGAAATAAATTTTTTAATATCGAAATTTAATGAATTACTATTGTTTCCTGAATGTCCAACAGCCTCAAAAATAGAAATGTTTGTGAAATTTAATGAAAATTGTAATTTGTAGAAGTCTTTAAAGTTGAACGATTTAAAACTACCATTTTCACCGCAAGAAATTGCTTTTCCTCATTGAGATGCTTTCACAGTTCCGTTTAATATTTTCATTCCATTTTTTCCTTTTAAATCAAGAGTATTTCTTTCCAGTGAAAAACAATGCTTTCATTAATAATTGAGGACTATGTTTAAAGAAAATAGAAGTGCGGAACGCGACCGGGATACAATTATACAGGGTGTTCGGCCATCCTTGGGAAAAATTTTAATGGGAGATTGTAGAGGCCAAAATAAGACGAAAATCAAGAATACCAAATTGTTGATGGAGGGTTCGTTAAAAAGTTATTAACAATTACATTAAAAAATTTCAAATCGTTCTGGAAAAATTATTGTCGGTTGCGGAGGTCAATTACAATCATTTTTGGTGAATAGACATATCCCCGAAATCCTGCGCATTTTCGAGAAAAAAATTCAGTACGGGCGGAACTTCAAACGTTAATAACTTTTTAACGAAGCCTCCATCAACAAATTGGTATTCATGATTTTAGTCTTATTTTTGCCTCTAGAATGTCCCATTAGAATTTTTCCCAGGGATGGCCGAACACCCTGTATATTTCGATGGCACGCCAGAAAATACGCAGAGCTTTCCGAGGGGTTTTCAAGACTTCCGTTCCCTTGTTCCAACAAAGTCTCTTTTGGGGGTGGCATGCTGCAACGTACTCGAGGGCCTTGGATTTATGGCCCTACGTTGTTGAAGTCATCGGGCCCGCCGCACATGGCTCGTCGTGACCTGAATAAAAGGCCTAGAGCCTTCGTTCGGGAGCGTCCAATTTTAATTTCTCTTACACATGCGTACAGTGCTGGACATAAGTATTGACGCAACATGGTTGTCGGGTACAAATGCTTACAGTGCCGAACAAAAGTATTGGCACAGACCGTATTTTCAAATAAAATGTTATGTAACTGTGAACAAAGCATAATATCTTCCTTATTTTTTGGTATAAAATATAAGTTTGAGGTTTGAACTTTAAGTATCTCGCGAAACAAAGCGATTAAGTAGGCCTGTAATAATAAAAAATAATAACAAACACATACAGGGCAGTTTTCGACGAAACAAAAGTATTGGCACACTTACTACTTTATAATACAATATTCAAATTAATATTTTGTTTGTAATCCTTTTGTCTTATTACACTTTGTAACCGATTAGGCATCGAATGTACTAAATTTTGTGTTACTTCTAAACCTATTTCGTTCCATTCCTTCATAAGGGCATCTTTTAATTGCTCCTTTGTCTGAATAAGGTGTTTTCGGATCCTTCTTTCTAACTCATTCCATATATGTTCAATCGAATTTAAATCCGGCGATTGAGGAGGGGTTGGCAATGTATGGGGTGTATTAAAAACGATCCATTGGCGGACAACATAAGCAGTATGCTTGGGATCATGATCTTGTTGGAAATAGTAGTTTTCCCCAAGATTTAATTTTTCCACACTTTTTTTTAGGTTTTGTTTCAAAATATTTAAATATACAAATTTATCCATAATACCATCTGTTAGTTTTCTACTTAGCTTTAAGCCTTTACAAAAATCAATCTTACTTCCTTGATACACGGAGATGCCGTTTCTCCTTCATCTGTTTATATGAGAAAGGAGATAACGCACCCCTCTTAAATGAGATCATCGGTGCCTCATGTCACAGGCTCTGCGTGCCTAGAAGAGTTAGTCTTTTCGAGCCATTCAAAACGAGAAGATCACTTCCCATGCGTGTAAAATAAAATATTCACATATATATAGAATATAAAGAGTGTTCAATAAAACCCATTTCCCAATACCATCTATAAAAACTAGTTCTCCAAGTCCGGAGGAACTCATACAACCCCATACTAATACACTATCACCACCGTGTTTAACAGTTGAGACTATGTTATGCGAATCCAACTCGGTATTACGCTTTCGCCATATTCTTGTTTCACAATCAGATTTAAAAATATTAAATTTACTTTCATCAGAGAAGAGTACTCTATCCCAAAATTCTAAATTTTTGTGTAGATACATTTCTGCAAACCCTAATCTGTTTTTTCGATTAATTTTGCTGATCAATGGTTTTCTTCTAGCCACTCTTGAATTGTACCCGGCACTTTTAAGAACTCTCCGAAAAGTGAAAGAAACGACAAATGAAGAGAAGGAAATAATACTAAATTTATATAAAACGCAAAAATCTTATAATGAAATATCACACATTGTTAATAGAAGTTGTTTTATTATTAGAAGCACCGTAAAACGATTTATAAATCAATCAGATTTTGATAGTGCGAATCGAAATGGTCGTCCTCCCAAGTTATGTGTTAGAGGAAAACGTAAAATTGTACATGAATTGAAGAAAAATCCTAGGTTAAACTCTTCAGAACTCGGAATGGCATTAAATAAAGAGTGCCGAAGAAGGAAGTTTGAAAACTGTGGAGGGGGTATGAAAAGCTGTCGCATATTCTGCGTGTGTTGCACGAAGAAAACCATATATATCGGGAAAAAATCGAAAGATGAGGGTTCAATTTGCCAAAGAATTTATAAGGAAGGATTCTACATTTTGGAGGAACGTACTGTTTTTAGACGAAAGCAAATTCAATATGTTTGAGAGTCGTGAAATTGTAACAGTATAATTGCCGGTTAGGTGGAAGGGTCCGCAAAAAATGAATATGGTGCAAATGCTCAACAAGGTCTTTAATTCAACAACAACAATTCATAACGACAAATGAGTGGCAACATGAGATGTGAGCTTGAGAAAATAGCAATCCCCTCAAAAACTTCAAAAAAGTAAAAAAATTACGCCAAGTACATCAAATCAAGTAAATCACAAAACATAGAAGATAATAATAATTACAAAATTAAAAAAAGATGTGAAATCAAAATGAGTTGCCAGTACATAAAGATGCTATTCAACTACGCTTTAGATGACACAGCTACATATGCACAGCTAAAATTCCATTACTCATAATGGCTATTTATACAAAGAAAAAATGTATTAAATAATATTAAGCAGATATATTTTTATACAAATAAATATTTTAATACGAATAAATATTTTATTCAAAATACTTGGCGCTGCGAAACCGAAAAATGTTAATTGTCTTTCCAATTAGTATTAATAATTTACAATTACTCCCTTACAATCTAAAATACATAAACATATACATACATATATTAGAAACGCAGTCAGATTTATTCTACAAATATTTAATTCTAATATAATACGTAGCATATGCACACGCACACACACAGTTACGAACGCACCCACAAGAAAGAAAAAGATTGATGTAATTTATACATGTTTATTCAGTTTAGCAACACCAATTCGGGGCGCAGCGCCAAGTATTTTGAATAAAATATTTATTCGTATTAAAATATTTATTTGTATAAAAATATATCTGCTTAATATTATTTAATACATTTTTTCTTTGTATAAATAGCCATTATGGGTAATGGAATTTTAGCTGTGCATATGTAGCTGTGTCATCTAAAGCGTAGTTGGAAAGCATCTTTATGTACTGGCAACTCATTTTGATTTCACATCTTTTTTTAATTTTGTAATTATTATTATCTTCTATGTTTTGTGATTTACTTGATTTGATGTACTTGGCGTAATTTTTTTACTTTTTTGAAGTTTTTGAGGGGATCTCACTTCTTTTTTCAAAGATTAATTGTACTATTATTTGCAAATTCGTATTCCATACACACGTATTAATTGTTTATTTTATCCTGAATGCATGGAAAATCTTTCCAGACGATTAGATCGAAACATTTGGATCAAATGTTGACGCATTAACGCATGATTGTACGTTACTTTGTTTGGTAATTTATTGATGAATAATAACGAAACAGCAAATGCACTCGCAACAACTCCGCAATCCCGACTGTTAGGTTGAGCTTGTAGGGGAAGGTGGAGACAAGATGGGGTAGTTAAGGTTTGATGATGAATAAAACAGGTTTTCATAATCAACTAATCATTTTTTTTTGTTTGAATCATTCTTTGGTAACAAGTCTTTCAGTTTAACTATGCACCAACCTAATCTCTATACAGGTTTTAATAGAAAATTTCAGAAAAAGTCCTTTCTCCCGATTGTTCGGTTGAATTTGTACATGTGGACATTTAATAAATTCTTCGTCGATTTTTCCGCCATGTTTGGTCAAAAAGGGTATATAACTTCTTAAGGTAAATTTTAATTTGTGCAAAATCTGTATGTGATCCTGATGAAATGAGGATGTTATAATTGCGGTGTTTCCACGTTTTCTTGATATATGAGTCTTTTGCTCCGTGATTGGCACGAGAATCAATTATTTTGGTCTAATTATTAGAAAAGAAGTATCATTTTCCTCGGTCCGTCTTACGTACATATGTAGTATCAAACCATCCTGGAACAATAAGAAACTTTGATTTTTTATATCTAGGTTTGTGAGGGACATGATGGGTAACTGTCACTTTCATTACCCTGTCATACCCCTTCTCGTCTGACTATAATAATCATACATACAAACACTGCCCGAAACATTATTTACAAAATCATAAAATAACACACGTACCTTATAGCCAGCTAAATTCTGCCTCAGAAACATATAATACATGCACTGGGGATCTTCTATATTATTATTATATCACTGTCACGGGTCCTAAAAATAAGGAAAAAGTAAGAAAATCCCAATAAATGATAAATTCTGATCTATCTTCGTCACACGTCCACGTGTTTACGGCGCACTGCAGCCTATCGAGTGATGTTAGAACATAAGGCGCGTATGCAGCCAGTAAAGCTTACTCGGAATACTCGGAATAGCGCAAAGCAGCTCAGCGAGTTTACTTTACTTATTTTTTGATTAAGGATAACTTCTACGTAAGTTTACCATCTACGAAAAGAAACCATGTGCACTGCATTGCCGATCTATATGAATTATATGTATAGTACTTTGTGTACAGTCATGGTGCGCGAAGCAGCTTATGGCGCTGAACGTATTTAACATTGAACTGTATTAACAACCACAATTAACACCTTTCGAAGAAAAATATGTATGCATTTTTAGCATTTCGTGGCCAAGCTTGTTTTTCTACTCGTAAATCATCAACGGATACCCACGTTGTACCCTTACCTTACCATACTCGTGTAATGACCATCGGAAATACTTTTACCGCGGTGAAAAATCGCTGCCTTAAGTTTGTAACAGTGATCTACCATTTGTATTTTAGTAGTAGGTATTGCTTTGATGTAGAAATTTTCTACTTTCGTTGTTCCATTACTATCGCGATCGAACAAATGTAATTTTGCAATAAGAATTTGTTTTGGGAAGCAGTTATATCGACTTTCTTCATTGTGTTTGAATTTGCATTATCACAATTATTGCACGGATCTTTCAGATTTTTCCATCCTGTGAAATTGTGTTTTATTATATCTTGAAATTCAAATGATTTTTTTTTTACCATCTTGGGCAGTGCAAGATGTACCACACAATTTGTACTAATAGTAGTACTTGTGTAATTACACGCTAAACATCTTAATACCGTTGTTATTTCGTGTTGTACTGCATTCTTAATCAGAATCTCATGATCACAAAGAGAGGTAATAAACTCAGCTGCATCATGCAGCTGATTGTAAGCGTATTTTTCTCCTGCGAATTGACGTAATGATATTATGTTTGGATTTTGATCCGATTTATATTGGTCCATAAAGATTTTTATAATATGATCAACTTTTTCAGTCGTTAATAAGTTTTCTCTTATGGATGAACAATATAACATGCATTGGATTGTGGCATTCGCATAACAAGACACACCATCAGAATTCGGGAGACCTCTTACGTAGTATTGAGTGATATCCACCATGTGATCATTAGTATTCTGACATTCGGATACATTATAATTAGGTACCGCCCAAACAGCATCACAAACTTTGAGGATGCGTTTTTAGAAAGTGAAATAGTCATAAGATCAGGTCTATATTTTTTCGCAATCCTATTGTACTCTATTATAGCCGATTCTTGTGTGCCTTTACGGAAGATGGATCATAATTGATAAGATGCAATCCTTGTAATGTGGTCACCCGTGAAAGAGCAACGTAAATTTGTCTGCAAGTAAATATTGAATTACCTGCTTCTACGACAGCATTCTGCAAGCTTAGTCCCTGACTTTTGTGAATAGTTATACCATAGCTGAGGCAAATCGGAAATTGTTTTCTAATAACGAACGCTCTATCCATTACTTCAAATTTAACACATACACGTTCTATTATATGTTCTTGCCCCGTGGGTAATATAATATTTAATTTTTCAATGTCATTATCAACACCTCGTATAACTGAAACAAGTTTAGCAATGGTACCGTTGACAAGACCTAGCGTAACATCGATATTTCTTGTAATCATGATTTGCACTCCTACTTTAACAATTACGACCCTTGCAAGTCCCGCCGTTCGGGAGCTATCATCGTCATTATTGTTTAGTACCTTTGACACCTTTTTTCAAGTACGGTGCACAATTCATTGTATCATGAGCAATCAAATGGATTTCTTCGGATGGAAATCGACTCAGCATTGCAGCGTTCAAAACATCGCACTGAACACATGTGGGAAGTAAACACACCGTATTAGATCCGACATTAAGCATGTAATCACATAATTCGTTTAATCGGTCATTACAACAATTTGTCGCTTTGAAATTTAATTTCCTCGATTCTAAAGTTTTGTATCCGAATCGGTCACTACTCCGGTGCGAATTCTCGACAAGATGTCTTTGTAAATATTATCACCCTTCTGTCGCATGTTTATTGTCAATTCGTCATAGCTAAACAAGGCAGACCATAAATTATAAGAACCTAACCCTCCAACATTTTTCTCTATACTCTTATTGGATAATTGTATAAAAGCAGGTTCTTCGTGAACAGGAGGAAGTTGTAGTAAGTCACCAAATAGCAGCATAGGCTTTTTTCCGAACCAATCAGCATCATCGGAATCTGCAGTATCAAATATTTCTGTAAGTCGTAGATGTATGTACAGGAAAGTTACGTTAGAAACCATCGAAATTTCATCGATGATTACTAAAGCAACATATATAAGTTGATCACGTACAATTTGAAGAACTGCATTGCTAAGTTGCCTATACTGGGCTGTATGCCCATGTTCTACAGGTAATTGAAATAATCGGTGTATGGTAAGACCTTCGATATTAAAAGCTGCGATTCCAGTAGGAGCAGTTACTGCTGCGTCTTTCCCGATAATCTGCTTGATCCAGTGTCTGATAGTTTTTATTAAAAAACTTTTCCCAGTGCCACCTTCTCCACTCACATAAAGTCTGAGAATGTTATCGTTAGACGCCAAGGACTTAGTAACTGCATCAAATATCCGCTTCTGATCATGGTTCAATTCCGAAATCATTTCTTGAAGATCACCACAGTCAAATTTGTTTCCCGCGTCTTTAACCCCTTCCCGTGCCATTTAGCTCGACGAAACTTGGGCCCAAGTGTTAGGCGTCAAGACGTGGTAAACAAGCCAGACTGATGCTCGAGAAAAGTCACGATACGAACCGAAATGTAAATGCCTGTGATATAGTCAGTTTTGCGCGATACTGTTGTTGTGGAAGTAAAATCTAATCCTTTTTCCTTTTGTAGATATTATAAATATATTATATTTTGTAATAGATGACATAGTGACCTTTACTTCATCTAAGGTAACAGGATACCAATTGTCGTCACGTTCCGTCTTTATGCTCGTCGTGCAGTGTCTTATATGCAAAGTGATTTGTTTCCGTAACAAGTATTTCCCACAGTTTGTTATCAAATATAATAGAAAATAGGTTCAATATTTTTGGATCCTCGCTTAAATTATTTAACGCAGACGCTTTTATTCCATGAGTTTCAGAATACTTCCAAATTATTGGTGTGTTTTTTACTTTCTGCCAAATCCATGATTGACGCGTCGTACCTTCCTCTTCTACTACTCTCATCTATAATCCTTACGCCTTAGACGTTTCTGGTTGGCGCAAGCATCACTATCACTGGATTCGTTATCACTGCTTTCATTTTAGAACTTTTGTATTTTGCATTTGTAAGGGTTTAAACCCAAATTTCAATAACTAAACGGCTTTGTAACAGTAATTATGAGAATCTTGACTAACTCTCGTGGCGTACTGATAGGAACTAACATTCAATTACGACGCTATATTACGATGTCTATGTTCACGAGCCTGGCTCGTGATATTTATGTTTGGCCCGACTGTCTGTTCACGAGTCTGGCACGTAATGTTTACGTTTGGCTCGGCCTTCTGTTCACAATCCTGGATCGTCATATTCATGTTTGGGCCAAAATCTTCATCACGAGTCAGACTCGTTAAAGCACGGGAAGGGGTTAAAATCTTTCATGGCGCCAACAGTTTCAACGGGGACACAGTCTATTGGGTGATCGCCTTGATCATTTTCTTCTTGTTCTACAGTATTCAACACGTTCTTTTCAATTTCTTCCTTTATATGATCACGCGCTTCTTGAATATCCGTTATTCGTTCGTGATATTGAACTGCTTCTGTCAATTGTGATTCTAGCGACAAAAAAGCCTCCGCATATGTGTTAAAACCATTTCTCAATTCGTCGGTTTTTCTCCAAGGTTTGAATAATAATAATAATGAGAAATAATAATTCTCAGGTTGGATTTGAACATTGTACTTATAATGATTGATAAGATAGCCTCTGCTCCTTTTTTTCAAAAACAAAGAAGCACGGATTTCATAATATTCAGTTTTTTCAGACGGTTTATTTTTAGTAACGTCATACCACATAGCAAAATCGTACAGATGCATAGATTCTAATTGATTAGGTCTGTTAGGATAGTGATCATCTATGAGGGATGGACAAAATATGTCTGTGGATTCACCCTCCAGCTCCTCAATCTCTTTACGAGTTTTCAATTTCCTACTTCTCAGTATATTTACATCTAACCATCTAATAGTAGTATTGGAGTCAGTGCCATGCAATGATAATCCTAAAAGAGTATCAGCGCATTCAGGCGCTCCACATTCTCTATGATTTAGCATGCGCATTCCAAGGTTGCACAGCAGACTAGACAATGACTTAGTAGAATTTATTGCTGCCATAGTGTCCGTAGCGTAACTCTTTTCCGGCTTTGACACGTACTTAGTACAGTAACATGTTACCAATCCTGTCTTTTCACCAATATATTGTATATCCATGTTACCTCTCCAAACCATGAGAACGGCAGCATTAAAATCATTGATACGAGCTTCCTGTGTTGAACGTGGAAGATCATAGAGTCTACCTTTTGCTTTCAATTGTTTTCTAGCACCTATAGAAACAGCTACATCCCTTATTATCAAAGTATCTGTAACTGGACGTGGAAATGAAAATCTACATACTTTACGGAAGGAATTTTTAGTTTTTTTGTTGCGTAGACAATAGCTATTGCATTTATGCATTTGATGTGCAATTACACGACTATATAATTCTGGCGACACATGCGGTGATGGCAATCTGCAAGTGACGTATTTCCTAATGAATCGTGCTACATCTTCCTTCGAAGATTTATCGATTATAGGAGCATCTTCAATCCAAATTAAAAGATGAAAATGTTGTGATCCCCTGCTTTGATATTCTCTGCGCCAAAAGTAATGAGTGACCTTGCCAATCGGATTGTCGGGCGAACAAATGAAATCCAGCATAGCGTTGAATGCATTATCTATAAATCGAGCAGTTGAAACGGGATCAGAAGCAATGAGTTCGTTCGGGGACATTTTAGCCACCGATGGGCCGTTTACTTCACGAACATATTCTATTAAATCTGTCCATAGCCACTCACTTGGACTAAGCGTGAGGAACCATGTAGCTGGTCCATAATGGTGTATCATACAGTTCAAATCGTTTCTCGGTTTTCGCCAATACCGTGCTGTATTACGTAATCTGGAATATATAGTGTTCAAATTCGTTTGTAGCTGATCTTTAGAGAGTTGCTCAAGAAAACCAGCAGCTGTGTATTTTTCACGTGGATTTACGACGTTCATTTTGTGCAAAATTCCAGCGTTCAATTGCCGCATATTGGTATCGTGTAATAAATGAAAAATATATTGCATGTTCAATCTGAATTGCGAATGCTTGGACATCAGTTTGGACTTAATGAATTCATGATCAGTCAAATGGACCAATCTTTCTTCATGCTGTCCGTTCACCCCATAAGGATATAAATCTGGGAAACATTTCACATCTAAGTGTTCAGCACGATGACCCAACGGAATGTCACGAACTTTAAGCATTTGATAGAGTGCGGTAGCAGATTCATTAACCCTTTTGTCATACATTGGATAAATCGTAAACTGATCATAATATGAATCAGATTGTGACATTTGCGTCAATAATGCACGTTTGTGGTTTTCATCGATATTAAGTGTTTCACCTTCAACGTCCTCGATAGATTCGTTATTATCATCATTGGCAACAACTTCTTCTTGAAATTCTGTATCTGGTAATTTGGCACTCAGCAATAAATCAAAGTGCGATTGTGGTAAAACAATTTCTGAGTATAGAGGATTATTGGCTTTCAACCATACTAAGGCATTCCATACTTTCTTCAAGTCAACTAACTTTTCCCAAACTATTTTAGATTTTGTTGGAACGCCCCGCACCAATATGTATAATTCGTGATTTTGATTTAAAGGTTCAGTCGAAGGACAGATTTTTTTTAAATTTTCTTGTAACGGCAAAGGAAGGTGAAATGTTCTCCCCTTTACTTTTGGAAACATATGTTTATGTGGCATATTTTTACGCATTACTGTATCCATTCTCACAACCGTTTGAAACGGTTTAGCTCTTTGAATGAGAATTCGTTCGTAATCGTTCAACACTGCTATTTCTGGAACTGAACGTACAGCAAGCTTATTTAAAATACATTTTGGTGGTATGGAATCTTTGCGAATTTTATCGTGACAATATCGGCAAATAAAATGCATGTCACCAACTTTGTATCCAATATGATTTAACAATGTTTGCATTACATTTCCCTTATATGTTCTTTTAGAAATATCAAACTTACGAACCTCTCTTTGAAAACAGAGTTTCTCGCAGGAAACGCACGGGATGCGTGGTGTGTCCATAGACCGCTTTGTGAAAGCTTTAAATGCTAAATAATATCGAGATATAATCTCTTCTTCGTTCAAACTTACGTCAGTATTATTTTTTGTAACGCTTCAGCTTCTTTCCGAGCTTGCAGTGTTATTCGTTCAAGTGTTTCAAGGTCATTATCGTTTAAGGCTTTGTCTAAATTATGTAATTGGTCTTTATAAATGCTCGCTATTTTGTATATCATTCTCTTCAAATGTCGTAAATCCGGAAAGTGAGGTGCCAAAATCTCAATGGCTAAAAAATTGGACTTGAATAGTTTAGGGTTTATGTAACAACCATGAGAATGACCAACTTTTTCAGCATGCACTTTATTAGAACAGCTACTGATATGGTTGTTCAACTTATGTACCTTTTTTAATGAGCATTCTAACAATCGTTTGAAGAAATCCTGTAAATTATTCAGAATTTCAACATCTTTTGTTTTACAAAGATAACTACAATGCCATGCTTTTGTCGCCTTCTTCGATTGCAATACAGGTAGAACGTTTATAGCTTTCCCTTCCGAATTCATTATGATTGATTCAGAACCGCTGAAAGTATGGTACGAACTTTCCGCAAAATATGATTCTGAAGAAGATGTATGTCTGGATTGTCCACACAAAGCATTAATCCTGTCATCAACTTCTAAACATTCTGCTGCGCGCGTTAAGGAAACTTCCACTTTTTCTTTACAATCTTTCAACAGTTTCGTCATTTTCAAAATGTACTTTTGCCTAATATGAAAACACCATTTTATTATACGTTCAGCTTCCAATCTACTTGCTTCTCCGGACGGCATGCTAATAACTTTTGAAAGTTTTCTAATATAAGTTTCTTTGTTATTTTTGGTTGCTATATTGTTATTTGTTATAGCAATATAACGATACTTTTTTATTATTTGCAGAGCAGCACGACGTTTTGCTACTTTATTATAATCATCTCCTTTACGTATTTCATGATAATATACCTTCCGGTTTTTGGACATAACTTCTTTATTTAGCTGATAAAATTTTTTTCGCTTTCCGCATATCACTTCTGTATTTGCGTAATACTGCATTTTTCTATTTTTTAATATACCTTCTTTGTGTGCGATATAATATTCATAATTAGAAAGTTTTTTGTCTTTCTCGCCTTTTTACAATCTTTGCCTTTTTTCATATTCCACTCCTCTTTCTTTGCTTTATAAACAGCTTTTCTTTTTAAACTAATTTCCTCTTTATTCCTTTTATAATAATTAGATTTTTTCATATTCCACTCCTCTTTCTTTGCTTTATAAACAGCTTTTCTTTTTAAACTAATTTCCTCTTTATGCCTTTTATAATAATTAGATTTGTATTCTTTTCTATTGTATACCTTCCGCTTTTTGGACATAACTTCTTTATTTAGCTGATAAAATTTTTTTCGCTTTCCGCATATCACTTCTGTATTTGCGTCATACTGCATTTTTCTATTTTTTAATATACCTTCTTTGTGTGCGATATAATATTCATAATTAGAAAGTTTTTTGTCTTTCTCGCCTTTTTTACAATCTTTGCCTTTTTTCATATTCCACTCCTCTTTCTTTGCTTTATGAACAGCTTTTCTTTTTAAACTAATTAACTCTTTATTCCTTTTATAATAATTAGATTTTTTCATATTCCACTCCTCTTTCTTTGCTTTATAAACAGCTTTTCTTTTTAAACTAATTTCCTCTTTATGCCTTTTATAATAATTAGATTTGTATTCTTTTCTATTGCATGGTACGTATACATTGCTGATTTTTGACTTCGAAACAAATGGTGGATCTGTCTGAATTATATTTTTTGTATTTATTGTGTGGGGGTATCGGTACAGGAAAGGATTGTAATGATAACTCAATCCACCCACTCTTTGATAGCGGGAGTACAAGTGTTTTTATTCGGATTTTGGTACAACGAAACGTGATTTAGAGAACCGCGTAGGTGAGGTGCGAAGCACGCGATGATGTTCAAGTACAGACTGTCTCTTGCCCTCCATCCTACCGGGGTTTTATACCCGGTCTAGGAAAAGGACAGCGCGTATCTCCGACTCTCACAAAAACGACGCCGAATTTGGCGGGAACAATGTTTCGGCCGCGTGGCCAGCGTCGATGAGTTTCCTGGCCGCTGGAAAACCCCAGGCTTGCACCGGTGGTCGCCATGTGCGCCCATCGACCCTGACCGGGCCCGTACAAGCCCTTACAAAGGAAACTAACAATTACCGTTTTCGGCGGAGGCGTAGTGGCGACGAAGTCGCTACAATAGTGACTTCTTTGTCACTAAGTGGTACATTTTGAACTGGAGATATTTCATCATTTTTTTCATGAGTAATGTCACTTTGACCAATTTTAAATGCAGGATAATTTCCACTAGAGAGATTTTTATTAATTGTATTACCAATTGCAGATTCATATTCATCATATATACAAGGTGTTAATTGTTGATCCTGAATGCATGGAAAATGTTCTATACGATTAGATTGAAACATTTGGATCAAACGTTGACGCATCAACGCATGATTGTACGTTACTTTGTCTGGTAATATTTTGAATAATAACGAGACAGCAAATGCAATAGCAAAAACTCCGCAATCCCGAGTGTTAGGTTGAGCTTGTACACGTGGAAATTCAATAAATTCTTCGTCAATTGTACCGTCATGTTTGTTCAAAAAAGGGTATAACTCCTGCAGAAAAATTTTATGATGACTATGCAATTTCGAGAAATTAAAAGAATCATAAATATAAACTCTTCTTTCATCATGTTTATAGAAGCTACAAAACCCAGTGTCCCCCTGCACTGGTTTTAAAATCTTCGCTTTGGTGTAAAATCTGTATGTGATCCTGATTTTCAGGAACTGGTTGAATTGTACCAAGCATTTGAATTCTCCACGTCTCGCGTGGTTTATAATTAGAGTTAGCTTCTAATAATTTATGAAAATATTCGATATGATCATCTGCTAACCATTCACCTTTACTGATAATTTGCATGTTATTAACACTGAACGGTGAGATATTAATTCTACGATTCATTACAGACATGACGAATTATACTTTTATTTATATATATAATAAAAGGTGGTTTGGTTATGATTCAATAATAAATATATAATATATATATATTATATATATAAGCGTGGCGGTTATGCGCTCGCGGATGACCAACTTTATTGAAAGTGGTTATACTCGAGACACGGCGCACTGCAGCCGTTCGAGTGATGTAAGATAAGGCGCATAAGTATGCAGCCAATAAAGCTTACTCGGAATAGCGCACAGCAGCTGCTCGAGTGTACTTTATGTATTTTTGGAATACTCCAACCTATAAAAAAACGAGAAATTTGTAATAAACACTAATATCATACGTATTATTATAAATAAATGTAAAGGTCACTTACCAAATATAATATTTTTACTTTTGTTTCTCCTACTACGGAAAACAATACGTTCTTCAAAGGGTCTGGATACTAAAAAGATACACAATTAGCAAAAATCTGCGCAGACACTTATTTAACACGTGTAATGAAACAACAATAACCTATTCGTTAAAAATATGTTCGTTTCATTATGCGTACAGCTTAATTGACAATAATGTCTGTATACATGTAATGAAACAATAACCTATTCGTTAAAAAATATATTCGTTTCATTATGCGTATGCACGTTAATAATGATATACACGTAATCTGTATACACGTAATGAAACAATAACCTATTCGTTGAAAATATGTTCGTTTCATTATACGTACAGCTTAATTAACAATAATGTCTGTATACATGTAATAAAATCATCTGAAAAAATGTTGAAGAAATAGTACCAATGTTTTAAATTTTTTTGTACATGCAGTATATGGGTAGATGAAAATATCTGCCGAGTTTCAAATGTTTTCTCTACACCGTTTTAAAGAAATAAATTATAATTTGAGAAAATTGTGAATTCTGGGCATTTTCACTGCCAAAAGTTTAGCAAATAATGCTTGAGAAAGCATTTGTGTTAGAATTTGGAGGGCTCAAATATTCTTTTTGAGAACCTCGTCTAACGGGTGTCCGGATTACGAAGGAGTAGGACGAAGGAAAAGTAAATCGTTTCTTTTAATTGTATTTTCGCGTCGTCGATTGTCGACGACGCCGTTTATTTGGAAAAACAAAGAATAGAATAACCAAACGAAACTTAAAAGAAACTTGTAATAATAATCAAAATAAACCAGAACAACATTTACAGAAATAAAAGAAATTGTTGGCCGTTTGCCGATATGAACAATTGAAAAAATAAATTAAAACATCAATTGGCTCGTCGCCTGGCGCGGTAATCCGCCTCTCTTTTGACGAGTCGTCGGCTGGCGTCAGTCGTCTCTGTAACAAAAAGGACGGAACTTGGTGTAAATACACGGTAACGTTAGTCACGTTTTCCGTCTCGTTCTGAAGTTCTCGCGCTCCTAGCTGTGCTTGTCGCACTCAGGATGGGATTCTCTGCCGCTGCGTTACGCGGCGAAACAGGTGGACTGTATTTATTTATGTTCCCTTTAAATCAGGAAACGTTTGATTGCAGTTCTAAGGAAGACGAGATTATACCTCGATTCTTCCTATACTGCGTTATCTCGACCGTCGTAGGAAAGGGCAACAGATGGAGGTTGTAAGGCTCCAAATGTTGTCGAATCCTCAGTTTCTTACCGTCCTCGTAATCCGTCCGTGTACGGTGTGGGACTGTACCTTGTCTGCGTTCGCAACGACTTACGGTTAGCGTACGTTTCCCACTGTTGCTCTTGAGCGGTATTCCACGCACACGTTGGCGTATTTTCGAAATACCGCTTCAGCAGGTCGCCTGATGCTGGACACGTGATTCAAATTCCTAGCACCGACTGGAGGGCGGCAAGTCCACCCACGGAATACACCACGTGGTCCGTCTAGGTGGGGTTTTAACCGTTCGACAGTCAATGGAGGTTCGTAGGTCAAACTCGAAACTTCGGATACGACCGATCGGTCCAACGATACGTATCTTTTTTCCTCAGTCTTACGTTGTTTTTACCACTGCTGCACTAGAAACTTTCGGAAATAACCCACGAGATTCCTCGTTAGAATCGGAAGTGTCGTTGGTACCGGATGGTATCCCAATCCGTTTAGGTACTGCACTTCTTTGCGTTTCCGACTCTTTTTCACTCCAGTTAAAACGTGTAGCGGAAGTATTTGCGTTACCGGATCGGACCCCAATCCGTTCTCGCACTGCACCTTCTTCACCACGTTCTTAACTGGCTCGAAAGAACGACAATCTCTACACTATTCGTTCTATTTGGTATATACGGAGGAGCGGGATCGTATGCCCATCTGCTCTCGGCCGTTTCCAAATCAAGAGTGATTCGCTTAACAAGGAGAGTCAAATTCGGAGAGCGATTTCCGACTGGCGGCGCTGTAGCCGAATTTGAGTTTGTCCTTGTCTATCTTTCGATTGTCTTTCCTTTTCTATCTTACGCGTTTCGAAACGTTAGCTTGAAATTTTGCGTAGTTTCGTCGTTCGCGTGATGTTTCGAAGAAATCCGTATGTGACCGTTTTTGTATCCGGTCTTGTTTACTCGTAGCGGACATGAGAGCCGAACATTCTCGAGTATGTTACATACGCAGAAAAACAATACCGGGTGACGAATAATATTCTACTATTCTTGCACGTCGAATTAACGCGATATTTAAACATACCGCCCCCCTTGCACGGTCCGTGCAATAAACGGAGGCGCGGTAATTCGCGGTCACGTGTCGATCGACCAGAGAAAAATTTTCCGTGTACTCAATTAACAAAATTAAAGTACTTACATTATCGGCGTGCGAGGGCTCGTCTGCCCTCCATTATTTGGAGGGTGGTTAACACCGCTTCCTGAAGCGCGGATGGAGTGATCTGCTCCCTGAGAGGCCGCGGTCGTCCCTGCCAGCGCGTGCTCGTGCCCCAATCTCGGGGGCGGCGTTCCCTTGGCGCCCTGGCGTACCGGGGTCGTGGTCCACCCCTCCGCCCATCGCTGGTCGATGCCGTGTCCTCCGGCCTGGCCGCTGTTACCGGTGCCGGTCGCGGCGCCGTCGGGGTTTGCTCGGCGCGAAAAATGCAGGCGATCATTCGCCCGCCTCGCGCCTACTTCAGTCGAAAAAACGCTCCTGGCACTTTGTATTTTAGCCGCCGGGCCGTCCAGGGTATGTGCGCCGGCACCCTTATTACGTCCTGTCCCAGGTTTATTAGAAACTCCTGGGATGGGCCCGGCGTCTCTGCTGGCGTGGGTGGAGCGGCGGGGGGTTCCGCGGAGCCCGCGGTCGCCGCGGTTGACCGCGTGGTATCGACCAGCTGTAAAAGCTGGTTGAATTGTTGTTCGATCGCGGGGTCGCTCGCCGACCCCACGACCGTCTGAACGCTTTCGTCCGAACTCGACGACATTTTCTCACTTTTACTTTTTTTTTTTTCACTTTTAACTCGCTATCTGATCACTTGGTTTCTTCTTCCGCGTGTGACTTGGAACTGAAGGAATTCGGCCTAACGGTCCTGCTTTTAAAACCTAGGACGCTCGCGAATTGCTCCCTTCCTTAACTGTTAACGGGATAGTAGGGAAGAGATTCCCCTATCCCCGTTTTGTCACCGAGACACAGGACACATGGTGATCCACACCTGTTGTTGTTACCAACGGCGGTTCTCACTTCCTGTCTCTTTCTCACGTGGAATTCGGGATTTCTTTTGTCCCGCTAGCGTCGTCTTCGTCTGTTATCGATAGCGACTCTTCTATGGGCAATTTACACAGACGTGTGATTGGTCGTGTAGGTGGAAGTGACTGTGCGTACTTTAACAACCCGTACGTGCCTGTCCTTGCCCGGGAAAATTTCCTCAATTCTTCCCATTTCCCATTGATTCGGGGGGTGAAGGGGGTTTTGCACTAGAACCAAATCGTTCGGTTTTAGCTGCACTTGAGCGGTACGCCACTTATAGCGGTTCTGGAGGTGCGTGAGATAATCACGCGTCCAATGCCTCCAGAGTTGCTCGTGGAATTTCTGAATAGCTCTCCATCGCGTAAGCCGCGAGATATTTTCATTTTCCACTGACTCTACCGGAAGTGCATTCATCGGGCTTCCGATCAAAAAGTGGCCCGGTGTGAGGGGCGCATAATCCTCTGGACAATCACTCAGAGCGGCGATCGGTCGCGAATTTAAACTCGCTTCGATTTTGCAAAGTAATGTCTGCATCTCCTCGCTCGTGGGAGTGAAATTGCCGAGGATGCGTTTTAGATGATGTTTCACCGATTTCACACCGGCTTCCTGCATACCGCTAAAATGCGGTGCACTAGGTGGATTGAATTTCCACTTAATACCCTTCTGGCCGCACGTATCGCGCATTTCTCGTGTGTTATACACGATATTGAAATGCTCTCTTAATTCTCGATCCGCTCCGACGAAATTTGTTCCGTTGTCACTGAACACGCAGGACGGAACTCCGCGGCGAGCGATGAATCGGTCAAGGGCGGCCAAGAAAGCACTCGTTGTGTAATCGTGCACGAGTTCAATATGTACGGCTCTTGTAGCGAAACAAACGAATACCGCTATGTAAGCTTTCTGGGCCGTTTTACCTCGACCGGCGGAGTCGCGGACTCGAAAGGGTCCCGCGTAATCTACTCCGCAATTCGAGAAGGTCGTGCCGCGCGGGTGCGTTCCGGAATTAAATCCTGCATTATCTGCGTGGACGCTGTTGCATTCCATCTCACGCAGCGCATGCAACCATGGATAACCGTACGCGTCGCGTTACGACAGCCGATGATCCAGAATTTCTGTCTCACCGTGTACATGGTCAATTGCAAACCCCGTGCAGCGTATCCGCATGACATTGCCTTATTATCATGTTCGAAACATGATGTTTTGGCAGAATTATCGGGTGTTTGGTTTCCCATGCAAGTGCCGCATTCTCCAACCTTCCACCCACTCTGAGGACTTCCTTGTTGTCGAGGAAGGGGTTTAGGCCTTTCAATGGAGACGTTGCAGGGATTTCACGGTGCCCTTTCAGGCACTGGTATTCATCTGCAAAATGCGTTCTTTGCAAGTAACGTGCAATTCTTTCCGTTGCACGCTGTATTTCAGATGCGTCGACAACGTTGGCGTCGAAGGACCGACGCTCTCCGTCCCGCGCCCTTCTAAACCGGAGGCAGTAGGCGGTTACGCGTAGTAGCTTTCTCCATTGGGAAAATCGAAATACAAAGTCCCATTCTTTTTCGGAGTTACTACGAGCGTATGCGAGACGCGTTTTCCTTCTTCCGTTTCGATCGAAGCGGGTATTTTCGGCCAATATTCTTCCGCCCGCCGAAGCCACGGCGGGCCGGAAATCCATAGTTCCGATTGAAGAAGTTCCGCGGCTTCCACTCCTCGCGAATTTAAATCTGCGGGATTTGAGCGCGTGGGAACATGACGCCATTCGGCGTTCGGAAGCATCGTCTGGAATTTTGATACACGGTTGGCGATTACCACCTTCCATGTCGACGCATGTTTTTTCAGCCAAGCTAGTGCAATCGTAGAATCTGTCCAGCAGATTATGCGATCCAATTTCATGGAGATGGATCGCTTTACGTGCATCACAAGCTCGGAGAGGAGTACTGCCCTGTTTAATTCCAGTACGGGTATGGATTGCGTTTTGATCGGCACCACCCGCGTTTTTGCCATTACCAATGTCGTAAAGACATCATTGTTCGTCGTCGTCACGCGTAAATACGTGACGGCGGAGTAAGCGGCGAGGGAGGCGTCGCAGAATCCATGCAACTCCACGGATACGGTATCGGCTCCGTACCGTATCCATCTGGGAATTTTTAATTTTTTCAGGCTTTTCTTTTTTTTTTTTTTTTTTCGTGGGAAAATCTTCGATAGACTCCCTCCCACCTCTTTGGGAGAGGCGGGAGGGGTGTGGATTCCCCGCGCCCATTATAACGGGCGCGGGACCTACCACTAAAAACCCCACGGTGACCCTTTTCCGCACGATTTGGGAGGATACCGGGAATCGCTCGAAGTATACTTCCGGTATCCTCCCCGAGCCCGCGATTTGCGTCCATCCGCGGGGGACAAACGGTCCCCCGGTAATCGTTCATGTCTCATAGCGGCAGGACGAGGTCACATCGTCCTGCCGCCATCCGTCCCGGGGCCGCGCCAGTGGCGGCTGCAGCCCCAACTCGCAACCGCCGCGACCCCTTCTCTACCCCCTGGAGGCCGGCAGCTCATGGCCGCACCAGGCCACCGAGGGTGCCGCTCGTGCGCCGGACCCGGACAGGAGGCACTGCCACCCCATCCGGTCCGACCCTACCCCGCCTGGCGGGAGGGGGCTCCTATCAGTACCCCCCTCCCAGCCTGGGTCATGCGCCACGCCGAGGGGGCCGCCCGATGACGCCGATCAGGACACGGCGTTCACCCTCCCATGCAGCGCATACCTCGAGGGTATGTTCCGCCGTGTCCTGCTCAGCGTCACAATGGCAGCAACGCGCCGTCGGCTCCTTCTATCCGGCACCTGCCATGCCCCGGGCTTCCATGGCCTCTGTCCAGCCACTCACAGGAGTGGCCGAACAGCCTCGACTGTCTGGTGCCCGCGGTAGGCAGAGCCAACCGCTCTTGCCACGCGTGCACCACGGACTGCCAGGCCTGGCGCTTCAACTCGCCCCAAGCAGGTTCCTGCACACCCGGGACCGCCCCACCCGCGCGACGGTCGACGCGGTGACGATACATCATCGCGTGCGACCGCGCGAGGAGATCCATGGGCGGCATCCCGCAAGAACCGTCGCCGCCTCATGTGACACGGTCCGGTACCCGCGGACGACCCCAGAGCCATCCGTTTCTGCACCCGACGCAGCATGGTCATGCCGCGCCGGGAGGCCGCCAGGTCGTCCGCCCAGACGGGGCCCTGGCATATGGGACCACCGACTGAACCATTGCCACATAGAGGCGGCGAACTCGGCCCGCCGGGCCCCCAGGTTGGGCAGAATCCGGCCCAAGGCCCGACCATCCTCTCCAGCCGAGGGACCAGGCAGCGGAAATGCTCCTCGAAGCGCCAGTGGCTATCGAGGATCAGCCCCAGATACCTCATCTGGGGCTTCACCTCGATATTAGCCTCACCCACGCGGATCAGAGGAGGTGGCGGATCCTGCCGAGGTGAATGGAACGCTATCACCTCGGTCTTATGGACCGCCACCGTCATCCCCATCCCTCTGATCCGGTCGACGACGCGTTGCGCCCTCCTCCGCGAGACGCTTGGCCCTCCCAGTGCGCCCGACGGCCAGCACCAGTGTGTCATCTGCATAACACACGGCGCTGACGCCGTCGGGGAGGTCGGCCAGCAACACTGCGTCGTACGCGATATTCCACAGGAGTGGCCCGAGGACTGACCCCTGCGGAACACCGCAGTACACCTCCTCCGCATATGACCATCCCGGCTCGGATACTCGATCCACCTGCCGCGGGAGATAATCCCGATGACCGCCCCGAGACAAGGGGGACCCGATGATATTCGAGCCCCCTCCTTATCTCACTCCCAGGGCAGGGTGCCAGGCGTTGGCAATATCCAAGGATATTGCCAGCCACCCCTCCCGGGAGACGGCCGACTCCGAGAGGGCTCCTGACACGACCTATCGCGTCGATGGTCGATCGACCCTCCGGAAACCGTACTGGCAGTCGGTATTGGTGCCGGGGC
The DNA here is from genome assembly GCA_030068185.1 of Colletes collaris. Taxonomy (NCBI): domain Eukaryota; kingdom Metazoa; phylum Arthropoda; class Insecta; order Hymenoptera; family Colletidae; genus Colletes; species Colletes collaris. The sequence continues at coordinate 124,952 of JASGYR010000197.1, read as the reverse complement.
ACCCCGCGCCAGGTGCTCGACGAGGCGGGCAGCAATCACCCGCTCGAAGAGAATGCCCACCTCGTCGAGGAGACAGATGGGCCGGTATGCGGAGGGAGACTCCGCGGGCCGACCCTCCTTCCGGAGGAGGACCATCCTCGCCACCTTCCAACTGGGGGTCCCTCAGGCATCGGTCGAACAACCGCCTGAGGTCAGCCCCAAGGACGCCCTGGGTCAAGACTCCAAACCCGACGGGCACACCATCCGGACCCGGGGCCGTGTTACGCGCCCCGAGCCGTCTGATGGCCGCGGCCAGCTCCCCTGGTGACCCCCAGTTCGGCCGCCCACTCCTTGGGACTGAGGTTTTCCGCCGGAGGACGTGGTCCCCACCCGAATTGGGAAGGAGAGTATTGACCACGTCCTCCAGCAGCCGGGTGTCAAGACCCTCGGTGACGGGGGCGCCCACGGGCGGAGCTTTCTTCAGCACCACCGTACGGGCGCCCAAGGATCGTCATCGAGGGTCTGGAGGAGATCCTTCCATGCCTGGGCCTTGGCCCGTTTGATGGCGACCTGCAGAGCAACCCGCGCCATCCGGTATGCCTCATACAGGTCATCTGCCCTCGCTCGCGCCACGCCATCGTCCGGTCGTAGACGACGGCGCGCGCGGGCGGAGGGCCGTGGCCTCCTTCTGCGAAAACGTAATGTTGCAGAAGGAGACCGCGGGAAGGGTGCGCCGGGCCCGGACCGGAGGCACTGCCACCCCATCCGGTCCGACCCTACTCCGCCTGGCGGGAGGGGGCACCTATCAGGACCCCCCTCCCAGCCTGGGTCATGCGCCACGCCGAGGGGGCTGCCCGCGTCGCCTGACGCCCCGGCGACGCTTCGCCACCAAACGAGCGCGAGCTTCAGCACGCCGCTGACGCTCGCGCTCCCTTCCCGCGGTCTCCTTCTGCAACATTACGATTTCGCGGCCACGGCCTCCACTTCTCCTCGCTGCCGAGCATGGCGCGCACCATGCCCGGCAGCGAGACATCCTGCCCGATGACGCTGATCAGGACACGGCGTTCACCTCCCATGCAGCGCATACCTCGAGGGTATGTTCCGCCGTGTCCTGCTCCAGCGTCACAATGGCAGCAACGCGCCGTCGGCTCCTTCCTATCCGGCACAGGTATCTCCCGAAGCCGCGCCCGAGAACACCTGTGACATCCTGTAAGTGAGACTTCCATGGCCTCTGTCCAGCCACCACATAGGGAGTGGCCGAACAATGAACTGTCCGGTGCCCCGCGGTAGGCAGAGCCAACCGCTCTTGCCACGCGTGCACCACGGACTGCCGGGCCTGGCGCTTCAAATCGCCCCAAGCAGGTTCCTGCACACCCGGGACCGCCCATTCACCCCGCGCGACGGTCGACGCGGTGACGATACATCATCGCGTGCGACCGCGCGAGGAGATCCATGGGCGGCATCCGCAAGAACCGTCGCCGCCTCATGTGACACGGTCCGGTACCCGCGGACGACCTTCTTAGAGCCATCCGCCTCTGCACCGACGCAGCATAGAGGCCGCGCCGGGAGGCCGCCAGGTCGTCCGCCCAGACGGGGGCCCCGTATAGGACCACCGACTGAACCATTGCCACATACAGGCGGCGAACTCGGCCCGCCGGGCCCCCCAGGTTGGGCAGAATCCGCCCAAAGCCCCGACCATCCTCTCCAGCCGGGGGACCAGGCAGCGGAAATGCTCCTCGAAGCGCCAGTGGCTATCGAGGATCAGCCCCAGATACCTCATCTGGGGCTTCACCTCGATATTAGCCTCACCCACGCCGATCAGAGGAGGTGGCGGATCCTGCCGAGGTGAATGGAACGCTATCACTTCGGTCTTATGGACCGCCACCGTCATCCCCATCCCTCTGATCCGGTCGACGACGCGTTGCGCCCTCCTCCGCGGCGTGGCCCTCCTCAGTGCCCCCGACGGCCAGCACCAGTGTGTCATCTGCATAACACACGGCGCTGACACCGTCGGGAGGTCGGCCCGCAACACTGCGTCGTACGCGATATTCCACAGGTGGCCCGAGGACCGACCCCGACCCCTGCGGAACACCGCAGTACACCTCCCTCCGCATATGACCATCCCGGCTCGGATACTCGATCCACCTGCCGCGGAGATAATCCCCGATGACCGCCCCGTGACAGGGGACCCGATGATATTCGAGCCTCCTTATCTCCTCCCAGGGCAGGGTGTTAGCGCGTTGGCAATATCAAGGGCCGCCAAAGCCACCCTCCTCGGGAGACGGCCGGACTCGAGAGGGCCCTGACACGACCTATCGCGTCGATGGTCGATCGACCCTCCCGGAAACCGTACTGGCAGTCGGCCGGGGCACCCGCGCCAGGTGCTCGACGAGGCGGGCAGCAATCACCCGCTCGAAGAGCTTGCCCACCTCGTCGAGGAGACAGATGGGCCGGTATGGGGAGGGAGACTCCGCGGGCCGACCTTCCTTCCGGAGGAGGACCATCCTCGCCACCTTCCAACTGGGGGGGAATCGCCCGTCCCTCAGGCATCGGTCGAACAACCGCCTGAGGTCACCCTCGGTGGCCTGGTGCGGCCATGAGCTGCCGGCCTCCGAGGGGTAGAAAAGGTCGCGGCGGTTGCGAGTTGGGGCTCGCAGCCGCCACTAGACGCGGCCCCGGGACGGATGGCGGCAGGACGATGTGGCCTCGTCCTGCCGCTATGAGACAGGGCGATTACCGGGGGGACCGTTTGTCCCCCCGCGGGTGGGCGCAAAGCGGCATGCGTGCAGCGCTGCGCGGCCCGGCCGGTGCTAGTCCTGGGGGACTTTAACGCCAAGTCGGTGGCTTGGGGATCCCCTAGGACCACTGGCGCGGGGTGCCCCCGGCCTGGCCGACTGCCAGTACGGTTTCCGGGAGGGTCGATCGACCATCGACGCGATAGGTCGTGTCAGGGCCCTCTCGGAGTCGGCCGTCTCCTGAGGGTGGCTTTGGCAATATCCTTGGATATTGCCAACGCCTTTAACACCCTGCCCTGGGAGGAGATAAGGAGGGGGCTCGAATATCATCGGGTCCCCCCTTGTCACGGGGCGGTCATCGGGGATTATCTCCGCGGCAGGTGGATCGAGTATCCGAGCCGGGATGGGCATATGCGGAGGGAGGTACTGCGGTGTTCCGCAGGGGTCGGTCCTCGGGCCACTCCTGTGGAACATCGCGTACGACGCAGTGTTGCGGGCCGACCTCCCCGACGGCGTCAGCGCCGTGTGTTATGCAGATGACACACTGGTGCTGGCCGTCGGGGCGCACTGGTGGAGCCAAGCGTCTCGCGGAGGAGGGCGCAACGCGCGTCGTCGACCGGATCAGAGGGATGGGGATGACGGTGGCGGTCCATAAGACCGAGGTGATAGCGTTCCATTCACCTCGGCAGGATCCGCCACCCCCTCTGATCCGCGTGGGTGAGGCTAATATCGAGGTGAAGCCCCAGATGAGGTATCTGGGGCTGATCCTCGATAGCCACTGGCGCTTCGAGGAGCATTTCCGCTGCCTGGTCACCCGGCTGGAGAGGATGGTCGGGGCTTTGGGCCGGATTCTGCCCAACCTGGGGGGCCCGGCGGGCCGAGTTCGCCGCCTCTATGTGGCAATGGTTCAGTCGGTGGTCCTATACGGGGCCCCCGTCTGGGCGGACGACCTGGCGGCCTCCCGGCGCGGCATGACTATGCTGCGTCGCACAGTGGTCCCAAATGCCGAAAAGTTGGCCATAATATGAAGGAGTTCTTCACTTTAGCTAAAAATTTGTAGGTAGGGGTTATCGAGGTCGCTGATTACGAATCAAAAGTCATAATTACAAAAAACAAAATGGCGGCTCCGATATAGCCTCACACATATGCGAAAGAAATGTCGGAATCACCTGAAATTTGATACATAGTTACTATCGAGGTTGCTGATTACGAATCAAAAGTCATAATTAAAGAAATCAAAATGGCGGCTCCGATATAGCTCACACATATGCGAAAGAAATGTCGGAATTACCTGAAATTTGAGACATAGTTACTATCTAGGTTGCTGATTACGAATCAACACTCATAATTAAAAAATTTAAAGTGCCGCTCTTACTTAATTTTGTTATATAAAGAGGGCAGGATTTAGTGGGTATGTCTAATGACAAAAAATGATTGTAATTGACCCCCGCAAACGAAAATAATTTTTCAACAACGATTTGCAATTTTTTTCTCCGTTGAAAAATTTAGGCACCTAATTGGATTTTCAGTAAGGAATTTTTTCTCGAAAGTGCGTACGATTTCGGAGGTATGTGTGATGATAAAAATGATTGTAATTGATCCCCGCAACCGAAAATAATTTTTTAAACGATTTGAAAATTTTTTCGCCGAAAAAATTTCAGCACCTACTCGATTTTTTCTCGAAAGTAGATAGGATTTCGGAGGTATGTGTACTCACCAAAAATGATTGTAGTTAACCCCGCAACCGAAAATAATTTTTCCAGAACGATTTAAAATTTTGAATTTAATTGTTAGTAACTTTAACGAAACCTCAGTGAAGAAATTGATACTCTTGATTTTCGTCTTATTTTGGCCTCTAGAATCTCCCATTAAAATTTTTCCCAGGCGTGGCCGAATACCCTGTATAAGTAAAAAATCTAAATGAAAACGAAAGGAAGAGAAAACGAAAGGCAATAACGCACAAATGTTTTATGTCTGTCATAAAGTCAGGCATGTTTAAGGCACAATTTACAGCTTACAGCAGTGCCTTCATATTATTTGATTCTTAGTGCTTTTACATGGCAAATGCGAAAAAATGTTTTAGTTTGGAATTCTCAAAGTTTATTAACTATTTTCGAAATAAACAATTTTTCATGTAAATAGTTTAATGCAGATTTATAGTCTGTTTAAATATCGCTTAAAATGCGAAAATTAATTTAAATCCGAAACAATTCGTTACCCGGTTTGTTTTCGGTTATGCGACCGACCAGGAAGATTCTAGGTCGACGCGTCCGCTATTCAAAATGTTAGAGGACAGAAAAACACGGTTCTCGAGGTTTTCTGCAAAGTCACGCGAACGATTAATTAACGTTCAATTTTGAAACAAGCGGTTCAAACGCCCGAGTTTAGAGAAGGTACGAAAACTCTATAATAGACAGAGACGGACGAGAGACACGGCGACAGCGCCGCGTGACGGAAGACTCTCCCCACTCACGCGCTCACTTTGGCAGCTCGTGCTCGTCCGTCACTCGCTATCAAACCACTGCCACGAGCACTTCGGTAACCGGAACACGCTCAGCAGTCGAACCAACGAATAATTCGAGCAACCCGATCTGAGTCGAGTTCCTCGACTACCCTCGGAGTTGTGAAAGAACTATTCACAAGTTGGCGTATCGAGCCAGTCGGTACCCGACCGAGCTCTGTAGAAAGACTTACAATCGGAATAGGCTTGAAGTAATTCGAGTGCTTCCGGGGAATCGATCCATAAACAGGTGTGGGAAGAAACCCTGAGTGGACTCAATCGTTTCCCCAGGGATAGAGGGATTAGCTCATCCCAACTTATAGGTGCGAGGTTTTTCGCACCTTTCTGAGTGCACGACTCCATAATCCAGGTGTGGGAAGAAACCCTGAGTGGAATCATCGTGCACTAGAGGAACGAGATACAAAATTCGTCCTCCAATTGGCTGTCAGAAACGGCTTCGAACCCACCATACAGGAGTGAATAATACCCTGGGTGGATTTGCCGTCTTCCAGTCGAAGCGGGACACATTTTTAAACCCCAGCTATCGGCGAAAGCTAGGACACGTTCAAACATCTCCAGTGGAGTACGGTCCCTGCGCGTAGGACGGAGCATCCGACAAGCAACGTGGTCTCAGGCACAACCGTAAGTCGACCTAAGGGCGCCGTTGACAAGCCTGCACCACACAGTGCCGTACGCACTTACGAAGGCGGTGAAGGGCCGGGGACCGGCTGAAAGGTTGGAGCCTTACAACCTCCTTCCGATCACCTTTCCTGCGACAGTCATAAAACAAAGTCTTAAGTTGCAGTCAGAATTGCAGTCGTGACGAGCAGAAATCTCGTACACGACACTACTACGCAAGCGAGTCCCGATTTAACGGGAACGCTCACATATACAGTCCACTAGCTGAGCTGCGCATCGCGGCGGCTGAGATCCCCGCCCCTGGGTGCGACAAGCACAGACCAGACGAGCGCGGAAGAAAGTAAGACACACAGCGTGATTCACGTTCACAGGTATTTAACGCCTATTCGTGTCTCTTTCTGTTACAGGTTTACCAAACAGGATTAGCTGCAGCGGCGTCTGGCCGGGCAGACAATCATTATATAATCACCAATAAACCATAACATAATAAACGGCTTAGTCGAGTCACTCGACTAAGTGAAAATTAAATTAAAATCTGTATTCTTTTCACGACGTTCCTTCCCTCACGATCCGGACCACCGTTAGGCGAGGTTTTTTCAAACCTACTCCCCCTAACATAGTCAATAATGAAGTAGATCAACTGGTTCATTGAAAAATATACAATATTTAATAATGAAAAATTATTTATGCATTAATTTAAAAATTTATTAAATCTAATAATAAGTTCACCCAAAATTATACATTATTTATTTTAAAAAATTTGTTGTATCTGCCACAGTTTCCAAGAAAAAACCGCGTGATTTAGTAACGTGGTCACCCTCCATTATAAAATAGGGTGGTACGACTTTACTTGCAAAAACTTCCAGCTAATTCTTGCAAATTCTGCAAGGTGAAAGTATCACATACAAGCCTGAACAAATATGGCAGTGGGATATTGTGGAATAAGCAACTTTTTGTCTACTTGTTTGCGATGCATGCATGAAATTTTACATTTTATTTTCAGTAATGAATGTACCGGTTTAAAAAATTAATGGATAACAATTTTTAATATGTTAGTACTCAGAAATGTTCTACATACTTCCAGGAACAGCATCCATTTTGCAGAATTGAAATTGATGTCTTCTAAAAAATCTTGTACACTTTTCACTTTACGGTATGCACTGACGCTTACGCTCGACAAACGACTGACTAACGAAGCCAAAGTTTGGATCGCAATTGCCATCCAGGTATAAAATATGACTCATTTCATTTTCCCTACCCTAAAGAGACATCCTTAAACTGCCGATTCCAACGGGTAAAACCTCCATAACGAAAAATTATTTTTTGGGGTTTTGGCCACGTTTTCACGATTTGGGACCACTGTGCGTCGGGTGCAGAGGCGGATGGCTCTAAGGGTCGTCCGCGGGTACCGGACCGTGTGCAGGAACCTGCTTGGGGCGAGTTGAAGCGCCAGGCCCGGCAGTCCGTGGTGCACGCGTGGCAAGAGCGGTTGGCTCTGCCTACCGCGGTGCACCAGACGATCGGGCTGTTCGGCCACTCCTATGTGAGTGGCTGGACAAAGGCCATGGAAGCCTCACTTACAGGATGGCACAGGTGTTCTCGGGGCATGGCAGCTTCGGGAGATACCTGTGCCGGATAGGGAAGGAGCCGACGGCGCGTTGCTGCCATTGTGACGCTGAGCAGGACACGGCGGAACATACCCTCGAGGTATGCGCTGCATGGGAGGGTGAACGCCGTGTCCTGATCGGCGTCATCGGGCCGGATGTCTCGCTGCCGGGCATGGTGCGCGCCATGCTCGGCAGCGAGGAGAAGTGGAGGGCCGTGGCCTCCTTCTGCGAAATCGTAATGTTGCAGAAGGAGACCGCGGGAAGGGAGCAGCGTCAGCGGCGTGCTGAAGCTCGCGCTCGTTTGGTGGCGAAGAGCGTCGCCTGGGCGTCAGGCGACGCGGGCGGCCTCGGCGTGGCGCATGACTCCAGGCTGGGAGGGGGTTCCTGATAGAGCCCCCTCCCGCCATGCGGCGTGGGGTCGGACCGAATGGGGTGGCGGTGCCTCCTGTCGGGGGCCCGGCGCACGGGCGGCACCCTCGGTGGCCTGGTGCTGCCATGAGCCGCCGGCCTCCGAGGGGTAGAAAGGGTCGCGGCGGTTGCGAGTTGGGGCTCGCAGCCGCCACTAGACGCTGCCCCGGGACGGATGGCGGCAGGACGATGTGACCTCGTCCTGCCGCTATGAGACAGGGTGATTACCGGGGGTGGCCGTTTGTCCCCCCGCGGGTGGGCGCAAAGCGCGGGCACGGGGAGGATACCGGAAGTATACTTCAGGCGATTCCCGGTATCCTCCCAAATCGTGCGGAAGGGTCACCGTGGGGTTTTTAGTGGGTAGGTCCCGCGCCCGTTATAATGGGCGCGGGAAATCCCACACACCCCTCCCGCCTCTCCCCAAAGAGGTGGGAGGGAGTCTTTCGAAGATTTTCCCCACGAAAAAAAAAAAAAAAAAAAAAAATAAGGCCCGGCAGTCCGTGGTGCACGCGTGGCAAGAGCGGTTGGCTCTGCCTACCGCGGGGCACCGGACAGTCGGGGCTGTTCGGCCACTCCTATGTGAGTGGCTGGACAGAGGCCATGCCTCACTTACAGGATGGCACAGGTGTTCTCGGGGCATGGCAGCTTCGGGAGATACCTGTGCCGGATAGGGAAGGAGCCGACGGCGCGTTGCTGCCATTGTGACGCTGAGCAGGACACGGCGGAACATACCCTCGAGGTATGCGCTGCATGGGAGGGTGAACTGATAGGAGCCCCCTCCCGCCAGGCGGCACAGGGTCGGACCGGATGGGGTGGCATTGCCTCCTGTCCGGGTCCGGCGCACGGAGCGGCACCCTCGGTGGCCTGGTGCGGCCGTTAGCTGCCGGCCTCCGAGGGGTAGAAACGGGGTCGCGGCGGTTGCGAGTTGGGGCTCGCAGCCGCCTCTAGACGCGGCCCGGGATGGATGGCGGCAGGACGATGTGGCCTCGTCCTGCCGCTATGAGACAGGGCGATTACCGGGGGACCGTTTGTCCCCGCGGGTGGGCGCAAAGCGCGGGCACGGGGAGGATACCGGAAGTATACTTCGAGCGATTCCCGGTATCCTCACAAATCGTGCGGAAGGGTCACCGTGGGGTTTTTAGTGGGTAGGTCCCGCGCCCGGTATAATGGGCCCGGGGAATCCCACACACCCCTCCCGCCTCTCCCCAAAGAGGTGAAATCGAAGATTTTCCCCACGAAAAAAAAAAAAAAAAAAAAAAAAAAAGTCGCAACGTAATAACCACAAGCGCTGGATGAAGATTTTGGCACAGACGACGACAGGAGTGATCCATCCCATTGGATCGAAGAGTTTCGCGATCGTTGAAAGGATCGTACGTTTCGTGACCGCAATTTCGGAAGGCAGCGACACTTTAAAGTGAAATTGGTCGAACCTTGGATTCCAAATCAACCCAAGAAGTGAAATGGTTTCGCTGATGTCAAGCAATTTGCTTGTGGCAAGGCCGTGGTCGTCTGGATTTACGTCGTCTAATAAAGTGGAATCGTTACTTGCCCACTTTCGCAAAGAAAAGCCGCCCTTAGCGAGCAGCTGGTTTGTTTGATCGCGTATTTGCCGTAAGGCGGGGATGCTGTCGCCTCCAAACAGGAAGTCGTCGACATCTGTTTGTTCGTTGAGAACGGAAACTGCCTCAGGATAATTCGGGCCCTCATCCTCGATTAATTGTTTGAGGACGCGAAGAGCCAAATATGGAGCTGGAGTGGTTCCGTAGGTGACGGTGTGAAGATGGTATTCTTCGATAGGTTTAGAAGGTGAATCACGCCATAGGATTCGTTGATAATTCCTATCGCGAGGGTCTACCAGTATCTGTCGATACATTTTGGCGATGTCGGCTGTATAGACGTATTGAAACTGACGCCACCGAATCAGAATTGCTTGGAGATCCTGCTGTAGTTTCGGTCCGGTCAGTAAAATATCGTTCAAGGAAGTGCCGTTTGAAGAGCGACAAGAAGCGTTAAAGACCACGCGAAGACGTGTAGTTGAGCTTGTATCCCAGATTACCGCCTGATGCGGTAAATAATAGGTTTGGTTGAATGAATTGGAAGACGGGTCGATCCGGCTCATGTGCCCTAACGATTCATATTCGGCTAAAAAGTCGTGATACGATTGCGAAATGGTTGGGTTGCGCGAGAAACGGTTTTCCAAGGATCGGAGCCGTCTTAAGGCTCCCAAACGAGATTCGCCTAAATCACGAGGTGGTTCGGTTTTGAATGGTAGTCGCACGATATAGCGTCCGTCGGCCATGCTACTATGCGTGGTTTTAAAATGCGATTCGCACTTTTGGTCCTCAGGTGAGAGCGTCGCGGAGCACGGGAGGTCCTCAATTTCCCAGAAGCGTTGGAGGTTTTGGTCGAGGTTTTCTAACGCTGAGACATGATGGACATGAGTGGCTGGAGATATGGAATCGTGACGGAGAGAACCGGAAAGGATCCAGCCCAGCGTGGTATTCTGAGCGGTGGACGTGCACGCGGGTCCTTTTCTTACCCCGTGTAACAATAATTGCCCATACAGATCCGCTCCAACGATGAGGTCGATTGGATCGGGGCTCATGGGTTCCCTGTCGGCAAGATTAAGACCCGCAAGGTGAGCGCAGTTAAAATAGGTACTGTTTCGTGGGGGCACGTACTGTCCTCCGCTCACTTGAAGTCCCGCGAGACGGCACAGGGGCAAGGGGAGTCGGACCGCCCATTTATCTGTCTTGCTCACTTGCTCTCAGGCAGTCCACATGTGTGTGTAACTGCCGCGACGAATAGCGAGCTAGAGACCAATGTGTGCGTGGGAATACGTGTGCCCCTTCTACTTCTCCCGCGTTCCTTCCGCGGGACTTCAAGTGAGCGGAGGACAGTACCTGGTGAGTGATTTCATTATAATGACATTGGTCGTATATGCAGGTTCGTTCTCCTCCGACGGCGTAATAATAAGTGCGGCGACGTGACTGGCGTATGAGTCCGTTTCACCGATTCCGGTAACGTGTGTCTGTTGTTTGGTGCGGTTAAGGCGGAGCGATTGCGCTAAATGTTCCGTTATAAGCGTCCCGGAAGATCCTTCGTCGAGCAGGGCTCGAGCTTGGACGCATCGACCTTGAAGGGAGTGCACACGAACACGTGCTGTGCAAAGAAGTACGCTTGATTTAATGGGGGTTTCAGACGCTAAGTTGGAACTTACTTCAACTCTGTTATCGGAAGCGGTGGAACTGGTTCGTATGGCAGAATGTGCGACGTCCTGATTACCCGGAAAGTGCAACAGAGTGTGATGTCGGTGTCGACACTCCTTGCACTGGTGCGAATTTTGACATTGCGCGGATGAATGCTTCGAAGAAAAACAATTAACGCAGCGGTTCTGTTGTTTAACAATGTTGTACCGTTCTGAAGGAGTTTTTGATAAAAACGTCGGGCATTGAAATAACAAATGGTTTTGTTTGCAAATTGAACATGTAATTTTAACGGCGGTAGTGGAATGGATTGGGACTGCCTTCGGTTTAACGGGTTTGATTTTCTCCGGTTCGTTGAATTTGTCACGTTTGATCGTCGGCATCGAATCTAACGCGCGAATTCTTTTTTCTAAAAACGCGTCAAATTGTTCGTAGGTTGGGAAGTCGGTTGAATCGCCGATTTGAAATTCCCACGCTTTTCGCGAAGCTCGGTCTAATTTTTGTACTCCGAGAAATACGATCATGTCACTCCACGTTTCGACCGGTCGATTTAAATTTCGTAACATTTGGAGCGAGATATTTATATTATCGCGTAACGCTCTCAGGTCGTCCGGTGCTTCGGACGTAACGGACGGTAACGAAAACAACGTATTTAAATGAGTCGAAATTAACCGGTGTTTGTTTTCGTATCGAGACGTTAAGGTCTTCCACGCAATTTCAAAGTTATTACCGGTTACAGGCAAGTGACTGACAACGTGACTCGCTTCGCCCGACAGCGAAGAGTATAAAAAATGAAGTCGCTCGACGTTGGACAAAGATAGGTTGTTTATGACCATAGAGGAGAAACGGTCACGGAATGTTTCCCACTCTGCGAACGCTCCATCGAAAGACGGTAATTGAATCCGTGGAAGGTGAATCGTGGGCTGCGACGTCGTTGGATTTGAACTTACATTAACGGCTGGAGGTGTAGGCGTGACCTTGGCGAGGACCTCCGCCATGTAGTCCAATGCTTCCTGATACCGCTCCTCGAACTGGATGAAGTAATCTTCGGCAAAGTACGGCGTGCTGGCGTGCGTTTTGGCATCGGTGCTGGCGGCGATCATGGCATCCAATTCCTTACATTCACGATAAGTGTCCTTTAGCATCATCATCCGGTTTTGGATCGTGGCTGAGGTCATCTTTGCTTGCCCCATTTTTTTAAAATTGATGTAAACGACGAATCCTGCTCGGAAGAGATTGATGAAGTAGATGTAGACAAAGATTCTTCTGGAGAAGATTGTTTAATGGATTTGTTAGGATGTAAGGGTTTGATATTTTTATTTTAAACAAATCCCTTTGCCTACCTGCGGGTTCGGATCTCGAGGGAGAGGAAAGCTGGGGATATTAAAATCGCACAAACTATAATTTATTTTAAACTACATTATAATTTAAATGTAAATATAGACGTTAATAATACAAAAAAAATAAGAGAGGCGACTGGCAGACAGCAGAAAATTTCCGACCATCCCTGAGGCGACCATACCATTTAAACACTTCACTGTGAGACAAACAATTACTGGCATAAGCTTGTTACAACATTTGAAGCTCTTCTGTCGCAGTTTTATCGAGTTTGAAGTAAAATGTAATGCTTGCTCTTTGTTTCATTATTTTTCCGTGACGACCACACCAAACACTAACTAGCATCAATGTCAAGGACTTTTGATTGCGTTATCCGATTTTTCGTATTTGTTAACAGTTGCTAGGAGACAAATTATGCTTTGAAAAAATAATAACACGAGTTAGATGGCGCTTACACAGCGCGAGTTGCGAAAGCAGTCTGAGAACTTACTGAAGATACTGTGTACGTATGGTATTCATACGCTCTCTATACATTTGCGTCGTAACGCTTGTTCGAAATTGAACCTTGGTTTTTCTAACTCGCATTAATTCGCGTAACGGACTCTGCGACCGAGAATCCTCTGGGCGGTCACGTATATTTAAATAGTGTTTAAATAACGCGTTAATTCGTTATTAAGAAACGGCGGTTAAATTCTCGCGTGATCTATGGAAAAAAGGGGACATTTCTTATACGGTGTTGTCCTCAGTGTTCGCGACATTCCAGAGCCTTCTTTGCGTCGTAACCTGCTTCGGGAGCAATACCGTGTAGAAAACATCCAAATTTACCTTCAATCATAGTCACGCGATCGGCCCAGTAACGGTTCCATGAGAACAGGTGTTACTACGCCGAAATAACAGAGAGGATACAAGATTAATACGAGACAGACAATCTCCTCTCGCGAACGCGCACAAGAGGGTCCGTCTCGACAATCACTTGCTATCTGGTTCTCGACGAGTTCGCTTCGTCCAAGCCGACCTCGTCCAACACCGCGATCACGATATACGCGCAATTAAATCCGTTTAATTGTATAGTTACACCACAGAACCGAAACGGAACGAAATTAAGACTGTGGTAAATTCGAAAGAATTAACCTAGTCGGATTTCGTACCTCACGGTTTCGTGAGTTTAGTGATCGTTGTGTGAACAGAACCGTTCTGGAATCAAACGCAGCATTGAAACAATTTACAGTGAACAACCGGTGGCTGATCATAATCGTGTGTGCACTTAAATAGTGTTCGATTATCGCCACCGTTGCGTCAATTGTTTCATAGCATAAGCGATTTCCACATTAACAACCAGTGGCTGATAACAATCATCGTAACACTTAAATAGTGTTCGATTGTCGCCACCGTTGTGTGGAAGGCACGTACCGCTGTAATCAGCTGTCGTGCAACGAGAACCGAGAAAACATCTCGGTTTTCCTTGAATTTTTGTGCGATTCAAACACTCTGATAGGGGCCTTTTGGCGTATACCCTGAGTGGGATTGTCGTTTCCGAGGGTCGAAATCTCAGTTTGAGTACCACCCCCATAGGGGCCTTATTTGGCGCATTCCCTGGGTACTCTCGGCTGAATTCGATTAGCTCGAACGTCGGTCACTCATCACCAGTGTGTACGGACACTCGGTGTAGAGCGACGTTCAAGAGGGCGCCGTGGTGTAAGCACCTTAACGTTCAGACGCTTCTAGCGCAGTTAAGGGCTTGCATCACACCGGTCCCGTACGGACCAGGAAACGACGCTGAATCACGGAGTGGACAAGTTTTGGAGCCTTACAACCTCCAACTGTTGTCACCTCCAGCCAAAATTCAAGCCAGCAGCAGTGGGAAGATCGAGGCTCAAATCTTGTCTTCCCCATCTGCTATTAAAAGTTTCCAGAACTGCAGTCGAACGTTTCTCGATCACACGAGAAACGTTTAAGAATACAGATCCACTAACACAGTTGCGTATCGCTGTGAAGGAATCCCGCTCCTGTTTATCATAAACAGAGACAGGAGCGTGTGGATTGAAGCGAGTCAGACAACGCGACGAGCGTTGTCAAGTATTTTCAACCAAATTTCGGTCTCTTTTGTTGCAGAAGACCGAGACGAGAGCCGTAGTGGCCTACGGCGCGGCCAGGTTTTTTACGATTTTTCCTGGCGATTTAAAAAATTCTAAATTTCTTCATTTTTGTTTTATTTAATCTTGTTTTTTTTATTAAATTTCAAACATTTTAAATAAACGGCCTAGTCGATTGCCTAGGCGAAAGAAATTTACAGTGTACCGATTCACTTTCCCACACATTCCCACTCCCTTGTAATTCGGACTCAACGTTAAAGGGTGAGAGCGATAACAACTCGCACCTATTTTAACAAATAGTATTCAATTTGAACGCCATTTCTATCGGACAGAATAATTTGGATGCGCCGTAAGAAATGACGAAGCTTTTCTATTTTAAATTGACAACCAATCGTAATTCATACAGTTAGTTGCAAAATATAATCGCACAAGTCGTCGTGTTATCTGGAACTACCAATAATCTCAACCGTACGTCATTACCGTCTACCTTCACTTCTAGGAAACCCCTTTAAGAATCTTTTGTGTTTTCTTGATTTAGACAAACAGAACGGCTGGAATCATGGAAGCAATTAGAACACTTTTTCGATACACGATTGAATACGAGGCTCTGTACTGATACTAATTTTTACTGTTTCTCGTTGTAAAAGTTTGTGGATATTTCTGAAGGAGTAATAAATATATACGCGACACATCACTGCAAGAAAAATACCAGAGAACATTTAAAACATGCGTTTTTTAGTAGAAAACCACCTGAAGATCTGACGTGTAATTCAATCCTTTTTTAATCTCAGAGATGAAAAAAAAACGAGGAAAAAGTGATACTTAAAATTCAAAAAGCTGCCAGTGGTTAAAAAATGAAGATATTAAGTGTTTTTTAATTCGGACTGTAATTGTATCTTCAGTAACTAGAATACGTTTTAATTTCTTTGTTTGAAATGAGCAGAACAGTCTCTATATACCGGAAGTATGCTTCGAGCGATTCCCGGTACCCTTCCAAATCGTGCGAAAGGGTCAACGTGGGGTTTTTCTATAATTTTTTTTCAAGTGTTAACTATATAACAATAGTCCATATTTACATATAAATGTTACAAGAGTATCTTAGAAATTTTCCTAAATTTTTTACAAATAACATATATGTATCGTAATAACTAAAAAACTATAAAAGGTATATTGTTCATTATCCACGGGCTAATTATGTTCAAAGTCTAATCAAACCTTGAAATGAGAACATAAAACGTAAATGTAAAATTACATTGAAATTCTTTAAGTTGTTTAGACTCAATCGTATTAATAATATAGGTATATAAACGCACATTCAGAAGCATAGTAAGACAAAATTCCTTATTTTTTAATAGTTCAAATATGATCAGGGGGCCTTCAAACGTGCATTTCCGTAAAAAAAATTTTCAAAATTTGTTTTCATTCTGGTACTTTGTTTACACATACATATGTGCCTACATCGGTAGGAAGAATAAATGCCTGGGCAGCAATAGAGTGGACCTTAGTTATACTTATTGAAAAATTTTTGTCGGAACAATCCCAGGAATTGTGAAAATTTTTTAAATTTTGTAACCCGTTTTTCTCCATTAAATCTCCATGCATTGCTGCCATACATTTTAATACTACTTAGAATTCGTCTTCTTACACTTTTATAAGGATATAAAAATAAAATTTTGAATTTTCTGTTTTTTATAAACTGCGATCCTAAAATTTCAAAAATTAATTGCGAGAAAAAATATACTTTCTCACATTATATTTACTTCGTTAAATAGGCCAAGTTTTTCCTATACTATTTTTTTATATGTTTGTAAATAACGAAGATATTTAGTGTTTCTATTTCAATCATCATAAGATATAAAATCAAAAACAAGCGAATATACCGTATAAAATGAAAAGCCTTGAAACTAAAAAAAGGAAAATGCAGTAAAATGAAAAATGAAAATATAATACGTCAATTCGTCTCTATCGATCTGAACTTCGTACAAACCTTGCGCAACAATTGCGTTCAACATTTAATGACTGCGTGCTTGATGTGAGTACGGTACATTGGGACGGAAAACTTTTACCAGCTTTACATGGGGCAAGAAAAGTCAAGAGAGTACCAGTAATTATCATGTATGATTGCCATCATTCCACGTAACAGTGGGAATGATCAAGCCTCTGTGGTATATGACTCATTAGAAGAATGGTGCAACAAAGTTCAAGCACTTTGCTATGACACTACATATTTCAACGTACGCTGGACGTTTCCAAGGAGTTTGCGTTCTACTGGAACAAAAATTAAACAGGGATATCATATATTTACTCCATAGGCATCGTATATGTGAGATTATTCTACAGAATGTATTTAACGGAAAACTATCAAAATCTTTGGCTGCCAGTGCTCCACTATACAACAAGTTTCAAGAAACATAATCAAAAATTGATAAATTGAGATTTGTATCCGGAATTGGAAATAAATATGTCCACCAAACAATTCAAACTACAGTAGTTCAAGAAATGATGCAATTTTCAACAAATATCCTATAAAATCAGCAACAGCCACGAGAAGATTATAAAGAAATTTCTTGAACTTGGTATTATTTTCATAGATGGAGACCCCCACCAAAAAATATAAGTTTTTCGAGCTCCAGGAGCTTTTCATCACGCTCGATGGATGGCTAAAAAGCTTTGTATTGCTTGAAAATGTATTCATTCAAGGAACAATTTAATTTAAGTGATGAAGAAGAAAGTGGAATTAGAGGTATTTGTATCTTTTTCGCATAAAAGTTTATTTAATAACATGGATTAAATGTTCAACGACGATGGAAGCTTCACACCACTGGTTTGGAATTCGTTACAGAATCTCATACGTTTTATTAGATTGGTTGAAGAAGTAAGCAAGGTGGAAATAAAGAAATTTTTCTCAACCACTTGTGGTTCTTAACATCGGAAGCATTAGAGCATTATCTTTTTTGATAACAAAGTCCGAAAAGCACAGACGTTATGAGTGCTGGAGGCAATGGATCATCGAGGCCATAGATGACTCTAGCAAAGTTAATGAAAATTTGGTACTGGGTAGATATAAAAAACTATATTAACAAAGTATTGGACCATTACGTTTTCTTAACGAGGCCACAAGATTTTTTGAAAGAGAATTTCCATGTCAACTTTATTTTTAAGGGAAAGATCCTGACACGTGGGAAGATGACTGACGATTATAATGACACTGCTAAACGTGAAGTTAAACTTATGGAAGAATACAATTAATTATTATCCAAAAAATTGAGGAAGAAAAACAATTTTATATAATAAATAATTCTCTGGAACACCGGAAAACAATTTCCTAATGTGATAAAACATAATTTAATGACAGACATTTTAACACAAGAAGAATAATTGTCTTTTTTAATCTTTCTAAATATTCCTTTAATGCTTTAGAATTGCTTTTTTTTATGTTGCATTATAATTTTCTACTATAAATAGACCGATTGAACAGAAATATGTAAATTATATACATATCGTCGTTATTTGTGGATATGTAACAAAAATTGTTCTAAACAAGCATTTTAATGTGAATCTTAATGTAACCCTCAAAGAAAAAATGTTTTTTTTCTATAGTCAATTTTTGAAATTTCTCCAGTCTTATTTTTTGTTTAGAATGCAATGATATATTTTTTGTCTATATTTTTATACAGCGTAAAAATACGAATTCGGCGATATACAAAACTGTATATAAACTGTGAATTAAAACGGAGAAAAACGAATTACGCAAATTAAAAATTTTCAATTTTGATGTGTCACGCCTCTCGTTCTCCGATTGTAGACCGTTAGATTTGTTACTTTGTAGACCGTCAAAGGAGGCCGTGGGCCGCGGGCCGCCAGTTCGGACCGGGTGCAAAAATCGATCGGCTGCACGTGTCCGTGGAACATCGTCGAACGATCGAGAAGGTTCCACGGCACGCGCCGGAAGTTTTGCACCCGGCAATGAAAGAGTTAAAGACGATCGGGTCTGGGGATATAGCCTGGCCCCTGACGCCAGGTCAGAGTCAGAGTCAGAATCAGAGATCGTCAGTGTCAGTCAGTTTTGTGTTATTCAGATCTCCAATTTTGTCGGTCTGTACCCTGATATAAAATAAAGAACATTTTAACCTGAATTAGAGTACCAGTTCCATCACCTCTCTCCAATTGTCTACAGAAATCTGTAGAAGTGGGATAAAGAACTTGCTTCCTCTGACGAGATACGATCGCGAGCGACCAAGGAGAATTGTGTTAATTGTCCTGCCCAAAGCAGTCTGATCGTGGAATAATTGCGTCTCATTACAGGGCAGTGCGGTTTTAACATATTGTGTAGCGAGAGGATCCAGCATTGGTGCAATTGTGTGGAACTGAGCTGACGTTAATCGTACCAGCGTTGATGGTCGAAGACGGCACGAGTAACAGTTGAAAGAGCTTCTGCGTACGAAATTTAGGAGCCGTAAAGCTCAAATCAGAATTGATTCTGAGATTGAGGAGTTCGATAGTGACATTTGGAATGTAATTTGCGGCGGGAAAGAAATGGCTCCAGCAAACGACGAGAGGAGTAAAGAAGAAGCAACTAGACCGGTTGTTCGGGACGGCAGACAGGGAGAGCGATTCTGCAGCACGAGAATTGGAACGCTAGTGAGAGGAACGCGATCTTCGCAGCGGGGAGTTGAGCTCCCTGCGCCGTGAACAAGCTGGATTGAGAATCATTTGATGGACAGCCCAGATTGTCACCGGTAGCAGTCAGGCGCTGTCCAGAAAAGATATACGTGCCATCAGCGATTTATTGGGTGAATTTGACGGCCACGACGGCACGTATTGGAAGTGAGCAGCAGGTACGACTCTTTGCGAAACACGTATGAGCTTTAGATGACAAGGCCACGAATTTTGGTTAGCCTGAGATTGAAGGACGCGCCGCCAGTTGGTTTCACTCAAGAGCGGAAACATCTCGTAAATGGACATCGAGACGCTGTTGCAGGAGATGAAGTCCATGTTCGATCATCGTCCGAATAAGCAGCGGCGCGCAAAGAGTTCGAAACCAGGTGGACTGTGGCGAACGCTTCGCGATTGCCACCACGATAAGGTGATTTGGGAATCGGTACCGATCCCGAACGATGAATTAATTGATTACCCTCCTATCGACGGGATCACCGACTTGCGGGCTTCGACCAGGCCTGAATGTTATGTCTGAAACTACGGCAGATTTATTGAGGCGTCGAGAACATTACAGTCGAACCAAAGAAGATTGTTCCCGGTGAACGGAACAAGTTATCAACAAGTGCACAATGACCTTGAGGAGAGGTAGCCGGAGGCGCAGAGGAAACCAGTGCGGTGTTTCTAACTGTGGGAACCGGACATATTTCTCGAGATGCCCAAAACCGAAACAAAGAGAGTCCGATCCTGTTTTGGGTGCGGGCCGACGCCCATCACCCGGAATTGCTCATGACGAATGCCGAATCTGCGAGAAGGAAGCAGCGCACGGAGGAACCGGAGTGCGACCACTTCAACAAACATTGTTCAACCAACCTTCCAGCGCCGTACCTCTCCAGCTGAGTTATAGCGTGTAAATTTGATAAATAACAACCACTTACGTAAGTATATTAAGCGCCATGTTAGATTCCGACGCGATTAGTTTTGTATTAAAAATAGTTTTGTCCCGGTAGAAGCGCGGACTCCGTTGCCGAATAATCCAGGAATTTGCGGGAATCAACGGCTCGCGCAATGGAAATTTCAGGCCTTTTTAATGGGGAAGTCGACGCAGAGGGAATCCCCATTGTTCAACATTTTACGTAGTTCCGGAAGAGATACAATGTCGTTTATAGCAGTACTCTGGTCGGGATTTCTTCCTCCCACCTGATTGCAGAAATTAGTTCGAGGACGGGCCTGTATCTCGGAGAAGTAAATCGCTAAAAGAAGTAGACACAGCTACAACACAAATTATGAATATCGATTGCATTAATGAACCGTTTACCACTTCTGAGAAATCACATAATCCCGAAATTGACCCCGCGATTGTTGGAAGACATTACGACTCATACGCGGTAGATTACATAAAACGATGAATCTGAGTACGAACACGTCGATTTCGAAATGAAAATTGTCCTGAAACACGCACAATAATTAGTTTTAGACTGCGCGACTTTCGTACGCGGATAAGGAGAAAAGTGCAAATTATTTTAGACGATTTGTTGAAACGTGGAATATAATATTTACCGAGCTGAATCTCCGCATAGCAGTCCGGATTGTTTTAGTCAGGAAAAAGAGCGGCGAAACTGACTTGCGTGACTACCGCGAACTAAATAAAATCACGATTAAAGATAATTTCAGCCAATTAGTAATTACGATAACATTGATCGATTGAAGGTAAACGCTACTATACCACTCTGACTTTGAGGGTGATGGCTATTATATCGCTGCATGGCGGAAGAATCGGTCGAATCCACATCTTTAACGCTCTCGACACAATATAATTTTGTATTGTCCCTTTGCCAATCCAATGCGCCGAAAGTTTTTGCACGGTTCATTAAGAAGCTGTATTCGACTCCAATCAGAACAGAAGGTGCTAGTCTATTTCGACGACTTTTGATTGCCACCGAAACTCTTGACGAACATTTGCAAATTTTGATGGAAGCCTTCAATTGCTGGAAAATCGATTAGTTTTAATTGAATAAATGTACTATACAGACAGAAATCGATTATTTAGGATACCGAGTGGACGCGTCGGGAAGGATTCAACTTGAACTATAGCAATATTGAGTCTGTTATCAATATCCGATACCGCGCGCAACGCGAAGGATGCGCTCCGTTTTGTATCCTCGCCAGCTACTTCCGTCGTTTCATACCAGGATTCTCGCTTATTGGCGAAGCCTTTATACAATCGTGGTTGCAAGGGCTAAGTTCATATTCGGGGAAAAAGAAACGAGGCCTTCTGAGACTCGAAAAGGCAATTAGCAAGCCAATTCTCTATTTACTCCCGACCGCCGAAACGGAGTCTCATTGTGATTAGCATCGATCGGGCGCAATGTTGCTCCGTGAAGCAGGAGATTTGGATATTTTAACCGATCGCGCTATAGCCAACGGACAACACTCGACGCAGTTGAAGCGTCGTTATAGCTTCGAGCTGGAGTGCTCTCGCGGTAGTGAACGCTAAACGTTTTAAAGTCTACCTGAGCGGAATACGGTTCCGGAATTATTACCGATTGCGATAGCTTCCGTTTAACACTAGGTAAGCAGAACGTGAATCCAAGAATTTCTCGTTGGGCTTTACCTGCAGTGATTTCGACTACGAAATTCATCGCATAGACCGGGGAAAAGAATGAATCACGTAGATGCGCTCAGCCGTTGTCACAGCGTGCTAGTAATTGAGGGCAATACCTTCGAGCAAACACTGTCGGTGTAAGCCAACAAAGATCCGATAGGAAAATTCGAGACCAGTTGGAAGGGGAGTTAAAGGCACTGAATCTTCGCGACGGACTTCCGTGTACCGGAAAGATAGGACAAAGAAGCTGCTATTTTACGTACCGCGATCGATGAAGATAACGTGATTCGCATGTGTCACGACGATCTCTGGGCAATGGCAAGACAAAGCTGTTAGTAATCTACAGAAATTGTATTGGCTTCCGAACCTGCGGGTGCTGTTGGCGAGTATATTTGTAATTGTTTGCGATGTATTGAATTTCGCCATCGGATGGTAAACAGACGGACATCTGCATACTACCTAAGAAAGCGTGCCATTTCACAATTATCCATCTGACCACATTTAGGCCACTTCAGGAGAAGACAGGGAGGGTTACAAACATATACTGGCTATAGTTGCCGACGGGTTTACAAAATTCATTAAACTATACGCATGTAAGTCAACCGGTTCCCAAGAGGTAATCAGGTTTTAAGGGAATATTTCCGCCTCTACAGCAGACCGGAACGAGTAATTACTGATCGCGAACCGCGTTCAGCATCAAGCGGTTTTAAAGACTTTTAGAGACTGAGGGCATTGGGCCATATTTTGATTGCGGTTGGCACACCGGCAAATGGGCAACATGGTTCAATCGTAATAACCTGATGATAGCAAAGTTGAGCGAAACCCCAATAAATGGACCAGGCTTGAACAGGTCGAATTTGCGATAAACACAGTTTGCCGAGCGACGAAAGACACGCCTAGTCGATTATTGTTTGGCGTTGAGGTAGTAGGAAAGCCACAATGATTACCTGCGGCTGGATACGGACGGCCTCAAGCGAAGCTTAGGACTTAGAGGAAACTGCGGAAGGCAGCGAAGCCATTCGGAAAATACAAACAATCAATGAAAATTATAATAGGAAACATAAGGAGGCATTTAGTAATAACGGTGAGACTACGTCATGATTAAAAAATGTCGATACGTCAGCGGGCGTAAACAAAAACTATTGCCTAAGTTTCTAAGGCTATACGAGGTAACGAAAGTTTTAGATTGCGACCGATATGTAATTGTGATATTGAAGGATTCCAAATAACAAAGGTCTACAGCGGCGTTTATCACCGGACAATATGAAAACCGTATATCGCGACATGACATTGGCCTTTAGGATCGGGTTAGCCGAGACGGCTAACAGGTCAGGATGGCCGAACTGTAGACCGTTAGATTTGTTACTTTGTAGACCGTCATGAGGCGGGGTCGCGGTCGCCGTTCGGACCGGTGCAGATCGGTTGCACGTCCGTGGAACATCGTCGAACGATCGAGAAGGTTCCACGGCACGCGCCAAAGTTTTGCACCCGGTACGAAAGAGCGTAAAGACGATCGGGTCTGGGGATAGGTAAAGCCCGGGCCCCGATCGCCAGAAGTCAGAGCTGAGCAGAATCAGAGATCGCCAGTATAGCTGCTTCAGCACTCAGATCTCCGTTAATTTGTCGGTCTGTACCTGGATATAAAAATAAAGAACATTTTAACCTGAATTGTGGAGTACCAAAGTTCCTACCACCTCTCCAATTGTCTACACGATTGTAGACCGTTAGATTTGTTAGCACAGCAGACCGTCAAAGGGAGGCCGTGGGCCGCGGGCCGCCAGTTCGGACCGGGTGCAAAAATCGATCCGGCTGCACGTGTCCGTGGAACATCGTCGAACGATCGAGGAAGGTTCACGGCACGCGCCGAAAGATTTGCACCCGGTACGAAACAAAGACGATCGGGTCTGGGGATATATAAGCCCGGGCCCCGATCGCCAGAAATCAGAGTCAGAGTCAGAATCAGAGATCGTCAGTGTCAGTCAGTTTTGTGTTATTCAGATCTTCCGTTAATTTTTGTCAGTCTGTACCCTGATATAAAATAAAAACATTTTAACCTGAATTGTAGTACCAAAGTTCCTACCACCTCTCAATTGTCTACAGAAATTCCAGAATGGGATAAAGAACTTGTTTCCTCTTGACGAGATACGATCGCGAGCGACTAAGTGAGAATTGTGTTAATTGTCTCGCTCAGCAGTCTGATCGTGGAATAATTGCGTCTCTCGACATGGGGTAGTGCGGTTAACATATTGTGTAGCGAGAGGATCAGCATTGGTGCAATTGTGGCAGACTCGAGCGACGTTAATCATTGCAACAACATGTCGAAGGATTACACGAGTAACGAGTTGAAAGAGTTTCTGCGTGTACGAAATTTAGCGATGTCAGAGCAAAATCAAATTGATTCTGAGATTGGAGGAGTTCGATAGTGACATTTGGAATGTAATTACGGCAGGGAAAGAAATGGCCCAGCAACGACGAGAGGGGAGGAAGAAAAACAACTATGAACCGGTTGTTCCGGGACGGCAGACACAGGGAGAGCAGTCACAGCAGCACGAGTGGAACTAGTGCAGAAGAACGCGATCTTCTGCAGCCCCGGGAAGTTGAGCTCCTGCGCCGTGGAACAAGCTGGATTAGTAATCGATTGATGGACAGCCCAGGATTGTCAATGGGTAGCGATCGGGTGCTTCGTCCAGAAATATGAGTGTACGTGCCGTAGCGATTTATTAGGTGGGTGATGGCCACGACGGCACGTATTGGAAGTAGAACGCGGAGTACGACTTTTGCGAAACGTATGAGCTGAACGACAAGGCCACACGAATTTTGGTTAGCTCCAGATTGAAGGACGCCGCCAGTTGGTTTCACTCAAGAGCGGAACATCTCGTAATGGACATCGAGACGCTGTTGCAAGGAGATGAAGTCATGATTTGATCATCGTCCGAATAAGTTAAGCGGCGCGCGAGAGTTTCGAAACCGGGGTGTGGACCGCGGGCGAACGCTTCTCGGATTACCACCACGATAAAGGTGATTTTGGGGAATCAGTACCGATCCCGAACGATGAATTAATTGATTACCTCATCGACGGGATCACCGACTTACGGCTTCAGGACCAGGCCGGAATAATGCGGTTCGAACCACGGCGATTTATTGGGAGGCGTTCAGAACATTACAGTCAGACAAAGAAGATTGTTCGGTGAACGGAAACAAGTTATCAACAAGTGGCACAGCGACCCGAGGGGAGAGGCGAAGCCGAGCGCAGAAACCAGTGCGGTGTTTCAACTGTGGGAACCCGGACATATTTCCCCGGATACCCCAAAACCGAAACAAAGAGAGTCCGGATCCTGTTTGGGTGCGGGTCGACGGCCCGCATCAATCGGAATTGCCCGCGACGAATCTGCAGATCTGCGAGGAAGGAAGCAGCGCACGGAGGAACGGCGTTACTTCAACAAACATTGTTCGTAGCCCTTCAGCGCCGTACCTCCTCCAGCTGGTTATAGCGTAATTGATAAGAACCAATCACTATTGTAAGGTATGTATTAAAGCGCCATGTTGAATTCCGGATCGCCGATTAGTTTTATTAAAAAATAGTTTTGTCCCGGTAGAAGCGCGGACTCCGTTGCCGAATAACATTCAGAATTTGCGGGGAATCAACGGCTCGCGAATGGAAATTTCAGGCCTTTTTAATTGCAGAAGTCGACGTAGAATCCCTATTAGTCTTGTACGTAGTTCAGGAAGATACAATGTCGTTTATGGCGGTACTCGGTCGGGATTTTCCTCCACCCATTGGTGAAATTGTCTTTCGAGGACAGGCTCATGTGTGATATCTCGGAAGTAAATCGCTAAAAAGTAGACATAGCCACAACACAAATTATGAATATCGATTGCATTAATGAACCGTTTACCACTTCGAAGTGGCTAGTAATCGAAATTGACCCCGCGATTGTTGAAGACATTAAGGACTCATACGCGGTAGATTACATAAAAACGATGAATTTCAGTACGGAACACGTCGATTTCGGAAATGAAAATTGTCCTGAAACACGCACAGCCAATTAGTTTTTAGACCGCGGCGACTTTCGTACGCGGATAAGGAAAGTGCAAATTGGCTACAGACGATTTGTTGAAACGGAATATAATACGGCCGAGCGAATCTCCGTATAGTCCGATTGTTTTAGTCAGGAAAAAGGCGGCGAAGCTCGACTCTGCGTGGACTGCGAACTAAATAAAATCACGATTAAAGATAATTTCCCCAGCCAATTAATTGACGATAACATTGATCGATTGGAAGGGTAAACGCTGCTATACCACACTTGACGAAGACGGCTACTATAATGTTCGCATGGCGGAAGAATCAGTCGAATCCACATCTTTTGTAACGCCTCTCGGACAATATGAATTCTTGTATTGTCCGCTTTGGGTTAACCAATGCGCCGGATTTTTGCACGGTTCATTAAGAAGCTGTATTCGGATCTAATCAGAACAGGAAGGTGCTAGTCTATTTCATTGACTTTTGATTGCCACCGAGGCTTTCATGACGAACATTTGCAAATTTTACGGAAGTCTTCCAGAATTGCCGGAAAAAATCGATTAGTTTTTTAAATTGAATAAATGTACTTTCGCGCAGACGAAATCGATTATTTAGGATACCAGTGGACGTTCAAGGGATTCGACCGAACGACAGCAATATTGAGTCTACTATCAATTATCCGATACCGCGCGCAACGCGAAGGATGCGCTCCGTTTGTATCCCTCGCCCAGCTGCTTCCGTCGTTTCATACCAGGATTCTCGCTTATTGCGAAGCCTTTATACAATTTGGTTAAGCAGGAGCTAAGTTCATATTCGGGAAAAAGAAAACGGGGCCTTCGAGACCCTGAAAGGCAATTGCTTAAATAAGCCAATTCTCTCTATTTACTCCCCGACCGCCGAAACGGAACTTCATTGTGACGCTAGCGCATCGGGATTTGGCACAATGTTGCTCCAGAAGCAGGAGACGGATATTTTTAAACCGATCGCGTATTATAGCCAACGGACAACACCGACGGAAGCGAAGTACCATGGCTTCGAGCTGGAGGTCTCAACGTTAGTGAACGCGCTAAAACGTTTTAAAGTCTACCTGAGCCGGAATACGGTTCCAATTATTACCGATTGCGATAGCTTCCGTTTAACACTTCTAGGTAAGCAGAACGTGAATCAAGAATTTCTCGTTAGACTTTGTACCTGCAAATTTCGACTACGAAATTCACCATAGACCCGGGAAAAGAATGAATCACGTAGATGCGCTCAGCCGTTGTCACAGCGATGCTAGTAATTGAGGCAATACCTTCGAGCAAACACTGTCGGTGTGTCAAAATAAAGATCCCGAGATAGGAAGAATTCCAAGGACCAGTTGGAAAAGGGGAGTTAAAGCCAATTCGAACTGCGCGACGGACTCGTGTACCCGGAAAGATAGGACAAAAGCGCTATTTTACGTACCGCGATCGATGAAGATAACGTGATTCGTACGTGTCGATCTCTCGGGCACGTAGGGCAAGACAAAGTTGTTAGTAATCTACAGAAATTGTATTGGTTTCGAACCTGCGCGGAAAGGTTAAGGAGTATATTTGTAATTTCCCTCCTCCATGTCGGATGGTAAACAGACGGGACATCTGCATAGCCACCTAAAAGAAAGCGTGCCATTTCACCATCCATCTGGACCATTTAGGGCCATAGAAGACAGGGAGGTTACAAACATATACTGGCTATAGTTGACGGGTTTACAAAATTCATTAAACTATACCCATGTAAGTCAACGGTTCCCAAGGGTAATCAGGTTTTTAAGGGAATCTTTCCGGGCCTACAGCAGACCGGAACGAGAAGTAATTACCGATCGCGGAACCGCGTTCACATCAAGCGGTTTTAAAGACTTTTTTTTTTTTAGAGACCGAGGCATTGGCCATATTTTGATTGCAGTTGGCACACCTCAGGCAAATGGGCAAATAGAGGCGGTTCAATCGTGTAACTCCGATGATAGCAAGAGATTGAGCGAAACCCCAAATAAATGGGACCGTGTGCTTGAACAGGTCGAATTTGCGATAAACAACACAGTTTGCCGAGCGACGAAAGACACGCCTAGTCGATTATTGTTTGGCGTTGAGCAGGCAGGAAAGCCACACGATTACCTGCGGCACGATACACGGACGACCTCAAGCGAAAATAGGGACTTAGAGGAAATCCGCGGGAAGGCGGCGGAAGCCATTCGGAAAAATACAAACAATCAATGAAAATTATTATAATAAGTATAAGGAGGCATTTGTGGCTGCGGCATGGGGAACTACGTCATGATTAAAAATGTCGATACGTCAGCGGGCGTAAACAAAAAACTATTGCCTAAGTTTGGGGGCCATACGAGGGTAACGAAAGTTTAGATTGCGACCGATATGTGAATGAGGATATTGAAGGATTCCAAATAAGCCAAGGCCTTACAGCGGCGTTTATCGCGGACAATATGAAATGTATATCGCGACATGACATTGGCCTTTTGCGATCGGGTTAGCCGAGACGGCTAACAGGTCAGGATAGCCGAACTGCAAACCACCGTTAGATTTGTTGCTTTGTAGACCGTCAAAGAGGCCGTGGGCCGCGAGCCGCCAGTTCAGACCGGGTGCAAAAATCGATCGGCTGCACGTGTCGTGGAACATCGTCGAACGATCGAAGGTTCCACCTTTGCGCCGGAAGTTTTCCGGTACGAAGAACGAACGATCAGGATGCGGGATATATAAGCCCGGGCTGATCGCCAGAATCAGAGTCAGTCAGAATCGAGATCGTCAGTGTCAGTCAGTTTTGTGTTATTCAGATCCGTTAATTTGTCGGTCTGTACCTGATATAAAATAAGAACATTTTAACCTGAATTGTAGTACCAAAGTTCCTACCACCTCTCCAATTGTCGCGATCAATTTCAGATTTTGCGTAGGTTACTTTTTCATCTTAATAGCATAATCCTAGGGGTGTCCCAACAAAAAATCCCAATGTTTAAAAAATATGTGGCTCTGAACCACAAGACTACGTATACGAAAGGTAGGACCTGAAAAATTCGAAGGTGATGTTAGCGTCCTCTTCGAATTAGTATTGATGGGCAGACAGCTGCTTAGTATATGCGTAATTACATGTTAATTCGACTATGGGAGGGATTGGAAAAAGGCAATCCAGTACATATAGTGCTCACATAAATGACTTCAAGCTCTAGGACCAGCCTCGGTCATTTATGTAGGCATGGTTAGTTCTCAGGATTCAACGGAGATAAGGGAAGAGAGGATAAGTGCAAGTAAAGATACAATAGCTGGCACCCGAAACCATATATAAAATGTAGGGATAACGTCCGGCATCAAGTTGCACTCTCTGACACGCTCGATGACGCTCGAAGCCGCTTGGCTTCTAAAAATTGGTGGGGATAACTCTGGTCATTTATGTGAGACAGACATCCATTCACTCTATGTGGGCACTACTGGTAGTAACAGACGGCAGGTCAGTGTCCAAAGGAAACTGCTCCTCCAGTTTCACGTGAAATAATGCATAGACACCTTGTATATGAGTTCGGGCGCTTCGTATACCTTTGAGGATTCGAGAAGGAAGGTGAATATAAGTCTTTCGTCTTCTTGCTATTACTTTCCAACCTATATAGGTATAAAGTGCCATAATAAAACAAATTTCAAAAATTTTTTACGGAAGTACACGTTTTAAG
Organism: Colletes collaris; assembly: GCA_030068185.1. NCBI lineage: Eukaryota > Metazoa > Arthropoda > Insecta > Hymenoptera > Colletidae > Colletes > Colletes collaris. The sequence goes on along the minus strand of JASGYR010000197.1, from coordinate 95,474 downwards.
TCCTCCTGATCATATGTTAACTATTTTAAAAAAAAGACATTTTTTTCACTATGCTTATGAACGTGCGTTCATATAGTATGTATACTATTAATAACGATTGAGTCTCAACAACCGAATGAATTTCCTCAATGTAATTTCACATTTAAGTTTTATGTTCTCATTTTTTAAGGTTTGATTAGATTTTTGAACATAAGTTGCCTGTTTATAAATTTAGAACAATATACCTTTTATAGTTTTTTAGTTATTCCTGAAACGTATACGTCCTTTGTAAAGAAATTTTTAAGAATATTTTTATAAAATCTTTACGAAGGATTACGTAATAATCCAACAGATTAAAATTTTATTTATTTATTTATTTATAAACAAAGAAAAAAAAACGAAAAAAAATTATTACATACTGACGAGCAATGTAGAAAATTAACTATAACAAAGAAATATTCAGATGAATGTATATTTGTTTAGAAGCTGAGGGTTTTTAACCAGGGCGCGAGCGAGGGAATAGTGACGAATAGAGAGTTTTGACAAGTTTGAATTGCTTTTCTATTTAATTTCTGTATCACTCCATTATGTATCTGTTTAAAATTTCCCCAAACAAGCAATTTCAAGAATCATTTCAAAAAGTATGCAGCTCTCATTGATGTACTTCAACATTATGTAATAGTAATTATTATTGAATCACGTTACTTATATGAAATAATTAATCATATGTTTGGTATTACTTTATTACCGTTATTTACAATTTAATACATTATTTAATACATTTTATCATGTGTTTCTGAAATATTAAAATTGTATACTTCTGATGGTTTGTCATTTTATACTATTTGCATGGAGGAAGTGATTTTCCATTTTTTGAAAATAACACTATCCATTGTGTTTGTTGCCACAGATTGAGCAATTCGATTCTTGATCCTGCCTGTTCCGCTTGCATTCACTTGCATAATGACCAGTGCTTTTGCATTTTTAGCATTTCACGTTCCTTTTACTTGATTCATTTTTATTATTGTTGTTGTTTTGATTTTGCTGTATTCCTTTATAATTGTTGTTGTTCTTGTCAGTGGTTACCTCGGAAGCTACTTTGTTTCCATCATCTCTCCCCTTCAATTTTTCTTCTTCCACAATGAGTCTGGATTTCAGGTTTTCAATATTCTTTTCTTCTTTCGACGCAGGATCACAAGCACTAGAGAAATGTTTGTATTCTTCAGGCAGTGCTAGTATTATTCTTGTCATCAACATGGTCATCTATAGTTATACTTACAAGGAACCATCGCGAACGGTCCGGCTTCGATTTTGATAAAACTTTGTACACTTATAAAGCAGCCAAAAATAATCGACACGTATTTTTTTTTAGCTGCGGTAACTCGAGTTTAAGGGGTGAAACCACCCCTTGAAGTTTTGGTTCGAAACGGCTATCTCGAAAACGGAAAGACATACAAAAAAATTGTTAATGGAAGACGAGGTTGATGGTTTCTCTTATGTCACAATAACATGGTGTTAAAAATTTTTACAAAAATACAATTTGTTTATAACAAAAAAAAAATCTTATTTAACTTAATTTTTCATTTTTATTGAAATTTTCATAATGACAAAAAATGACGAGCATTTTATCTCCAAATCCATTGGTATGCGATTTTTTAAAATTGCCTCCCACTAGTTTCACAGATTTTGATGATTTACATCTTGCGCGCACACATCCATTATGGTAGTAGCCGTTCTAACTTTGATTTTAATGAAGCTAACTGTAGGCTTGCACTACTTCTAGAGGACAAAATCGGGAAAAATACCAAGAATACCAATTTGTTGATTGAGCCTTCACGTTAAAAAGTTATTAAAAATTAAATTAAAAAATTTCCAAATCCTCCAGGAAAAAATTATTTTCCGGTTGCGGGGGCCAATTACAATCATTTTTGGTCAATACATATACCCACGAAATCTCTACGCACTTTCGAGAAAAAAATTCCTAATCGAAAATGTAATTTATGGCCAGAAATGTTGTCCGAAAATTTCATGCGGATCTTTAAAATGTCATAACTTCTGAACGGATTGAAGGATTTTAATTTTCAAAAATGCAAACGACGCGTATTTTAATCAAGAATACGTAGAAAATAAATACGCAAAAATATGCAAAAAGTTGATCCTTGACCCCGCAAAATGAGAAAAACCCCATAAAAATGTTCCAATCTTCAAACAGCCATAATTCCTACAATAGTGAATATATTTCAATGAAACTTTTTTCTGAAGTAGAGCTCATAGGTACCTACAAAAAAGTATTGGCCAACTTTTTTGTAGGGCGTCAAACAAAATTATTAAAAATGAAAAACGAATTTTTAAGAAAAATCGACATGGCGTAGGTGCCCAAATTTTTCAGCGAAAAAAAAAAATTTCAAATAGTTCTTAAAAAATTATTTTCCGTTGCGGGAGTCAATTTCAATCATTTTTGGTCAATATATATACCCCGAAATATTACGGACTTTTGAGAAAAAAATTCGAGAATGTGTGAAATTTTTCAACAAAATTAAAAAATTTCAAACCATTCTGAAAAAATTATTTTCGGTTGCAGGACTCGATTACAATCATTTTTAGTCATTACACATTCCCCCGAAATCTTGGGCATTTCGAAGAAAAAAATTCAGTACGGGCGGAACTTTAAACGTTAATAATTTCTTAACGATGCCTCCATCAACAAATTGGTATTCTTGATTTTCGTCTTATTTTGCTCTCTAGAATCTCCCATTAAAATGTTTCCCAGGGGTGACCGAACATCCTGTATTTCGAATATCTAATTAAATACCATTCAACAGAATTCATCGAACATACGAAATTGTTACTTAAGAAGCCCTGTTCGTTTTAATTTACGAAGACCAGGCGCACCGTAGGGAAAGACGAATACGATAATTAATAAATTTAATAGCGAGTAAGCAAAAACTAGAGAGCTCGGTTGTTCCGTCGACGCAGCTTAAAAATGCCACGTACGCGATGGCTGGATGTCGCAAAACCCTTTAACCGTTTTCCTTTGTCAACTTTTCCGCGGTTTAATCTGCCACACAAGGATCTTTCGAGTATTTCGTGAGCAAATTAAATTTTCCATATTCGACGGCAAGCTTTACAGCCGCGCCTGTAAGTACGTTCGCCGTAAGATTAATTTTTCAAATTGAAAGCCGCCCGTCTGGGAGCTACGAAACCAGCCCGAAAACTCCCGTAATTAATACCTTTGTTCTGAACAGCAATCGATGCATACCTCCAATTACCGTAATGTCATTGTCATCTTTTTTTTTTTTTTTTTTTTTTCGTGGGAAAATCTTCGAGAAAGACTCCCTCCCACCTCTTTGGGGAGAGGCGGGAGGGGTTTGTTGGTTTACCAGCGCCCATTATAACGGGCGCGGGACCAACCCACTAAAAACCCCACGGTGACCGCTTTCCGCACGATTCGGGGAGGATACCGGGAATCGCTGGAAGTATACTTCCCGGTATTCCTCCCGTGCCCGCGCTTTGCGCCCACCCGCGGGGGGACAAACAGTCCCCGGTAATCGCTCCTGTCTCATAGCGGCAGGACGAGGTCACATCGTCCTGCCGCCATCCGTCGAGGGCCGCGCCTGGTGGCGGCTGCAAGCCCCAACTCGCAACCGCCGCGACCCCTTCTCTACCCTCGGAGTGCCGGCAGCCTCATGGCCGCACCAGGCCACCGAGGGAGTGCCAGCCTCCGATGCGCCGGACCCGGACAGGAGGCACTGCCACCCCATCCGGTCCGGACCCTACCCCGCCTGGCGGGAGGGGCTCCTATCAGGACCCCACCCTCCCAGCCTGGGTCATGCGCCACGCCGAGGGCCGCCCGCGTCGCCTGACGCCCAGGCGACGCTCTCACTCGCCACCAAACGAGCGCGAGCCTCAGCACGCCGCTGACGCTCGCGCTCCCTTCCCGCGGTCTCCTTCTGCAACATTACGTTTTCGCAGAAGGAGTGCTACGGCCCTCCTTAGTTCTTCCTCGCTGCCGAGCATGGCGCGCACCATGCCCGGCAGCGAGACATCCCGCCCGATGACGCCGATCAGGACACGGCGTTCACCCTCCCCATGCAGCGCATACTGCTCGAGGGTATGTTCCGCCTTGTCCTGCTCCAGCGTCACAATGGCAGCTCAACGCGCCGTCGGCTCCTTCCCTCATCCGGCACAGGTATCTCCCGAAGCTGCCATGCCCCGAGAACACCTGCTGCCATCCTGTAAGTGAGGCTTCCATGGCCTCTGTCCAGCCACTCACATAGGAGTGGCCGAACAGCCCCGACGCTGTCCGGTGCCCCGCGGTAGGCAGAGCCAACCGCTCTTTGCCACGCGTGCACCACGGACTGCAGGGCCTGGCGCTTCAACTCGCCCCAAGCAGGTTCCTGCACACACCGGGACCGCCCTCCACCCCGCGCGCGGCGGTCGACGCGGTAGACGATACATCATCGCGTGCGACCGCGCGAGGAGATCCATGGGCGGCATCCCGCAAGAAATCCGTCGCCGCCCTCATGTGACACGGTCCGGTACCCGCGGACGACGCCTTACGAGCCATCCGCCTTTCTGCACCCGACGCAGCATAGTCATGCCGCGCCGGGAGGCCGCCAGGTCGTCCGCCCAGACGGGGGCCCCGTATAGGACCACCGACTGAACCATTGCTACATGGAGGCGGCGAACTCGGCCCCGCCCGCCGGCCCCCAGGTTGGGCAGAATCTGGCCCAAAGCCCTGACCATCCTCTCCAGCCGGGGGACCAGGCAGCCGGAAATGCTCCTCGAAGCGCCGAGTGGCTATCGAGGATCAGCCCCAGATACCTCATCTGGGGCTTCACCTCGATATTAGCCTCACCCACGCGGATCAGAGGAGGTGGCGAGATCCTGCCGAAGGTGAATGGAACACTCATCACCTCGGTCACTTATGGACCGCCACCGTCATCCCCATCCCTCTGATCCGGTTCGGGACGACGCGTTTTGCGCCCCCTCCTCCGCCGAGACGCTTGGCCCTCCCTCCCAGTGCGTGCCCCGACGGCCAGCACCAGTGTGTCATCTGCATAACACACGGCGCTGACGCCGTCGGGGAGGTCGGCCCGCAACACTGCGCGTCGTACGCGATATTCCACAGGAGTGGCCTGAGGGACCGACCACCTGCGGAACACCGCAGTACACCTCCCTCCGCATACTGACCATCCCGCAGCTCCGGATACTCGATCCACCTGCCGCGGAGATAATCCCCGATGAAGCCGCCCCGAGACAAGTGGGGACCCGATGATATTCGAGCCCCTCCTTATCTCCCTCCCAGGGCCCAGGGTGTTAAAAGGCGTTGGCAATATCCAAGGATATTGCCAAAGCCACCCCTCCACGGGAGACGGCCGGACTCTGAGAGGGCCCTGACACGACCTATCGCGCGCCTCGATGGTCGATCGACCCTCCCGGAAACCGTACTCGGGTGAAGTCGGCCAGGCCGGGCCGGGGGGCACCGCGCGCCAGGTGCTCGACGAGGCGGGCAGCAATCACCCGCTCGAAGAGCTTGCCCCACCTCGTCGAGGGAGACAGATGGGCCGGTATGCGGAGGGAGACTCCTGCGGAGCCGACCACTCGCTTCCGGAGGAGGACCATCCCTCACGCCACTCTTCCAACTGGGGGAATCGCCCGTCCCTCGGTAGGCATCGGTCGAACAACCGCCTGGAGGTCAGCCCCAAGCGACGCCCTGGGTCAAGACGCAAACTCCGGCCGGGCACACCATCATCCGGACCCGGGGCCGTGTTACGCGCGCCCCGAGCCGTCTGGATGGCCGCGGCCAGCTCCTCCTGGAAAGTGACCCCAGTTCGGCCGCCCACTCCCTTGGTACTGCCGCCTCCGCCGGAGGACGTGGTCCCCTCACACCAGGAATTGGGAAAAGAGTGATTGACCACGTCCTCCAGCAGCCGGGGGTCAAGACCACCTCGGTGACGGGGGCGCCCACGGAGCAGAGCTTCTTCTGCAGCACCACCCTGTACGGGCGCCCCCAAGGATCGTCATCGATTGTCTGGAGGAGATCCTTCCATGCCTGGGCCTTGGCCCGTTTGATGGCGACCTGCAGAGCAACCCGCGCCATCCGGTATGCCTCATACAGGTCATCTGCCCTCGCTCGCGCCACGCCATCGTCCGGTCGTAGACGACGGCGCGCGCGGGCGAACTGGCGTCGGGCGCGGACACTCGCGACCCGCAATTCCGCGATCGCGGCCGACCACCAGTACACCGCCCGGCGAGGAGAAGCTCGCCCGGACCCGGGGGCATCGACGCGTCGCAAAATGGTTGCGACTAGTACCCCGAGCCGGGCAGCCTCCTCCTCCCATGCTTGGCAACTCGGCCGCCACCGGCGGCCAAGTTGCTGCGAGGGCAGCTGCCATCTGGGCGTCCTTGTCCAGGCGCCGAAGCGCCCAGCGGCGCGGTGGGATGCCATCCGGGCGGCGGTGCCGGGACGCAGCCCCGGCGGCAGAGACCTCCATCCGGATATACCGGGTGATCGGAGAGTGTCTCTGCCTTCGGGGCCACCTGCCAACCCGACACCATGCGCACGGCGTTGGGGGTCGCGAATCCAACATCCACGATAGACCCCCCATATCGCCGCACGCACGTGTGCTCCGACCCCCGGGTCAGTAACCGAAGGTCGAGCCCCGCCGCCCCGTCGCCCAGGATCCCGCCGCGAACGGTGGTCCTAGGGGATCCCCAAGCCCCCGACTTGGCGTTAAAGTCCCCAGCACTTTACCGGCCGGGCCGCGCAGCGCCGCACACGCATGCCGCGACCTTCGGCCAGAGTACAGCTCGAACGCGGCGTGACCGCTGCGGGCGAAGATGTACGCACCCCACTACGGCGACTCCCCAGTCCACGGCGACGAAACCCCCGACCGCGCCTCCAGAATGGAGAACGGCGGGGACCCGTCGCCACCTCCATACTGTCGCCACCAAACCGTCCGCGTCGCCCAGCACCCAATGTGGGTGATCCGGCACGCGGTACGGCTCGAGCGGCGACCGCCAGGCCAACCCTCCACTCCGCGAGGACTTGGGACATCATGTCACCGTGCCGCGCGGCAGTGGTTGAGATTGGCCTGGAGGAGGAGGCAGAGGCGCCGTTATTTAACGGCCGTCCCAGCCTCCTCCCGGCTGCATCCATCCCCGTGGCACCGTCCAGCTCCATGGTGAGACGCTGCCAGCAAACTGCGGTGCTTGACCCGGGGTGGGCCCTTCTTCCCCCTTTCCGGGAGTGGGGAGAGCACTTTTTGCTCCCCACCCTCAGTGATCGGCTGGCCTCCATGTCCGCACATAGCGGGCGATGTGGGGCCGCCGAGCACTGGCTCGCGCGGTGGTCATTCGCCCCGGGCAGCGTGTAACACTGACCGCTGCGGTCCACCGGAGAGGTGCACCACTGCCTCACGTGCCCCAGCTCGAGGCAGCGGTGACACTGGAGTGGCCGCGGCGCGAGGATCTGCCCACGCGCCGGAACCCCCCCCACCAATATTCTTCTCCCGGATTCCGCCACCTTCTTCGGGCGGCGGAGAGGTTTCACTGGGCCCACACCGACCCCAGGCCGGAAGGGAGACTCTGCGGATTTCTCCGACCCGCACGTCTCCCCTCGGGGCAATCACCCGCCCTCAAGCTAGGGCACAGGACACCTTCCTGCGCGGTGACCGAGTCGTCCAACCCACATATGCGCATCTCTGTTGCGCTTCGTGGGCACCGGACGACACGGGACACCCTGCTCGCCCAGCTGCTCCTGGAGCCTCTGGGCGAGTCGGTCCGCCTTCTCGTCGCCCTTCTGGACCAGGGATCTCCAGCAGGAGACCCCGGTCACGGCCCTCTTCGCCCTCACGGAAGCGATGCCGAGCTCACTCCAGGGATATATTATCCTGGCGAGCTGCATCGCCCTCGCGCAGTGTCAGGTCGCCCCTGAGGAACGGTCAGCGTCACTGCTGCCGTTTTAGGGCGGCGCCCTGGTCGCACCATCGCGGCCCCTTTCCCTGGCAGCGGGCGGCGAGGTAGCAGGCCGCGGCTGCGAGGCCTTCCTCGCCGCCCTCTTTGCCTTCCGCCCTACCACCTCGGCTCCACGACACCCCTCCTTGGGATGGTGCCGCGGGAGGAGGACGCGCACACCGGGGCCGCGGGTAAACTTTTCACTCCCCTGGGGAGGCCGCGGCCCGCGGCACCAGTATGGTCGGCCACGGTGGGTGGAGCTTTCCTCCTCCCCACCTTCGCCTTCCCCGCCCGAACCGACCTCGGTCGGGGAGGCACTGCCTTCCCGCCGACCACACCTCCGTAGAGGAGCTCTCGCACTCCCGGAAGGCGGCCAGCTTGCCGTCGATCATAGTTCCCTGATCCTCCCTCAAGTTCGTCCTCTGAGGAGAATGAGAACTCTGGCGCGGGCGGAGTGTGCGTGGAAAGGTCCCACAACACCGCCGCCGCACTCCGCTTTCTCTTCCACGACTGTGGGTCGTGGTGGTGGAGTGCAGGAGGAGGGAGGATAGGAGGGAGGGCTGCGCTGTTCCAGCGCGCCTCTGCCCTCATTCTCCCCCGTCGCTCCTCCTCCACCTGGAGCTGTAGCCGGGCATTTCGCCCGCTCAGCTCCTGCGCCGCCTCCCCCATATTTTGCGCAGCCTCTCGAAGGGCCTTAGCCACGCTGCTTTTCTGCCCCTTTAGAGAGCAGGCTGCGGCAACCTTCTCGACTCCGCCTCAGGGACGAGGAGATCCTCTCGAGATATCTCCTCGGTTACACCTCGTCCCTGAGGCAACTCACCCATCACGACCGGGTTCGTCGCCCGGTCCACTCCGTCGACGGCCTGCCCTGTCCGCTTTCCCTCTTGGAGCCTATGTGGCTCCTCGTGGAGGAGAAGGACAGAGACTGACGCAGTCTCGTCGTCCTCCTCTACCTTCCACGAAAACCGGAGCCACAGGCGCTGGAGTGAGGGGCGATCGCCGTCACCGTAGCCCCAACACCCGTCATCAAATGTCCTTCCTCCAATATAACCCGTCCCAACCCCGTTTTATTTTGAAAATCCATGTATGAATCCCACGAGTAGGTCGGAAATAAAGGTCCACTCCGGGCAGAGCCGCCTTACCCGGGTAAGCCTAATACTCGAAGGGGTTCGGCAGGTGCCCCGGAGGTGGTCGCTTGGGATTGGGCCTTCTCCCCAACCATGCATCCCATCGCCGCGCACCATAGCACTTAGGATTGAGGGCGATTTTATAGAGTCGCCATACTCTTGGCCCCGGCGGTTAAGCCAAGGCCCCCGTTTCTCCTGCCGTCACGTACCATACACAAAACCAAAAAAGGAATTATGACTGGGTCGTCGCGACGACCAACAGGAGGCTTACGGTGTGATTAGCTTCAGGTACCTCGGGGTCGCAACGCCCCGTACTGCGGCCGACGATTGCCGGGCACAGCCCCTGAGGGGCTCGTAGACGCGACCTGCTACCTCGCCGCCCGCGGCAAAGGGAAAGGCCGCGAAGGTGCGACCAGGGCGCCCCCCTAAAACGGCAGCAGTGACGCTGACTGTTCCTCAGGGTGGGCTGACCTCGACACTGCGTGGAGCGATGCAGCTCGCCAGGGATAATATATCCCTGGAGGAGCTCCGCATCGCTTCCGTGAGGGCGAAGAGGGAGCCCGTGACCGGGGGTCTCCTGCTGGAGATCCCTGGGTCCAGAAGGGGGCGGCGAGAAGGCGTGACCGACTCGCCCTTTGTGAGGCTCCAGGAGCAGCTGGGCAGTGCGGGGTGTCCGAGTCGTCCTGGCCCACGAAGCGCACAGAGATGAGCATATGTGGGTTGGACTGACTCGGTCACTGCGCAGGAGGTGTCCTGTGCCCTTGCGAGGGCGGGTGATGCGTCCTGAGGAGACGTGCGGGTCGGAGATATCCGCAGGTCTCCTTCCGGCCTGGGGTCGGTGTGGGCCCGGTGTCCTCTCTCCGCCGCCCGAAAGGTGGCGGAATCCGGGAGAGTATTGGCGGGTGGGGTTGCGGCGCGTGTGGAAATCCCCGCCCCGCGGCCACTCCAGTGTCACCGCTGCCTCGAGCTGGGGCACGTGAGGCAGTGGTGCAACTCGCCGGTGGACCGCAGCGGTCAGTGTTACCGCTGCGGGGCCAAGCGAATGACCACCGCGCGAGCTGTGCTCGGCGGCTCCCCACTGCCCGCATATTGGTGTGCGGACATGGGGAGGAGCCAGCTGATCACAGGGTGGGGGAGCAAAGAGTATGCTCTCCCCCCTCCCGGAAGGGGGGCCAGAAGGGGGCCCATCCCGGGTCAAGCACCGCGGTTAGCTGGCAGCGTCCACCATGGAGCTGGACGGTGCCCACAGGACGGACAGCCGGGAGGAGGCTGGGACGGTTTAGAACAACGGCGCCCTGCTCCTCCTCCAGGCCAATCTCAACCACTGCCGCGCGGCACAGGACGCATGATGTCCTAAGTCACTCGCGGAGTGGAGGGCTGGCCTGGCGGTCGCCGCCGAGCCGTACTGCGTGCCGGATCACCTTACATTGGGTGGGCGACGCGGACGGTTTGGTGGCGACAGTATAGGAGGTGGCGACGGGTCCCCGCCGTTCTCCCATTCTGGAGCGCGGTCGGGGTTTCGTCATGCCGTGGACTGGGAGTCGCCGTAGTGGGGTGCTACATCTCGCCGCCCGCGCAGCGGTCACGCCGCGCGTTCGAGCTGTACTTTGGCCGAGGTCGCGGCACGGCGTGCGTGCGGCGCTGCGCGGCCCGGCCGCGGCTAGTCCTGGGGGCCTGTAACGCCAAGTCGGTGGCGTGGGGATCCCCTGGGGCCACCGTTCGCGGCGGGATCCTGGGCGACGGGGCGGCGGGGCTCGACCGTCGGGTACTGAACCGGGGTCCCGGAGCACACGTGCGTGCGGCGATATGGGGGGTCTATCGTGGATGTTGGGATTCGCGACCCCCAACGCCGTGCGCATGGTGTCGTCGGATTGGCAGGTGGCCCCGAAGGCAGAGACACTCTCCGATCACCGGTATATCCGGATGGAGGTCTCTGCCGCCATTGTGGGTCGATCCCGGCACCGCCGCCCGGATGGCATCCCACCGCGCCGCTGGGCGCTTCGGCGCCTGGACAAGGACGCCCTGATGGCAGCTGCCCTCGTTGCAACGCTGCCGGCAGGTGGCGGCCGAGCTGCTGCAAGCATGGAAGAGAGGAGGCTGCCCGCTCAAGATTTACTAGTCGCAACCATTTGCAGACGCGTCGATGCCCCGGTCGGGCGAGCTTCTCCTCGCCGGGCGGTGCTACTGGTGGTCGGCCGCGATCGCGGAATTGCGGGTCGCGAGTGTCCGCGCCCGACGCCAGTACGCCCGCGCGCGCCAAATCGTCTACGACCGGACGATGGCGATGGCGCGAGCGAGGGCAGAATGTGACCTGTATGAGGCATACCGGATGGCGCGGAGTTGCTCTGCAGGTCGCCATCAAACGGGCCAAAGGCCCAGGCATGGAAGGATCTCCTCCAGACAATCGATGACGATCCTTGGGGCGCCCGTACAGGGTGGTGCTGAAGAAGCTCCGCTCCGTGGGCGCCCCCGTCACCGAGGGTCTTGACCCCCGGCTGCTGGAGGACGTGGTCAATACTCTTTCCCCAGATTCTGGTGAGGGGACCACGTCCTCCGGCGGAGGCGGCAGTAATACCAAGGGAGTGGGCGGCCAGGAACTGGGGGTCACTCAGGGAGGAGCTGGCTGCGGCCATCAGACGGCTCGGGCGCGTAACACGGCCCCGGGTCCCGGATGGTGTGCCCGGCCGGGTTTGGAGATCTTGACCCAGGGCGTCCATGGGGCTGACCTCAGGCGGTTGTTCGACCGATGCCTGAGGGACGGGCGATTCCCCCCAGTTGGAAGGTGGCGAGAGATGGTCCTCACTCCGGAAGGAGAAGGTCGGCCCGCGGAGTCTCCTCACGCATACCGGCGCTCCATCTGTCTCCTCGACGAGGTGGGCAAGCTCTTCGAGCGGGTGATTGCTGCCCACGCCTCGTGCGAGCACCTGGCGCAAGGTGCCCCTGGTCTGGCCGACTGCCAGTACGGTTTTTCCGGGAGGGTCGATCGACCATCGACGCGATAGGTCGTTGTCAGGGCCCTCTCGGAGTCGGCCGTCACCTGTGGAGGGGTGGCTTTGGCAAATATCGCGGATATTGCCAACGCTTCTTTAACACCCTGCCCTGGGAGGAGATAAAGGAGGGGGCTCGAATATCATCGCGTCCCCCCTTGCTGTCTCGGGGCGGTCATCGGGGATTATCTCTGCGGCAGGTGGATCGAGTCATCCGAGCCGGGATGGTCATATGCGGAGGGGAGGTGTACTGCGGTGTCCCGCAGGGTCCGGTCCTCCGCGAAGCTGGGCGAGGAAAGGCCGCGAAAGGTGGCGACCAGGGCGCTCTCATAAAACGGCAGCAGTGACGCTGACCGTTCCTCAGGGGGCGACCTGGACACTCGCTGGGGCGATGCAGCCTCGCCAGGATAATATATCCTGGAGGAGCTCGGGCATCGCTTCCGTGAGGGCGAAGAGGGCCGTGACCGGGGTCTCCTGTTGGAGATCCCTGGTCCAGAGGGAGCGGCGAGCGAAGGGACTGACTCGCCCAGAGGCTCCAGGAGCAGCTGGGCGAAAGGGGCTGTCCGAGTCGTCCACGGCCCACGAAGCGCACAGAGATGCGCATATGTGGGTTGGACGACTCGGTCACCGCGCAGGAGGTGTCTTGTGCCCCCTCAGGGGCTGTGTCCGGCAATCGTCGGCCGCAGTACGGGGCGTAGCGACCCCGAGGTACCTGAAGCTAAGCACACCGTAAGCCTCCTGTTGGTCGTCACGACAATCCATTCATAATTCCTTTTTTGGTTTTGTGAATGGTACGTGACGGCAGTGAGAAAACGGGTGCCTTGAAAAGCCCAACCGCCTGGGCCAAGAGTATGGCGACTCTATAAAATCGCCCTCCAATCCTAAGCTATGGTGCGCGGCGATGGGATGCATGGTTGGGGGAGAAGGCCCAATCCCAGCGACCACCTGGGGGCACCTGCCGAACCCCGGAGTATTAGGCTTACCCGGGTAAGGCGGCTCTGCCCGGGTGGACCTTTATTTCCGACCTATTCGTGGGATTCAGATGGATTTTCTAAAATAAAACCGGGTTGTGACGGGTTATATTGGAGGGGAAGGACGATGACGGTCATGTGGCTAGGGTGACTTCTGCTCGCGCCTCACTCAGCGCCTGGCCCGGTTTCGTGGAAGGTGGAGGAGGACGACGAGACTGCGTCAGTCTCGTCCTTCTCTCCTCCACGAGGGAGCGACATAGGCTCCAAGAGGAAGCGGACAGGGCAGGCCGTCGACGGAGTGGACCGGGCGATGAACCCGGTCGTGATGGTCGAGTTGCCCTCAGGGACGAGGTAACCGGGAGGAGATATCCGAGAAGGATCTCTCGTCCCTGAGGCGGGTGGAGAAGGTGGCCGCTGGCCTGCTCCTCGAAGGGGCAGAAGACCTGCAGGGCAGACCCCTTAGGTAGCGGCCCAGAGGATGAGGGAAGCGACACAGGAGTTGTGTGGGCGAAATGCCCGGCTGCAGCTCAGGTGGAGGAGGAGCGACGGGGAGGATGAGGGCAGAGGCGCGCTGGAACAGCGCAGCCCTCCCTCCTATTCTCCTCCTCCTCCGCCTCCACAACCACGACCCACGGTCGTGGAAAAAGAAGGAGTGCGGCGGCGGTGGTGCGGGTACCTTCCATCCGCACTCCGCCCGTGCAGAGTTCCCCATCCTCCTCAGAGGACGAACTTCCGAGGAGGATCGGGAACATGATGGATAGTAAGCTGGCCGCCTTCCGGGAGGAGCTCCTCCACGGAGGTGCGGTCAGCAACAAGAAGGCGGTGCCTCCCCGACCAAAGTCGGTTCAGGCGGGGAAGGCAAAGGTGGGGGGAGGGAAGACCTGCTACCTCGCCGCCCGCGGCCAAGGGAAAGGCCGCGAAGGTGCGACCAGGGCGCCCCCCTAAAACGGCAGCAGTTACGCTGACCGTTCCTCAGGGGGGCGACCTGACACTCGAGGGCGATGCAGCTTCGCCAGGATAATATATCGCCCTGAGGAGGAGCTCGGCATCGCTTCCGTGGTGAAGAGGCGGCTGCCGTAACCGGGGTCTCCTGCTGGAATCCCTGGTCGAGGCGGCGAAGGCGGACCGATCTCGCCCAGAGGCTCCAGGAGCAGCTGGGCGAGCGGGTGTCCGTGTCGTCCGGCTCACGAAGCGCACAGAGATGCGCATATGTGGGTTGGACGACTCGGTCACCGCGCAGGAGGTGTCCTGTGCCCTAGCGAGGGCGGGTGATTGCCCCGAGGGAGACGTGCGGGTCGGAGAAATCCGCAGGTCTCCTTCCGGCCTCTCCCGGGGAGGGGTGGCTTTGGCAATATCCTTGGATATTGCCAACGCCTTTAACACCCTGCCCTGGGAGGAGATAAGGAGGGGGCTCGAATATCATCGGGTCCCCCCTTGTCTCGAGGCGGTCATCGGGGATTATCTCCGCGGCAGGTGGATCGAGTATCCGAGCCGGGATGGGCATATGCGGAGGGAGGTGTACTGCGGTGTTCCGCAGGGGTCGGTCCTCAGGCCACTCCTGTGGAACATCGCGTACGACGCAGTGTTGCGGGCCGACCTTCCCGACGGCGTCAGCGCCGTGTGTTATGCAGATGACACACTGGTGCTGGCCGTCGGGGCGCACTGGGGGAGGGCCAAGCTGTCTCGCGGAGGAGGGAGGCGCAACGCGTCGTCGACCGGATCAGAGGGATGGGGATGACGGTGGCGGTCCATAAGACCGAGGTGATAGCGTTCCATTCACCTCGGCAGGATCCGCCACCCTCTGATCCGCGTGGGTGAGGCTAATATCGAGGTGAAACCCCAGATGAGGTATCTGGGGCTGATCCTCGATAACCACTGGCGCTTCGAGGAGCATTTCCGCTGCCTGGTCCCCGGCTGGAGAGGATGGCCGGGGCTTTGGGCCGGATTCTGCCCAACCTGGGGGCCCGGCGGGCCGAGTTCGCCGCCTCTATGTGGCAATGGTTCAGTCGGTGGTCCTATACGGGGCCCCGTCTGGGCGGACGACCTGGCGGCCTCCCGGCGCGGCATGACTATGCTGCGTCGGGTGCAGAGGCGGATGGCTCTAAGGGTCGTCCGCGGGTACCGGACCGTGTCACATGAGGCGGCGACGGTTCTTGCGGGGATGCCGCCCATGGATCTCCTCGCGCGGTCGCACCCGATGATGTATCGTCACCGCGTCGACCGTCGCGCGGGGGTGGGGGCGGTCCCGGGTGTGCAGGAACCTGCTTGGGGCGAGTTGAAGCGCCAGGCCCGGCAGTCCGTGGTGCACGCGTGGCAAGAGCGGTTGGCTCTGCCTACCGCGGGGCACCGGACAGTCAGGGCTGTTCGGCCACTCCTATGTGAGTGGCTGGACAGAGGCCATGGAAGCCTCACTTACAGGATGGCACAGGTGTTCTCGGGGCCTGGCAGCTTCGGGAGATAGCTGTGCCGGATAGGAAGGAGCCGACGGCGCGTTGCTGCCATTGTGACGCTGAGCAGGACACGGCGGAACATACCCTCGAGGTATGCGCTGCATGGGAGGGTGAACGCCGTGTCCTGATCGGCGTCATCGGGCGGGATGTCTCGCTGCCGGGCATGGTGCGCGCCATGCTCGGCAGCGAGGAGAAGTGGAGGGCCGTGGCCTCCTTCTGCGAAAAATGTTGCAGAAGGAGACCGCGGGAAGGAGCGCGAGCGTCAGCGGCGTGCTGAGGCTCGCGCTCGTTTGGTGGCGAAGAGCGTCGCCTGGGCGTCAGGCACGACGCGGGCGGCCCCCCCTCGGCGTGGCGCATGACCCAGGCTGGGAGGGGTCCTGATGAGCCCCCTCCGCCAGGCGGCATAGGGTCGGACCGGATGGGGTGGCAGTGCCTCCTGTCCGGCTCCGGCGCACGGAGCGGCACCCTCGGTGGCCTTGTGCGGCCATGGGCTGCCGGCCTCCGAGGGGTCGCGGCGGTTGCGAGTTGGGGCTCGCAGCCGCCACTGGACGCGGCCCCGGGACGGATGGCGGCAGGACGATGTGACCTCGTCCTGCCGCTATGAGACAGGGCGATTACCGGGGGGACCGTTTGTCCCCCGCGGGTGGGCGCAAAGCGCGGGCACGGGGAGGATACCGGAAGTATACTTCGAGCGATTCCCGGTATCCTCCCAAATCGTGCGGAAGGGTCACCGTGGGGTTTTTAGTGGGTAGGTCCCGCGCCCGGTATAATGGGCGCGGGGAATCCCACACACCCCTCCCGCCTCTCCCCAAAGAGGTGGGAGGGAGTCTTTCGAAGATTTTCCCCACGACAAAAAAAAAAAAAAAAAAAAAAAAAAATGCCGCGGCCACCTTCTCCACCCGCCTCAGGGACGAGGAGATCCTCTCGGATATCTCCTCGGTTACCTCGTCCCTGAGGCAACTCACCATCACGACCGGGTTCATCGCCCGGTCCACTCCGTCGACGGCCTGCCCCGTCCGCGTCCTCTTGGAGCCTATGTGGCTCCTCGTGGAGGAGAAGGACGAGACTGACGCAGTCTCGGCGTCCTCCTCCCCCTTCCTCGAACCCGGGCCAAGCGCGGAGTGAGGCGCGAGCGCCGTCACCTAGCCCCAACACCGTCATCGTCCTTCCCCTCCAATATAACCCGTCCCATCACCGTTTTATTTTGAAAATCCATGTATGAATCCCACGAGTAGGTCGGAAATAAAGGTCCACCCGGGCAGAGCCGCCTTACCCGGGTAAGCCTAATACTCCGGGGGTTCGGCAGGTGCCCCGGAGGTGGTCGCTTGGGATTGGGCCTTCTCCCCCAACCATGCATCCCATCGCCGCGCACCATAGCTTAGGATTGGAGGGCGATTTTATAGAGTCGCCATACTCTTGGCCCAGGCGGTTAAGCCAAGGCCCCGTTTCTCCTGCCGTCACGTACCATTCACAAAACCAAAAATGGAATTATGAATGGGTCGTCGTGACGACAAACAGGAGGCTTACGGTGTGATTAGCTTCAGGTACCTCGGGGTCGCTACGCCCCGTACTGCGGCCGACGATTGCCGGACACAGCCCCTGAGGGGACACAAACGCACTTGAAAAAATTATCAGCCCCGCCTCCATCCGCTTGATTTCAAGAATTTCGAACAACAGAGTCTGTATTTACCTGGATTCCAAAGACACCGTCACCAAAATAGTAAGCAATCACAGCCATATGACAATAAATAACAACACAGTGAACGTGAAACGATTAATTACTCCATCTCAGCGGATAATACTCTCTAATGTCTCGCCAACGATTCCTCATGACACGATTGAACAAGTTTTTAAACACAACAAAATTAGAATCACATCCAAAATAACCTTTTTGAGAGCCGGTATCCATGAACCTGGCTACACACATATACTAAGCTTCAGACGACAATTATACGTACATCCTGAGGACACAAGCAGGATTCCCGAGTCTTTCACCACAACATATGAGAATACAACATACAGAATCTTCTCCACAACCGACAAACTCAGCTGTTTCCGCTGTAACCAAACAGGTCACGTAGCTAAACAATGCCCGAAGAAAGACGAAGACAACATTACCGCCGATAACATCGACTATCCTTCTCAATTACACACACAAACAGATCCAGAATCTACATCACAACCAATAAGTATACCTACCACCATCACTGCTCCCCAGCCAGAAGAGGCAAAGCCGTTACTAGTAAACAGTATCACAGACGAGATATATGAATAGACCTTTCACCTTATGGACTTTCGCGGCCGAATCTGACTGCCATACCGACCTGAAAATTCGGAGCTGATTTTAGCGGCCTCTTCTCATGGATGGCGGTTAGTTGAGAAACTAGGCACTGAATTAGTATTGATGGGCAGCCAGCTGAGTGTGTACGTAAATACATGTGAGTTGATTATGGGAGGGATTGGAAAAGACAGTGGAGTATTATCAGACGGCAGACCCGTGCCGAAAGGGAACTGCCCACCACTCACACACACTAATGCCAACCACCTTGTATATGAGTTCTGGCGTTTCGTATAGCTTCGTAGATTCGAGAAAGGCGGCGAATGTCAGTCTATCCTTCTTGCTCTCAACACAGCTGAAATTCGATCTCGCATATTCTCGAGCCGAGATTCTCGACTGCCTAGGCATTTTTGACTTTCCGACCTGTGTAGGCATATACAATGTATAAGCAATATACCATAATGAAGAAAAAATTACAAAAATTTGTTTTTACGGAAATACACGTTTTAAAACGATAATATTTTATGAACATATTTTAACCCTTTGCACTCGGTTGTCCCCTCTGAGGGGACATGAAAGTTTATTAGTGATTAAGGAGAATGAACTGATTTCACCGCAATTTTTTAAGAAACACATGTTTTCCTGTACTTTCCTATTAAAATGGGAAATATTCTATTAAAATGAGAAATATATCAGCCGTTTTTACGTTGGAAGTGGAAGGATTGTCGAGGATGGTCAGAGATTCAAACACGTGGACAATAAACGTAACTATATAAACTATATTATTTAATGTTTACTAAAATTATTTAACATAAAGAACATAAAACGTAAACGTAAAAAACTATAAACGTAAAATCGAAACTTCATTCAAAAGTCGAACCATTCCTATTGCTATCTTCGTTATAATCTAAATAAATTAACGTTCTTTGTCGGACAATAGAATGAATAATAAGCTACATATTCCAAATGTAGGCCAAAGAAACCGGGACTGCATTATTTGTTCCGACAGGAAAACACCAGGAGAAAGACGTCAAACAACATTTTATTGTGAAACATGTATAAATCAACCTGCTATGTATATTGGGAATTGTTTCAGAATTTACCATACCATAGAAAATTATGAAAATTATATTGTTTTACATTTTTTTACTTAATAGGTCAACAGAAATTGTACAAAAACATGATTTTCGTTTTCACGACATTATTACCTCCACGGTCGAGATTTCAAGTTAAAAATTTGCATACAGAGGTTGTTTTGGATAAGCTATCGAATGACGAGGGATGTGTCCGATATAAACATATGTATATAATCAATTCATTTTCGGTAATTATTGATATTATCAGAAGTGGGAAAGATTTCAGCCATTATTTCGACAAATTTAATTATTAGATCATTAGCATGATATTGTCGACGGAAGAAGAATTCACCTAAATAGCCTACATAATGTATTTGGCGAGTTCCATACTTCAGAATATTCGAACCTTTGACAACAATGCAGAACTAGATTTAGCTCGACACATTATACATTATTTGTCGTCGGTTGTCATGCCGACTAATACAAACAAGAGAAAAAAGCAACGATCGTGGACTGATGCAATACAGAGCCACAGATATGTACATCTAGACAGAATTCATTGTAGTAGTAGCGATCTTTTTGAAGAAAAATCTCGGAAACTAAGGCCGAGCGGCGGTTATATGTATAGGAAAAAGTTGCTCAAAATGTTGATTTCTACAACATATTCAAAAATCATCGAAATCGGTTGAGACCCGGCCTTTTCTAAATAATTACCTCATTTTCTTTCAATAATTCTCCATTGCAAAATTCTACAGTATTCTTACATTTTTATATTTTAAAATTTTCCCATGTTATTAGAAAGTAGATATACAACGAAAGTTATACAATTTATAGTTCCTAGCATGTATAACATGTATATGTATATAACGCATGGTCGCTTCGTATGGAAAGTCAATGAATCTTCAAAAGCGCCCAGGTCCGATTTCGAGAAATGTAAGGTCTGTCAGTCACGATGGCTTTTGTCGTTTACTGACGATTCGAACGGGTGGCGATGCCAGCAGGCTTGCTTTCGAGAAATGTAAGCGACGTCAGCGATGCAAGAGCGAGAAGGAAAGCGAGTATCAGCCTGTTCTTCTCGGCTCTTCCGAAACTCAACGAGCTCACGTACACGCAATTCAGCATAGTGTGCGAAAGCGAGGAATGAGGAAGTTTCCGGGGGCCCGATGCACAGTCTGATTAAACTGATTTCGAGTCGCAAATACGTTTCTGCCGAGTTATTTTTTAATAAATGATGTATTACAATTTAAAATAAAAAATAGAGAATTTGCGGTGTACGTATCAATGAAATACATCCTTAGGAATTTTAATAATCTTGAAATTTTTAAATACTCTTAATCGATTGATTTCTCCAATGAAATTAATCCTTAGACCCTACAGCTTTAATTCCGTTAAAAAATAATAAAATTTATGTAATTTTATTTTCTGTCTCACTTCCTCTTGTGTTAATTTCTGAATCTGTTGATAACGTAGCGAGTGACACGAAAATGGTAATGGGGTCCCGGGACCCCAGAAACTCCGGCCGAAAAATTACATTACGTGAAACATCTATTCATATATCTCGTCTGTGACAGTATCTCGAACCCAGGTAACAAAAGAGCACATACATTATCCACAGTCAGTCTAAAAGAAATCCTCATTACCGATACTATATCAAATCAAGACATACTAACGCAAACTACCCCACACACTCAGGAAGTCCCATCAAGCAGAAAAAAAGTACCAAACGTATCAAATTAATAGATAAAATGACCAATAAGATCGAAAATATGCTCCGAACCCGCAAAAGCCAAAATTAACGATCCCAAATCAAACTACCCACTGAACTATAATCAATTAATCATTCTCATGGAAAATACACTTGGCGTTGAAAACCCCTATAGCATGGCATTAGACTTCACACAAAATATACCAGGTTTAATAGAGATGTTAACAGAAATTTATCCTCACCTGAAGGAAAGAAGCATAAAAAATAGAATCCACAGATTAACAAAAAAACTCAAATACAAACTGGCTGAACTACCATTAACATCCTCAGAAAATTCATCAGTTAGTTGCACCCCGGCAACATCAGATAACGAAACTGAAAATGAAACTGCTACACACATCAATCCATCATTCCCAACATAACACAAACCTCTAATTAACTTACTAAACCTACCCGTACACAAAACCAAATACCACTAAATTAAAATGCTCACAATCTTACAATGGAACTTAAACGGATTCTCCCTCCGACTACCATATCTACAACTTCTCTTGAAGAAATACCAACCAGACGTAATCTGCCTTCAAGAAACTCATCTCAAACCCAACCAAACAATTCGAATTAAGAATTTCACTACGTTTGTCCACAACAGGTGTTCCGGCCGACGCGAAAGAATATTCCAGAAATCGGGCCGTCCCCAACCGATTGTAGGAATCGGGCCGGGTGCAAAAATCGATAGCGGACACGTGTCGCGGAATACCGTTCTCGAAGGATCGAGAATGTTCCGCGGCACGCACGTGCGAGGATTTTTGCACCCGGCTCGACGAAAAAAATGACGATCCGGAAGCACCTATAAAAGGCAGCAGCCCGATCGCCCGGGGTCAGTCAGTCTAAACAGAGCGAGACATTCAGCATCAAATCCAAACCATCAAAATTTGAACCAGTTACTCTTAAAATTAATTTGTTAAGATAACGCGTCGCAGTACGGCCGCGAATCAGTAAAGGAAGCTGGGGAGTGACGACCCCGAGCCAAGGAAAAATTACGCGCGGTCGCGAGTGGCGAGGTCGCGATCACAGTCGGGTCGCGACAAAGTTATGGTCCTTCGAGTTGGATATCAGTGACGTGTGGACACTCTAGACGAGACATTAAAGGACACGGACATTCCTGGTCTAACAGTGAGTGGAACAAACATTCAAAATAGTGAGAAGAGATTGTGCACTGGATCCACCCAACGACGGCTCCACCGGTCCGAGGGTCAAGCAGACGGGAAGCAGCTGAGGCAGAGATCAACGACAGCCATCCGAGCCGACGACAACTCCACCAGCACTGACATCGGTCAAGGTAGGCTCGTTTCAAACACGAATCACCAATCAGTTTCTTTCAATTTCCCTTTATCGACCCACTCTATTTCGTCCGTCTCACGATAACAAACGAAATGCCGAACGAAAACGTACCCGCGAACGAAGGCAGTGTCAATCAACGCAGTCGGACTCTGAAAAATAAACGGCGGACGTTCAAGGCACAAATTACGGCGTTTGGAAAATATCTGAGTACTTTCGGAGATTCTGCGAAGGAACGCGTCAAGCTTCGCGAAAGAATTGAAAGAGCGCGTAAACAATTCGAGTCATTCAATGATATACAAGATGAATTAGGCCTCATCGACGATTTCGAAGAAACGGAAGCGGAGCGGGAATTTGTCACCGACCAATACGATGACGTAATGGCGAGTGCAGTAGCGTTGTTAGAGCAGCTTGAACAACCCACGACACAGCATTCATCCGCGACAACAGTCCGGATTCCGAGCGATTCTCCTGCACCACCAACCTCATCGACCGCGATCGGGGTGCATTTGCCGAAAATCGACCTTCCGAAATTCGACGGGCGTCTCGAGAAATGGGTCGCGTTCAAGGACGCATTTCAGACAATGATTCACGCGCATCCGGGGCTCAGTGACATTCAAAGGCTCAATTACTTACGTCTATCGTTTGTCAGGGAAGGCAGAATCCGCGATCGAATCATTCACGATAAGCGAAGAAAATTACAAGTCCGCGTGGGATCAATTAATCGAAACATACGATAACACGCGCGCTCTAGTCTTACGACACGCCGCGTTGCTGCGCGATACGCCCGCGATGCGTGACGACACGTCCGAGTCAATTTGTGATCTCGTTAATCACATGCAGTCACACGTTCGGTCACTACAGGCTCTCGGGCGATCGTGGGAGGATATCGCGAGCGACTTAATCACAAGCATCGCGATCTCGAAGATGGGTGTCGGTACTCGGCGGGCTTGGGAGCAAACTCTTGGGGACACGAAGATGCCAAAAATCACCGACATCTTCAGGCATCTCCGAAACGCGTCGCATCAATGAAGGGAAGACGAGTCATCGAATCACGGTACATACGAAAGGGAGATTCAAGCGCAACCCAGCAAAACTCGGGCCGAACATCCCGGGTCATGCAACGCAAACCACCACCGCCGGCTCCGCGAACCAGCACGCGCTACACATTCGCGACAACCGTCGCTGCACAGTGTCGAATTTGTAACACGGGTGCCCATCCAGCGTATCAATGTCGCAAATTCATAGACGCAACTCCAGGTGAAAGGGTGCAGTTGATACGAAAAGCGAAGTTTTGCCTGAATTGCCTCCGTCCAGATCACACCGCAGACGACTGCAAATCTGGAAAATGTCGCGTGTGTGATGGTCGTCACAATACCAAGCTGCATCAGGATTCCGCACCGCGGTAGACGAGATCTGACTAGCGCCGACGCATTCAAAACGATCCTTACGACAAGGGACGACACTGATCTCGACAGGACAAAGCAACGGGCTCTGGCAACCGCGAAGATACATGTGTTAGACCGCGACCGGCGACTCGTTCAATGTCGCACGTTAATGGACACTTGTTCGAACGCGAACTTCATAACAGAAGAACTCGCTATGAGGCTGCGCTTACCGTGCAAGCAGACATCCGTAGCAATCGAAGCACTCAACGAGTTGAACACAATCACGAGTAGACTCGTCTCAGCCACAATCAGATCGCGAGTATCAACCTATCAAAGGACTCTAACGTTTCACATTATCTCGAAAATCTCAGGTCCTCTGCCGAACGTCCCAATCGACCGCTCGAACCTCGCGATTCCATCAAAAATCAAACTCGCGGATCCGAATTTTCACCAACCAGCGGCCATCGACATGCTGATTGGTACCGGCACGACGCTTTCGTCGCTCAGCATCGGACAAATCGATTTGTCTCAGCCTAACGGATCGGATCTGGTTCTTCAAAAGACGCAACTAGGATGGATTGTCGGGGGGAGTGTGCCGATCGCCGCACCACAATCAAAACGGAGCACGTTTCTAACGTCGTTGGATTTCGAGATGAAGAGATTCTGGGAAGTAGAAGAGGGATCAAACGCACAGCATCTCTCTTCGGAGGAACGGGAATGCGAGGAACATTTTTCCCATCAGGTACGACGCGACGCATCCGGACGCTACATCGTGGCACTTCCCTTCAATGAGCAGCAGCAGCGACTTGGAGAATCGCGATCGCGCGCGCTCCATCGGTTATTCTCATTAGAGCGGAAGCTTGATCGGAATCAACTTTAAAGGCCGACTACGCCGCGGTCCTTGATGAATATCGCGCGCTCGGTCACATGACGCAGGTAGAGTCCTTCGACTCCCCAGGATTCTACTTGCCTCATCACGCGGTCATAAAGCCCTCGAGCTCGACGACAAAGGTTCGTGTGGTTTTCGACGGCTCAGCTAAGTCGAGTAGCGGTCTGTCACTTAACGACGCTTTGATGACGGGCCCGACATTACAAGATGATCTTTTTTCGTTACTGCTGCGATTTCGCCTGTATGCGTATGTTCTCACCGACGACATTGAGAAAATGTATCGTCAATTCCTCGTGCGACCAGAAGACCGATCATTTCAGCGCATCTTGTGGAGGGATCAGCGAAACCGCATAGCGACGTACGAGTTAAACACCGTCACATTCGGGTTGACTTCGGCACACTATCTGGCTACGAGATGTTTGCAGCAATTAGCGACCGACGAACAAATGGAGTTTCCAATTGCCTCACTCGTCATCAAACGGGACATGTACGTCGACGATTTATTAACGGGCGCCAATACCATTGAGGAAGCGAACGAGTTGCAGACCCAAATTCTCGGTATGCTCCAACGTGGAGGCCTTAACATACGCCAATGGGCCTCTAACGAACCGCGACTCCTCACGGGACTCGGCGAGGATCAGATTCATCCCAAGATTTTAGGCGATTCAAGTTAATGAAGACTCTCGGTATTACTTGGGACGCTCGAAACGACAGCATTTCGTACTTCGTTGAATCTCCGACGGCGATAAAACCCACTAAGCGATCGATCTTGTCAACCATTGCAAAGATCTTCGATCCGCTCGGGTTGCTCGGTCCTGTGGTGATCACAGCGAAGATCATCATGCAGCGTTTGTGGCAACTCAATATTGATTGGGACGAATCATTGCCAGCCAGCATCCACACTGAATGGACTACTTTCTTCAATCAATTGCAGCATCTAAACAACGTTTCGTTCGTGAGGAATGTAGTTCAACGCAACAGTCGACAAGTGGAGCTACACGGTTTTTGTGATGCTAGCGAGCGGGCATACGGAGCGTGTATTTACGTGCGTTCAATCGACAACAACGGTCACATCGAAACCAACCTTCTCTGCGCGAAATCTCGGGTTGCACCACTGAAGACAATCACTCTCGCGCGGTTGGAATTGTGCGGTGCCGCGTTGTTAGCAATTTTGTACACGACAGTTCGAGCAGCGATTCTCCATCAAATCGATAAAACCATTCTTTGGACCGATTCAACGATCGTTTTGAACTGGATAAATAAGCAACCATGTACACTTAAAACCTTCGTGGCTAATCGGGTATCCGACATACAGCAAAGGACAGAGGTCACCAGCTGGCGACACATCAATTCGGAGGACAATCCAGCGGATGTACTATCTCGAGGACAGACTCCCAGGCAATTCGAGCAAAGATCCAACTGGTTGCATGGTCCCGAATGGCTCTCGACATCCGAAGAGAATTGGCCACCATCGAAGTTCCTCATTCAGAACGAGGTGCCCGAACTCAAACAGATTACCTGCCTGATTGCGACTACAAAACACGACGACGAAATACTACAACGATACTCGTGTATTAGAAAACTAAGGCGCATTACAGCGTACGTTTTACGATTCGGCCGACGTAACCGCCGAAAGGGTTCCTTGACGGTGGAAGAGCTGCAAGAAGCAAGCAGCTGCCTTATTCGGCTTCTACAAGCAACTGCATTTCCCGATGAGATCCGCCAATTAGGCAACAAAGGCAATTTACCTTCAAACAGCAAACTCCTTCCCCTGAATCCATTCCTCGACGATCAGGAATTATTCGGGTGGGAGGTCGGCTACAAAATTCGACCCTTACCTATGCACGGAAGCATCCGATCCTTCTGCCAAAGGGTCATCACATCACCGATCTCATGATTCGGGATACGCATCGCGCGAATCACCACGAAGGCATCACTTCCACCTGAACGGTGTGCGGCAAGCCTATTGGCCCATCGATGGAAGGAATGCTACACGAAAGGTCGTCCGACAATGCGTCAGATGCTTTCGTTTTCGCCCACCGTCTACGGATTACATCATGGGAAATCTTCCAGCATCGCGTGTGACGGAAAATCGTCCATTTTTCAACAGCGGCGTCGACTATTGTGGTAAATTCTACATAAAGGAACGACGGTTGCGAAATCGTGCACGCATTAAGGTTTACGTCGCCGTTTTTGTGTGCCTTGCGACCAAGGCCGTACACTTAGAGTTGGTAAGTGACATGACGACCGAAGCATTTATCGCCGCATTGCAGAGATTCATCGCGCGCAGAGGAATCTGTCAGAGCATGCACTCTGATAACGGAACAAACTTCATCGGTGCTAACAACGAGTTGCGCGAGACACAAATCCTTCAAGGTGACGACACCGTTCGCAATTTTCTCACGGGGGAAAAAATCACCTGGCATTTCATACCCGCGTTATCACGTCATTTCGGCGGACTTTGGGAAGCCGCGGTGAAGTCATTCAAACACCACCTCAAGCGCGTAGTCGGTGACGAGCTATTCACTTTCAAACAATTCAACACCTTCGTGATTGAAATGGAAGCCATTCTCAATTCGCGGCCCTTGACTCCGCTTTCCTCAGATCCTAACGACCCATCTGCATTAACTCCAGCTCATTTTCTGATTGGTGATTCGTTAACGAGCATCGCCGAGATTGATTTCAGTGCTACACCAGCGAATAGATTATCTAACTGGCAGCATATCCAACGTGTGAAGCAGCACTTCTGGGCCAGGTGGCAAAAGGAGTACATCAACCATCTGAACGTGCGGTCCAAGTGGAGAAAGAGGTTCACATCGCATCAAAGAAGGCACCGTCGTGGTCTTAAAAGAGGACCACCTTCCACTACTCTCGTGGCATCTCGCACGCGTGGAGCAGATTCATCCCGGATCGGATGGCGTCATTCGAGCCGTCACTGTTCGGACCAGCCATGGGACCTACAAGCGGAACGATGCGGCAACTGGCACCCCTGCCTGCCCAGGATGCTCATGAGCAGTGCCGCGACACGAGATAGGACTCATACGTAAAATTAGGATAGATATATAATAGCGTCGAGTTACATTGATCAATCGTCTCGATCAACGGGGGGGGAGCATGTTCCGGCCGACGCGAAAGAATATTCCAGAAATCGGGCCGTCCCCAACCGATTGTAGGAATCGGGCCGGGTGCAAAAAATCGATAGCGGATACGTGTCGCGGAATACCGTTCTCGAAGGATCGAGAATGTTCCGCGGCACGCACGTGCGAGGATTTTTGCACCCGGCTCGACGAAAAAAATGACGATCCGGAAGCACCTATAAAAGGCAGCAGCCCGATCGCCCGGGGTCAGTCAGTCTAAACAGAGCGAGACATTCAGCATCAAATCCAAACCATCAAAATTTGAACCAGTTACTCTTAAAATTAATTTGTTAAGATAACGCGTCGCAGTACGGCCGCGAATCAGTAAAGGAAGCTGGGGAGTGACGACCCCGAGCCAAGGAAAAATTACGCGCGGTCGCGAGTGGCGAGGTCGCGATCACAGTCGGATCGCGACAACAGGAATGCAGAAACCGCTAGCGGAGGAGTAGCCATTTTGATAAATAACTCCTTATATAGTGAGCAAATCCCAATCAATTCAAACATGGAAACAATTTCGACCAAAATATATTCATCCACGAAGATACATCTCTGTAACATATATATACCAAACAGTTGCCAACTAAACGAATCCGAATTAAGCAATTTAATTAACAACATACCAAAACCATTTATCATTACTGGGGACTTCAACAGCCATAATACACTCTGGGGCTCAACAAGAACTGATTCAAGAGGTAACATTATGGAAAAAATCCTGCTCAACCATAACTTAATACTTGTTTAAATAACGCGTTAATTCGTTGTTAAGAAACGGCGGTTAAATTCTCGCGTGATCTATAGAAAAAAGGGGACATTTCTTATACGGTGTTGTCCTCAGTGTTCGCGACATTCCAGAGCCTTCTCTGCGTCGTAACCTGCTTCGGGAGCAATACCGTGTAGAATGTCACGCGATCGGCCCAGTAACGGTTCCATGAGAACCGGTGTTACTACGCCGAAATAACAGAGAGGATTCAAAATTAATACGAGACAGAAAATTTCCCCTCTCGCGATCGCGGATAAGAGGGTCTGTCTCGACAATCACTTGCTATCTGGTTCTCGACGAGTTCGCTTCTTCCAAGCCGACCTAGTCCAACACCGCGATCACGGTATACGCGAAATTAAATTCGTTTAATCGTGTAGTTACACCACAGAACCGAAACGGAACGAGATTGGACTGTGGTAAATTCGAAAGAATTAACCTAGTCGGATTTCGTACCTCACGGTTTCGTGAGTTAAGTGATCGTTGTGTGTATAGAACCGTTCTGGAAAACGCAGTATTGAAACAATTTACAGTGAACAACCGGTGGCAGATCATAATCGTGTGTGCACTTTAATAGTGTTCGATTATCGCCACCGTTGTGTCGATTGTTTCAAATCAAAAGCAATTTCCCACATTAACAACCGGTGGCTGATAACAATCGTCGTAACATTTAAATAGTGTTCGATTGTCGCCACCGTTGTGTGGAAGGCACGTACCGCTGTAATCAGCTGTCGTGCAACGAGAACCGAGAAAAACTTCTCGGTTTTCCTTGAACTTTTGTGCGATTCAAACACTCTGATAGGGGCCTTTGGGCGTATACCTGAGTGGGATTGTCGTTTCCGAGGGTCGAAATCTCAGTTTGAGTACCACCCCATAGGGGCCTTTATTCGGCGCATACCCTGGGTGCTCTCGGCTGAATTCGATTAAGCTCGAACGTCGGTCACTCATCACCAGTGTGTACGGACACTCGGTGTAGAGCGACGTTCAAAGGGCGCCGTGGTGTAAGCACCTTAACGTTCAGACGCTTCTAGCGCAGTTAAGGGCTTGCATCACACCGGTCCCGTACGGACCAGGAAACGACGCTGAATCACGGGTGGACAATTTTGGATCCTTACAACCTCCAACTGTTTTCACCACAAGCCAAAATTCAAGCCAGCAGCAGTGTGAAGAGCGAGGCACAAATCTGGACTTCACCATCAGCTCTTATAAAATTTTACAGAACTGCAGACGAACTTTTCTCGATCACACGAGAAACGTTTAATCAGTCTATCGTTTCTCGATCACACGTGAAACGTTTAAGAATACTGATCCACTAACACAGTTGCGTATCACTGTGAAGGAATCCCGCTCCTGTTTATCATAAACAGAGACAGGAGCGTGTGGATTGACGCGAGTCAGACAACGCGACGAGCGTTGTCACCTTTCTCAACCAAATTTCGGTTTCTTTTGTTGCAGAAGACCGAGACGAGAGCCGTAGTGGCCTGAGGCACGGCCCGGTTTTCTTTTGGTGGTGGGTTTTTTGATAAATATAAATTTCTTATTTCTTTGGTTTATTTTATTTAGTTTTGTTTTTTTTTATTAAAGTTCAACTTTTAGAATAAACGGCCTAGTCTACGAGACTAGGCGAAAGAAATTTGCAAGTGTACCATTCACTTTCCCCCACATTCCCACTCCCTCGTAATTCGGACACCTCGTTAAAGGGTGAGAGCGACATTAACTCGCACCTATTTAAACAATACTCCTCAATGACCAAAAACCAACACACTTTAATTCAGCTAATGGCTCTTCTAGCATAATAGACTTAACCTTAAGCAACGCCAACATCGCATACAAATGCAAATGTATTACCACCTCAGACCTGTACGACAGTGACCACTACCCGATTTTATTAAAAGTACAACTAGATCGAACAGTCAACTACCTACAACCAGCCCCCAGATGGAAATTTGAACTGGCCAACTGGAGCAAATATAGTAGATTCATTGAGCTTAACCCCTCTCTAGATAATAATGCCACAACAAACTCTTATGATATTGAACAAATAATAAAAAGAATTTATCCAGATCATCATCGATGCTGCTGACCAATCCATCCCAAAAACAAAACCTCGACCCGGAAAAAAGCGCTGCACTGTACCTTGGTGGAACGAGGAATGTGAAACTGCAATAAAAAACTACAAACACGCCTTCAACAGATACAAAAAACAAAAGACAATCGCTAATCTTATACAATTCAAAAAACTTAGAGCTAGTGCAAGGAAGACCATCAAAACGAATAAGAAACAATCCTGGATAAATTTCTTATCTACAATAAATAACTCTACCCCCACCAAGGTAATGTGGAATAAAATAAAAGCAATTCAAGGCGCCCACTCAAGAAAGAATATCACAGCTTTAACTACGCCAGAAAAACCATAACCAACGACCAGAAAGAAATAGCAAACTTACTAGTTAAAACATTTGCTAAAAACTCTAGTGATAAAAACTACGATAGCAACTTCCTCAAATATAAAACTGAACAAACATTCCCTGAGACCAATAAAACCCCCAAAATTCGAAACCAGGACCTTTTTTTAATCAACGAAGCATTCAAAATTGAAGAATTAAATAGGATACTGAAACAATGTAAAAACACCAGCCCTGGTCCTGACGGAATACCTAACAAACTACTGGTAAACCTCCCCAAATGGACTCAAACACCTATTAGAGATATTCAATCTCATATGGAAAAATGGCATATTCCCAGAATCATTGGAATGAGGCTATAATCATCCCGATTGTCAAACCTGGTAATGACCATCTACTCCCAGAAAGCTATCGACCCATAGCACTAACCAATAACATGTGCAAACTATTAGAAAAAATGATCAACCACAGACTACAATGGGTATTAGAAAATAACAACACAATATCCCACCTTCCAAAGCGGTTTTAGAAAGTACCACTCAACCATCGATCAACTAATTAACATAGAGGCTCAAATATGTGACGGCTTAGTAAATAATCACCACACTACTCTTATAGCTATGGACATTGACAAAGCGTATGATATGATTTGCAGAGAGAGGACATTAGATATATTAAAAAAGCTGGGCTTTCATGGTAACGTCCTTACGTTTATCAAAAACTTCCTGAAGACAAGACGCATTAAAATTAGAACCAACAACTGTCTATCCGACGCTATGATATTGCAAAATGGAGTCCCTCAAGGATCGGTAATAAGTATAACTCTATTCCTAGTATCCATAAATGCTGTTCTTTCCGTACCAAACTTACCAGTCCAAGCATATCTTTTCGTGGATGACTTAACGACAATATACAAAGGAAAATATGAAAATACCACAGAACAACTACTCCAAAACGCACTAGACAACCTACAGAATTGGGCAGTAATAAACGGTTTCCGCTTCTCTGAAACTAAAACCAAATATATAACCTTTTCCAAGCGACACATACCTACAATAAAGTTACACCTTGGAAGCACAGAACTGAAACAAGTTAATTCAATCAAGATTTTAGGTATGACATTTGATGATAAACTAACCTGGAATGCCCATATATCCAATCTAAAAAGGGAATGTAACAACCGTCTAAACATTTTAAAAACACTAGCAGCCAATACATGGGGAGCAGACATGAAGGTTCTATTAAACACGTACAAAACTACCATCAGAAGCAAATTAGACTACGGATCTATTATTTATGGCTCAGGAAAGGAATCTACACTAAAAACTGGATCCTATACATAACACCGCCCTGAGAATAATAACTGGAGCCTTTAGAACTAGTCCCATACTAAGCATTTTAAAAGAAGCAAACGAACCTCCGCTCAAACACAGAAGAAAACTCCTCTGCATTATACAAGCGATAAAAATATCTACTACCCCAAATAAATCCTCCTTTAAAAATACCTTTTCAGACCGCTACATCACAAAAATACAATAATAAAAACTGACTCCCAAACCTTTTTATTATAGAGTCCACAAACTTGAAGAGGAACTCAATATAACATTTTTCCCTACTATTCCACGAAAAAAAACCGGAATACCACCATGGGTCATGCACCCCATCGAAGTAAACATAGACTTAACAGTATACAAAAAATCTGACACCAATCCTGTAATATTTCGTAACCTAACCACTGAAACTATAGATCGCTACAGAAACTATATCCATATCTATACTGACGGATCAAAAACTGAAACCGGCACGGGATACGCAGTAATCACCCTGGAATCCTCACTTTCAACCAAATTAGCACCATATACATCAATTTTTACGGCTGAAGCAACTGCCATCAACCATGCTATAAAAATCTCCTACATAAACTCTTATACACACACTATTATTTTCACTGATTCAATGAGCACTTTAGAGGCACTAAGCAGCATACCATCGGATAATGACATCCTCCTCCAAATTCAGGAAACAAACCATGAAATCACAGAAAAGGGCCACAAAATAATACTCGCATGGATACCGGGACACGTAGGCATTCCAGGAAATGAAAAAGCCGACCAGATAGCAAAACAAGTAGCCAACTCACCAACTAGCTACCAAAATATTCCCACCCAAGAAGATTTAATTAAAGATATCAGAAATAAGTTAAAATGCCAGTGGGAATCTGGTGGAGAAACACAGCTCCACCACACATCAAAAACATAGATGACGCCTTTTTTACAGAAAACACAGCAACTATTTTAACTAGAAAAGAGCAAACTGCTATAACCCGAATAAGAATTGGACACTCCAAAATCTCCCACTCATACATATTATCAAAGGAACCCATCCCAATATGCGAACACTGCAACACAACAATTACAACGGACCACCTAATCCTTGACTGCCAAAAATACAACATTCTTCGCCGTAAACACAAGCTGGAACCTCAACTTAAAGAAAACCTCACCAACAGAAAGCTACACAACCTACTGGGATTCATCAAAGAAGCAAAATTAATTGACAAAATATAAGGAAAAACCCACCCGACCGACGCCGCTAATAACCTCGCAGTGGATGCGGCGTAAATAAACCATCAAATAAAAAAAAAAAAAAAAAAAAAAAAAAAACTTTGAAACTACTTTGTCCTTCCAGTGGGGCCCGTCTGAACGTACGAACGTGTATAATCTGACTCTTCGGAAGAGATTTGAAAATTTTATAGCAAAGTATCCCAGAAAAAAAGTATGAAGATATTGGGTTGATTGAAAAATAATTTCGTTTTTCTTATTCGTGAAAAGGAACAATTTTCTTATAATATATAAATATTTTATTGAATTATGTACTGGCCATGATGATGCAACACCTTTTGCCATCTTCTTACTCGAATTTTTTTCACGAACGTTCGTAGGATTTCGGAGATAAGTGTATTCACCAAAAATGATTGTAATTCACCCCCGCAATTAAAAATAATTTTTTCAGAATGATTAAAAATTTTTTAATTTCGCCGAAAAATTTCGGCACCTATTCCCTGTCAATTTTTCTTAAAAATTTGTTTTTGGTTTTTAGTAATTTTGTTTGACGCCCCACAGAAAAGTTGTCTAATACTTTTTTGTAGGTATCCATGAATTATACTTCCAAACTCAATTTCAATGAAATCCATTGACTATTGTAGGAGTTATGGATGTTTGAAAATTGAACCACTTTTATGGAGTTTTTTGCACTTTGCAGAGTTAAAGAACAACTTTTCCAACATTCTTAGACTTTCGGCATATTCTTCATCAAAATACGCGTCGTTTGCATTTTGAAACATTAAAATTTTCCAATCCGTTCAGGAGTTATGATTTTTTTTTATTAGAATAAAGTTGGCTGGTTAAAAATACTATTAACGTCTCCGTTGGTAAGAAATCGAAACTACTTTCCGAACAACCCAATATTATTAAGAAGTAAAAGAGTTATCCAAGCTTGGAAGGAGAAAATGACTCGTTCGAAGGTTCACCGTAACGAAAGGGAGCCTAACGAACGTTCACGAGGTTTCGAACATCGCTGTATAGCGAGAGAATACAAACGAGGTCGTTTCGCGTAGAATCGGTGCCATGATTCCGGTCTACGGTGGATAAAGGGCGAAGATTTGAAACGACACGGGACAACCGGGCAAAGAGTCGGGTCAGAAGCGAGAGATAGCTAAAGATTAGATACACGCCGGGCAGAAATGGTAGGTTGAATGATGTGAAAGCACGAGCACGGCGACGGAATCGGGGTGAAAGCCGAAGTTGAAGCCTGAACTGGACCGCCTAATCTGCATTTACATAGCATCCACCGTATCCCACGCAAATAGAATGGCTTTGGAGCGTCGAAGGCGCGGTCATTCCCTTTTCTTTCCGCGAAACACGGTCTACGGGCAGAGGTGTGGCGAGGGGGGAGGGCAGAATAGAAGGGCAAAGAAGCTTTGAGCTTACGACAATACCGCCTTAAACCGACTTCGAGGAGTTTCGAAAGGAAGAAAACTCTGTCGGGGACAAGGGTGTATTGTCGCGTGCACAAACAGCGAAATCCTTCTTTCGCTGGGACGCATGTAGGTCACATAAGATCTTTCTTTCGGGAAACGAGCATATAGCTTTAATCGATTTCCAACAGGAACAATGCTTTGGCAATATTCCGGACGAATATCGATTGGTCAAGGGAGCCAGTCGATCGGAACAATTTTACCATCAATTTTCGCGTCTCGGTCCGACGGGTCCACCGTTAAGTTTCAAATTATAACGTCCGTCTACAGGGGAAATTAGTTACAGTAATGTATACCGCCCTTCGAACGATTAAATTCCTGTCGGAACCCTTTTGTGTAATTAGTTTGTGGTGTTACTTCCAGCACATGCTAGCAGAGGGCTACAGTTCTCTCGCAAGTGCTCGACCGACAACTCTGTGGAGCATAACTATAGAGCGGCACAGACATTTTTAAGATTTTTATAGTTGAAAAGGAACATTCGAAGAAAATCGTATAATATGAAGAAGTAAATAATAATCTTTGGTCCTTACGTTTATAATACGTTTAGTATTATAAGACCTTGCAAACTGCAGAATAAATAAAAAGTACTTTAAAGTACCTCTGTGATTTTTTTCACACTAACTGGTAGCATATTAAACTCCATACGCAAATTAATTTTAACTCCTCAAAGTTGCTCAAACCGAAGAAAATAGTCAAAATCAACGATATTAAACAATATATAATAATATTTAATCTTTAATCTTATATATAATCTTTAATCAGATACGAATATTGACTTTGATTCAGATGTAGGTATAATATAATATACATATAATTGATGTAAAAAATATATCTATAGAAAAAATTCAAATAAGTGTTAATTCTTTATCCTTTGACTATATTCTATGTACTCTAGTGATTTATTCGATTTTTTCAAGCATTCTTGTTAAACTGACAAAAAAAATTTCTTAAAAATTTCTTTCTCGCGTAGAATCCATCTCTGAAGCGTGTAATAACTCATATTGCAAACCCAATCGTAGCGAAAATACTGCTGTTGAGAGAGTAGTGCAAGAGGGAAATGGCTGTTATGATGGGCGCACTTTCGAATAGATAAATCTCAAGTTCCAATCTATTAAGCTCAAAAGCGGCGAGCGCAGCTAAGATGGCGGCGAGTTTCGGAATCTTCATCGACCGATTTCTCGTGACCAGGCACGATAAAGAAAGGCATGAAAGGGGTATTACACAGGCTTACGTAGCCGACACTCCCAATTAATGATATCGCGAAGCATTATGGTAACAGGAGTATCATTCGACGTCGATTATTAACGCCCCGTGAACAAATAACTGCTTTCAGAGGGGTGATTACTGCGTACGATCGTCGAAGCCATTCGCTAAATTGAATTTCGCGTAAACGAGCGTTCGCTTAGTATTGATACGACGAAAGAAAATTCCTCAAGCTGATTAAGCTATCGTGACTCCGGCGCGTTTAACTTCAGAGGGTACCTGTCACGCCAGTCGTGACAGCAGATCGAATAGGGTTAATGAAATTAAACGGACGCTGATTAAAAGTCTACTCGATCGTAACGATTCGCTCGGGGGGGGGGGGGGGGGCTGAATTAAAAATTAAATAACACCAGCGAATTTGAGTTTTATTAAAAATGCAATATAGAACGTTTCCAAAACGAACGTACGCAAGTTAAACCATTATATTACATTTTGGCAGTAGGAGGAAAGGAGGATAGGAAATAGAGAGCAATATAGATTAAAACGCGGTCGAGTCAAAAAGGTTTCGGCACGGTCATTTCTTTGTGAACCCGCGATACCACTGAAAAGCTCCTGAAAGAAGCTTTCAGGTTTATCATAATTGCATCTCGGAACCCGATCTTAATCCTAATGATGAACAGGGGCTGCCAACCCAACAGAAGGTGATCCGCACGGACACAAGGAATTAGTACGCGGATCAAAATCGTGGTTGGCCTGAATTAGAAATACAATAGCCCCCCAATTCTGAGAAACAATTTCGTCTCGCGTTGATGAAACTATCGAAATAGACGCCGAACTACAGCGGATAAATACTATTTGGAACGAATTATTTTATAAATAATTATAAATTATTATTGCAGAAGGTAATGGAACTCTTGGCTTTATCAAGCAGTTTTCATCGACTCTTACTAATACGTATTGCATTCGATTGTTCTGCTGTTTACTTCTGAGGTCTAATCAAGTATAAACAGTTGATAGGAAATATAAATATTTGAAGCAAGTCATAACTGATCATAATTATGACCATATTTAAAAACTTTTAAACTTACTGTCACTATTATACTTACTAGAACTATTCCTGATATAACTTATTTTTACAATTTAATCACTAAATCACAGTGCACCTCAGAGATCATTTCGTTTCAGGCGCATTTTTATTTTAGACCATCGATTTCTATTTCTAAATATGGAAATTTCGATCCAATAACCAGAATCTGCATAGCAGCAAATTCATTCTCCGCTAAATTAGCGTTTTTTTTTTTTATCAAATTCATCCAATCAATTGAGAAATAATTTGTTAATCATATTATAAACCACACTATTTTTAATTCTTATTGTTTTATTTTCTGTAGTGTATTATATGTATACTTATACAGGGTTACCTGTACAATAAATTATTTTTATAACATTTTTTTGTATTGCGTCTTTGGAGTCCACATGAACATTAAACCTACAATGATCGATCAAATGACCGTTTTTAAATTAGGATATCTAACATACAATGTTATTTTAGTGCCATTTAACTCGAGACTTTTCTAATAGTATACGTACAATTTGTCAATATTCACTTCTATTCTTATTGTTTGTTTTTCTGAGAAAATATGTAGTTTGTTTTGCCTACTACGACCGGTTGAGCGATTTATATTTTTTTATAAAAATGTGGATAAAATTTGGTATTAAATTCTGATTAGTTTCCGATGTAAATGGGAAATATAATAACAAAAATAAAAGGAGAGAATCTTCAATTTCATCTTTGCTGCCGTATAAAGTACGTATAAAATACGATAGATATAATATAACGTATGAAATATCATATTAAAATACTATAATTTTAGACGCGTGCAGTTTCGAAATTACTAATGTTTTATTTATAAATGAGCCATCGTTGGAAGCAGCAATGCTTCCTCTTTAAAATAGTTTTTGGTTTTGTCAATCAGACTTTCCGTTTTCGAGATATCGTCGTGTAAAGGAAAGTGTAATTTCTTAATTCGCGCTATCTCTGTCTCCGTGTTACGGTCGGACCTCTCACTCTCTCTCGGTCGTTCTCGCGATATCCGTCTGAAAACAGTTTAAGGATGCGTATTAATAATAGTAAAACGCGTGCAGTTCCGAAACTACTACTGTTTTGTTAATTATTGAACCATCGTTGGGAGCGGTAAACCTTCCCCTTTAAAATGGCTTTTGGTTTTTGTCGATTCGACTTCCCGTTTTCGAGATATCGTAATTTATGTAACTGGTAATTTTTTTATTTTGGACTATCGCTGTCTTCGTCTAGCGCGTCGGACCTCTCCTCTCTCTCGTACGTGATCAAGTGGCCGAGTGACCTAGTTACTACGAGCACGTACGGTCAACGACCCTGGCAAGGCCGCAGTGAGAGTTCATTGATTTCAGAACGTAAACAAACGCTTCCTTCCTTTATATCTCCGAAACTAGCCACCGCATCGACTTGAAACAAAAATCGCTATATCTCTGGAACTAATAAAGCTATCGACTTGTTCGAACGCTCATTTTAAAGAGCATTTCATCCTTTATCCGATGACTACATCAACTATTATAATTTATGCTATCTTCTATATTTATTTTGAAATTTATTTTAACACTACATACCCAAAGAAGTTTCAGCAATTCCTATTGATATTTTTTTTTTTTTTTTTTTTCGTGGGGAAAATCTTCGAAAGACTCCCTCCCACCTCTTTGGGGAGAGGCGGGAGGGGTGTGTGGGATTCCCCGCGCCCATTATACCGGACGCGGGACCTACCCACTAAAAACCCCACGGTGACCCTTCCGCACGATTTGGGAGGATACCGGGAATCGCTCGAAGTATACTTCCGGTATCCTCCCCGTGCCCGCGCTTTGCGCCACCCGCGGGGGGACAAACGGTCCCCTCGGTAATCGCCCTGTCTCATGGCGGCAGGACGAGGCCACATCGTCCTGCCGCCATCCGTCATCGGGGCCGCGTCCCAGTGGCGGCTGCGAGCCCCAACTCGCAACCGCCGCGACCCCTTTTCTACCCCTCGGAGGCCGGCAGCTCATGGCCGCACCAGGCCACCGAGGGTGCCGCTCCGTGCGCCGGAGCCGGACAGGAGGCACTGCCACCCCATCCGGTCCGACCCTACGCCGCCTGGGTCATGCGCCACGCCGAGGGAATTCCTATTGATATGCGACAATACTGAATTATAAATTGTTCATTTAATTGGAAATGAATTTAAATTTGTATACAGGGTGTTTGCATAATTACTATGCCATTTTTTTCGTAAATAATTGTTTTCTCCGGAATTAACTACGGTATCTACTTGATACATAATTCGTTTTCAACGGCGTTTTATCTCCTATCCGATGAAAATTAAAAAATTTCTACGTAGTTTATAAATTTTCTTTATGAAGTTAAAGTGCTATGTATGCACATTTAGAGTAAAACTATTAAATATTTTTGTATAAATTTTTAAAATGCAACTTTCTATACATACAATGCACAAATTAGAAATACGTCGTCTCGTAAAAGAGAAAAAGAAAATATGGTAGGAATTCTCAAATTCTTTTCGATGGAATTTGATTTTGTTTCAGTACCGTTATCATTATCATTATCAATATAAATCAATGTAACGTCGAACAAATGTAAATCTAATTAATCTCTTAACAAGCTTGCCCTCGCATTCCATAGTTTCTTATGCGCCAGAATTTCGCCAAAAAACGCAAAGAGAGGTTGTTAGGGGGAGTAGGTTTGAAAAAACCTCGCCTAACAGTGGTCCGGATCGTGAGGGAAGGAACGTAGTGAAAAGAATACAGATTTTAATTTAATTTTCGCTTAGTCGAATGACTCGACTAAGCCTTTTATTATGTAACGTTTGATAACAGCGATTACGTATTTTG
The DNA here is from genome assembly GCA_030068185.1 of Colletes collaris. Classification (NCBI taxonomy): domain Eukaryota; kingdom Metazoa; phylum Arthropoda; class Insecta; order Hymenoptera; family Colletidae; genus Colletes; species Colletes collaris. The sequence goes on along the minus strand of JASGYR010000197.1, from coordinate 55,874 downwards.
TCTGCCCGGCCAGACGCCGCTGCAGCTAATCCTGTTTGGTAAACCTGTAACAGAAAGAGACACGAATAGGCGTTAAATACCTGTTAACGTGAATCACGCTGTGTGTCTTACTTTCTTCCGCGCTCGTCTGGTCTGTGCTTGTCTCACCCAGGAGCGGGGATCTCAACCGCCGCGATGCGCAGCTAAGCTAGTGGACTGTATGTGTGAGCGTTCCCGTTAAATCGGGAATCGCTTGCTTATTATTGTCGTGTACGAGATTTCTGCTCGTCTAATTTCACGACTGCAATTTCTGACTGCAATTTAAGACTTTGATGTATGACTGTCGCAGGAAAAGGTGATCGGAGGGAGGTTGTAAGGCTCCAACCTTTCAGCCGGTCCCCGGCCCTTCACCGCCTTCGTAAGTGCGTACGGCACTGTGTGGTGCAGGCTTGTCAACGGCGCCCTTAGGTCGACTCTACGGTTGTGCCTGAGACCACGTTGCTTTGTCGGATGCTCCGTCCTACGCACAGGGACCGTACTCCTGGAGATGTTTGGACGTGTCTAGCTTTCGCCGATAGCTGGGGTTTAAAAAGTGTCCCGCTTCGACTGGAAGACGGCAAATCCACCCAGGGTATTATTCACTCCTGTATGGTGGGTTCGAAGCCGTTTCTGACAGCCAATTGGAGGAAGGAGTTTGTATCTCGATCCTCTAGTGCACGATGATTCCACTCAGGGTTTCTTCCCACACCTGGATTATGGAGTCGTGCACTAAGAAAGGTGCGAAAAACCTCGCACCTATAAATTGGGATGAGCTTAGCCCTCTATCCCTGGGGAAACGATTGAGTCCACTCAGGGTTTCTTCCCACACCTGTTTATGGATCGATTCCCCGGAAGCACTCGAATTACTTCAAGCCTATTCCGAATTAAATAAGTCTGTTTACAGAGCTCGGTCGGGTACCGACTGGCTCGATACGATAACTCGTGAATAATTCTTTTACAACTCCGAGGGTAGTCGAAGAACTCGACTCGGATCGGGTTGCTCGAATTATTCGTTTATTCGACTGCTGAGCGTGTTCGGATACCGAAGTGCTCGTGGCAGTGGTTTGATAGCGAGTGACGGACGAGCACGAGCTGCCAAAAGTGAGCGCGTGACTGGGGAGAGTCTTCCGTCACGCGGCGCTGTCGCCGTGTCTCTCGTCCGTCTCTGTCTATTATAGAATTTTCGTACCTTCTCTAAACTTGGGCGTTTAAACGGCTTGTTTCACAATTGAACGTTAATTAATCGTTCGCGTGACTTTGCAGAAAACCTCGAGAACCGTGTTTTCTGTCCTCTAATATTTTGAATAGCGGACGCGTCGACCTAGAATCTTCCTGGTCGGTCGCGTAACCGAAAACAAACCGGGTAACGAATTGTTTCGGATTTAAATTAAATTTCGCATTTTAATCGATATTTAAACAGAGGTAAACAGTGACCGCAATTTAATACCACGAAACGAAGATGAATACTAATGGGAAACTTCTTGGTCGGTGAACGTCTCTTAATATTTTCAATTCCTTGAAGGAAGGACGATTTCGTAAACTCGTAAAATCGTTCCTTGTACGAAGATCCTCTCTTGATCACGTAAACGAAATTCTGAAACGTCAGACACAAGTCGGTCAGTTTCGAAATTGACTCAACTCTCGTGTCGCGCTCCGTAGTCACCAACAGTTTGCAGAGCTGTTTCTCCAAGAAATAGGACGCGTTCACGGAGGACGTTGCGTTTATAAGTTTTGTTATAAACCGATCCACATCCATGGGAATCATTTTCTTCTTAACGGTCGCCGGAACATCGTCGATGCCCATCACTTTTCGAAGCAGACGTCCATCGACAATTACGGTGAGATACGATTTTGCAAGATCGTCGAAACTGTCGATCCGCACTTCCTGGCTCGTCAAGTCGAGATCGAACAACACGACGAAGAACATCGATGTGAATCTCACCGTGGCAGCGACGAAGCACGGATACAAGATTTTCTTCGTCATCAGAAACCGAGGAGCAAGTTCATTACGTACATTAAAACTAATATCTATAAATGATAGCTTACTATAGTTTGAAATACACATTGTGACACTATCTTCGTTTTTCACTGAATTTACAGTTTTGTAATTGAAAGTGGTGCTTCAAAATTTATGGCAATTTTCTATACATTTTCCGGGAAAGTGTGCCAATCGCCAAATTTTTTCATCCGAATTACTTGACTTTTATTAGTTATGCTCAGTATTATAAAACCTTTCAAACTGCTGATTAACTTTTTTGCTATACTAACAATCTCTATCAATCTTTTGTATTAAATGTTTTCAACTTTGACTCGAGTTTTAAAAAAGACTAACAAGAAGTAACTTCGTGACCATTTTTTTACCATTTAAGAGGATATTATGTAAGGATTGTCGAGGATGGTCAGAGAGGCGTGTGGACGGATTCAAATACGTGAACACTAAACGTAACGATATAACTATATTATTGAATATTCACTAAAACTATTTAACGTAAAGAACATAAAACATAAGGACATAAAGCGTAAACAAAAGAATTAAACCATAAACGTGAAACGGTAACTGCTCTCGTCTAGCGTTCGCAGAGTGACTTTCTGCCGTCAAAGTCGAACATTCTCGATTCCTCTCTACATAATAATAATCTAAACAAAACGCACGTTCGAGGCGCAGTCCCCCGAACATACTTTAGCTTAAACCTAAACACCTCACTCATCGATCCTAGCCTAAACACTTCCTAAACACATCGACGCCAACGATAACGGTTCTCCGATCCACACACATACACTCCTTACAATTAAGCTTTAAGTCAACGTCAAGCCTAGCTGCCCAAGTTTGCCCGATACGGAGAGAATATTCGAAATCGTTAAAAGAAAACGTTCACACTTCGAGGATAACGATCGCCTATTTTTATTTTTATTATGTTTTATTTGTTATTTTAATTTATTTAAAAATTGTGTACGATTACACTCTAATATACTTTTATTTACGCTTGCTTCTCCTTCGTCAAATAAAGTCGTTAAATAAAAAATAACTATTAAAGTTCTCTATAATTGTTATTATTGTGATGTTTACTAATCTAGAAGTGAAAAATAGACTGGTCTGGGTTAGGTTAAATAGAAAAGCACCTAAAAATTCAATTGCAAATGGGAATCAAGGAAACAGTTCCTACACGCTAACCCAGTTACGCTACCGAACCTATTTACCTATTCAAATACATGTGTTCTCAATTGATAATCCTATATCTATTTATACGTAACGATCAAGACACATTTCCGGCACAAATTAATAATAACAACAGTCGGATTAGTTCTCGAGCGTTGTACAGATTCTGTTACTTAACTCGAGTCGAATCCTGTCTATCAACTAATCAATTCAACTGACGTGTTTCTTAGAGCGTTCTGCTTTACATGCGAACGCGAACTGTACAGATTCCCCGATGGAACGGGGTACGGTAAGTATACTCACACTCAATTACACTAATGCTTTCGGTCGTTCAAGATAGCAATTAACGTCTCTCGATAGATCAATAACAGGAAGTATGCACCGGAAATATCTTTCGGTCATTCTGTGATTGACAGAATATTGAGCGTTAGATAAAATTACAATCAATATGAGAAAAATTACGGTAAAGTTGTCGCTGATACCCATTTTATAGATTTCATACAATATAAATAAGAAATGAATGTTAATTATAATTTCCTTTTATTATTCGCGAATGACTTAAAGTCAACTCGAGGAAGATCTTTCCATCGTGTTCGTGTCTTGTCTAGTCAAAATATAAAAGTACTATCTGTAACACTAAAGGGTATTTTTCTCCCGTTTAGCGAGAAATTATTATCATTGCATAAATCTCGTCGTTACAAATATAACGCGATTCGATACGAATAAAACGCGCTTCGAGGAAGTAAATTTTTCGTTTTTAGTCGAGGCGGTTCCGGAAAGGAATTTTATCAAGCGTGTAACAATAAGTGGCGAAGAAAACAGAAGGTAAGAAAAGGAACGAAGCCCCTAGTGAAGGGACAAAGCAAATCGAATAATGTAGACGCGGAAGGTCCGAAACAGATAAAATGTACAAAGGTTCGACGTTTTATCTCCGCGCGCTCGACTGCTTCGAAAAAAAAATAAAAAAAGAGGAAAAAAGAAGAAAAAGAAGAGGAAAAGAATATGAACACGGTATGGGGCAAAACTAAAATATGCATGAAGGTATAAATTATGAAAAGTAACGTTCCCGACACCTCGCATCGCGAATACGGCCGTGCACGCTGACTTAAAAAAAACTTGTCCGTGCCGTCACAAACGTGCAGATTGTTTGAAGTCAGTGTAAATACATTTTGTTTGCGTTTGAAAAATCCCGTGCTCGAAACAGTACGCGATATAAAGAAAAATTTTAAACGCGTATGTTTATTAAAATAACGGGAATTTTTGTCGCTGTTCGAGCGTAGTTTAATTAAAATCAACGACAACGTGGATAACGCAAAGTTTGGGAATTCGTGTTTATCTCCTCGATTGAGTGATTCCTCGCGTCACTTTAATCGAAGGCCCTTATAGGCACACTCTTGGGATGATGAGGGTAACAATGTGTTGAAGCGTTGACCCTCCGCTTTTGGTTATGGGAACTGTCAGGTCATAAACTTGGAAGCTCAACAAGTAACGGGGTATTCTAGTCTTGGGAGGCCAATTTTTATGCCTTCTCTGGAAATTCTTTTCAAATAAAAACCGTAACACTTTATACAGACTTTATACTTTCGTATTGACGCGATTACATTAAAATATTGATTTTTATTTTAATTAAAATATATATTATATAATCTTCGTGTCATTGCATCGATCAAATTCAATGTAAATTGCTAACGAATAATATTTACATACGTGTTGTGTAACTTCAAATATGGAATCTGGATACATCACTATTTGTTGCAGCAGATATATTATTTTCATGTTTATTTAAGCAAAGTATACTTAGCAAGTTTATTATTATCATAAATATTATTACCATCAACGTTATTATAATTGTACTTTATAGGCGCAGAGTAACAGTCTTTCTCCAATTGAGATTTTGGTTTTGCTCGTTCTCTTTATAAATTTTACCGTCTATTTCGCAAGTTCCCAGTCGTTCTTCTCCCTCGACTAGAGAGCATAATCGGGTCCGTTTAAATCCATTGTTTTATGCAGGTGTAAATTACATCCTTATACTGGAGCGTTACATTTCAACTGTGCCAGAAACTCGGCAACGTTTCGTACAGAGAAGTCCGCGAAAATATTCACGAAATGTGTAGTGAAAGTGAAAGAACTTCACGGCAAACTAACTTTAATTCCTTCCGGGCAGAAAACTCTTCGCATTGTTTAACGACTTTTTCGACAAGCGCTTAATTTGATCGTATTAAATGTAACGCCTATTATATTAACTTAACAGAAAGTAATTCTATCCGCGTGGAACAAATTTCTCAAATACAGGGTATTCGGCCACCCCAGGGAAAAATTTTAATGGGAGACTCTGGAAGCCAAAATAAGACGAAAATCAAGAATAGCAATTTGTTGATTGAGGCTTCGTTAAAAAATTATAGAAACATTTCCGGCCACACAGTATATTTTCGGTAAAGAATTTTCTTCTCGAAAGTGGGTAGGATTTTGGGTGTATGTGTATTCACCAAAAATTATTGTAATTGACCCCCGCAACTGAAAATAATTTTTCCAGAACGATTTGAAATGTTTTAATTTAATTTTTTAATAACTTTTTAACGAAGCCTGAATCAACAAATTGATATTCTTGATTGTCGCCTTATTTTGCCCTCTAGAATCTCCCATTAAAATTTTTCCCAAGGGTGGCCGAACACCCTGTATATCGGGATGCAAGTACGAAGAAAAGTGAAGTAATAGAAAGATAAACATCATCGATCCAAGATTTCAAGTTCATCGTAAACGTCGATAAACGTAATGATATTTCAAACGTATGCAAAATATATTTGACGTATTAATATAATACTAATATTGATATTTCATTTTGCGAAAGTGTATATTCCCTACATACGTTTACCATATATTTTTCATGTTTGCACGCGCCATAAACGCATTAAATTCGCAGCCTGCAAATAATGTAGCGTGTAAATCGATCGCATGGATCGATTACCCGAAATGAGCTGCACCGTGGCTTTTAGCGGCTCGTTACGATGTCAATTCCGAAATCCTCGCCCGGACGATAACATTAGACTCTAACTTTAAGGAGTATGCGTATTTTTTCAAGCAAATGTTCCGTGAATGACGCGCAAAGAACAGACGATCTCACCCTCCCGATTAATAGCCCAATCTCGTGTCCAATAGAATGTTGGATTTATCGATAATACGTTCGGGCGGACGACACTGCCGGATATTTTTTTCGTATATAAACCTAATCATAGGGAAGGTCGTGAAGCCGAACATCTGCAATTTCTTATCACGGTCGAACAGTTCCCATGTCGAATGAAAGGGAGCTTCAAAGGCTTCTCTTTCCCATCGAAAATTCAAGAAATTTCTTCGACTACAGTTTGTAAAAATATCTTAGTGACAATACGAAATGCAAAAAGTAAATAAAACGTCGAATTTACTTAATTTCTTTCTCAAAGTTCGATTTTTATACGAATTCCAAGAAAATGTGTATCAAAACGCTTGAATTTTCTGGCATTAAAATTTCTTTCATTTAAAAATCAGGTTTCTAATTAAGCTGTAAGTCTCGATGTCAATTCTATTTTGTTTCACGCGTACTTTTCTATTATTTACTATCTATATTGTTTACCTATAAGCACTGTCCTCAACATGTGAAAATATTATATTTCCTCATGTAGGCTAATGGGTTTTTAAAAATATGATAATTCACTGGTGGCGGGAGGCGATAATTTAAGAAACACGAAAAACGAAACAGTCGTACCATTAAATGCCTTTTTAAAACATTTTATTAAATTAACAATTTTAACTCATCCAGGGACTAATTTTTGTTTTTACAGATATAGCAATTATTGCCTTAAATTTGCAATATTTAGGTACGTAAGACTAGTAATATATTTTCATACTTTTTCGTTGGTATGAATCACAGATTTCTAGGTTCAGAAATATTCTCGAATGGAGCATGATTCGTAACGTCACATTCGTCGTAACGAAGTTGATAACACGTTGGAACAGGTGGAACTTCGCACACGCACTTTACGCACTCAGAATCATAGTCGTTTTCTTCTTTCAGTTCATCGCCTACGTGCATCGTCATGTTACCGAATCGACACATATCATTATCTGCAAATTCGACATCATAATACAATTATTACCGATAATGAATAATAGAACTCAGCTTCTGTAAATTCGATCTTCCTTAATGTTTCGTACGTTCTCTGTTTCAACTGCTGATTAAATTTTATAAAGTTTCCATCAACACTAGAATTATCAATGTGCTCAAAATGACCCATTCGTAATTTCTAATAAAAATTGTAAAAAATTTATTCTGAAAATGACTAGATTTCTGAAAATTTACTGTATTTTTCTATAAGAGAACGAATAAACATTTATTTCGTTTATCTGTCGTTCTCATTTCTTTGGAATAAATAAATACATCACAAGTGTCGATAGTTCCAGCGTTGAGCGCGTATAAAGGACAGAATTAGAAAAGATCAGAAAAAATATTCAAATTTAGATGGTCAAATATACGATCTCTAAACGCGCTCCAAAATCCAATCAATACTTGTTTCAATCTATACGATTCTACTTTAATTTCGTGTAAGGTTCGCGTAAATTCTAATATGTTCCAAAATTCAGAACAATTATACTTAAAAGCTTACAATTGCCAGAGTCCATGTAACTATTCCCTACAGGGACCTGCAAGTTCCAAATTCTGCTGTAATCTGAAAATATCGAACTAACTGTTTCGTTCTCCAAACACGTGTAAAATTACGAATTCCGATCAACTTTCAACTTGAACTGTCAAATTTTAAATTCAATCATATCGTTGGATGAAACAGAAAATAATTTAAACATTAATTGATCTGAAATGATCAATATTACGAGTTTAATAAATAAACGTACCTGCATCAGAGACGGACTTGGCACTATCGTGCTTGTGAATGACAGCGTCCTGTTCAATCTCTGCGAAATGGAAAGCAATTTTATAGGATACGCGTCCGCCAAAGGAATTATTCCTTTTTTTTCAGCGAAGCAGAAATTTCTGTATAACGATTATTACAAACTTACGACATCTGTACATGAGAGTGCAGTCTGTTTGTGGGGATTGTTGTGGCTCATAATAGACGGGCGCACAATTTCGATGAACCAGATCAGCATTGCGGAATAGAGGAGCACAATACGGTATATTTAGCTTCTTGCAGAAGGGTTCAATATTTTCACCTAAACGATTAATTCGCGTTAAAAATTGAAAGTATCCATAAAAATAAATTTTTAAATCTCCTTCGTTATCAATGCGTTGATATTAAAACATATACGTAACAATGTTATGTTATAAATTTAATTTACGATTCCATTCTCAACGAATGATTTAATATTATATCGATGCGAGATCGAAAGAATAATTTAATACTTTCTAATAGACTAGTTTAAAAAAACGTTCACTCCATTCTGAAAGAATTGTAGAAGGAACTGTTTTCTAAATATTAGGAATAAATACATTTTCAACATCTATAATATTTTACATAGTGGTTATACATACGACTTTGAATTTCTACAAGTTTAAAAAAAATTTTAATCCACGTTACAGATGATATAATATGAATTCTATACCTGTGTATCCTGCCATACAGTAACAAGTCATGCCTGGATCAGATTTTGGTTCGAAAGAGTCACCTGCCATGTAAATTACAATTCATCTACTTCGCACGTCGGCAATTCCTCGCCTTCTTCAGCTAAACAACGTAATTGCTTTCATTTGTATCATTTATGCGTATTAATTGCGTAACGATTTTTCTTTCTATTTAATATTATTCAACGAACTTTAACACGCGGAATGCAACAGTTCTTTATAACAAATTAAACTTATTTGCAATTTATTGTGCTGTATTTACTCACGACAAATTTGTTCGTAATTGTTACAACAGTGGTACACGGATCTATTGAAGTAGCAACCCGGTTCAAGCGCTTGATATGGGCAGTCTACCGTTGCACAAAGAAACATGGCACTGTGTACAATTAAACATGTGTTACAATCTGTTATTTAAAAAAATATTAATACGATCAGAGATAGTTAAACTCTTGGTCTTTAAAGCGGAACCGAACAGAAGTCGAACCATTTATTTTGTCGTTTCGATCCAAGATAAAAGAAATTATTTTTTCATGGATAATGCCACGGCGTACAAATGAACTTGAAAGACCTGATTTTAATAGTACTTAGAAGAAGCCAATATAACGTTGATCGACGCATTTATTATCGATGTATCAAAGAGTGTCGAGTCGCGAACGTTCAGGAATTACAATATTAGAATTGTTAACTGTGCCCCGAGGCTGCTGGGACGCACACGCGTAAATGTACTTACGCTTCTTCATCCGCATATTTCTGTGCATACACACGCTACATCGCAAAGGTTTCCCGTCCTCCTGTCTCAACTTCTCCCCAACATTATATTCGTGACCATTCACATAACACTTGTCCTTCGACAATTCCTTCAAGAAGCTACAGTCATATTTCTCGGCGCAACAATCGTTGGGATTTTTGTACACCGGTTTGCAACCTAGCGCCTTGTAATACTCCAGAGGACCGAAGGCATTGTGTTTTGTTTTGCAAACGCCTTCGACAACTAGATAAAACAAAACTAGCGTAATATCTTCTCTTCACGACACGCGTCGATCAAGAAGATCGAGTATTTACTGAGTATGACTGAACCAATGACCACAAGTTTCGTATAAATCATTATTTATTGCAAATGATATAAGAGAATATTAAAGGTTAAATTAATTTGTTTGGTAATGGAAAAAAGAAGAATAGATCAACTTGGTTTTGCAGCAGTTCGTAAAAGCGATATTTACACCTAGCAGTTTCAAATGTTTACTATTCTACGTCTTATCGGTTTCAAAATTAATATAATTATTGATAAAACCATCGGTGAGTTTCGTAACTGCATAACGTACGAACGAATAAACATATTTACGCGAATAGTCTTCGCAATAACGAGGCTACTCGCTCGTCATCCGAGTCTTATATTTATTATATTGCATTTTTACATTTACGAGCTATTCGTAAAACAAATCTATTCTTTTTCATGGTCAAGGGGTTAATTGTTTGCTTTTTTTTTTTTAAATAATGACGACAGCTGTCGATTTCTTACCTTCCGATCGTACAGAAACGACGACGAGAAGCGCCAGGTAGACGCAGTTTCGCGCGAACGTGCGGACATCACAGTAGCTTGTAGTCGTCATTGAACAGACCGTGCGGACATAATCGCGCCGCGCCTTTTATACTTTGACTCGCGGTTGACTGTAATGTTGACGTCAGAACGGGAAAGAATTTCCTATGTCAAGGTTTACGGAGTAGGAGGAAACATGCTACGTTTCGTTAACTCGGTGGACAAGCGTCTCGCGAAGGACACTGATCGACGCTGACGAAGAAAGAGAAGGAACCAACGTCTCTTGCAAATAACGAATAAAACATCAATCACCGATACGTATCTCCTCGTCGATTATCATACGCACGTTCAAGTTACAATGCAACAGACGTGCTATCGATGATTAGACACAGATATTACAACAAGCTGATCATCTTCTGGTTTTTCAAAACATATTTAACATTTGTGGCATCGTTATTATTTCGCTTCGTACAACTTTTTTTTCTCGAGTAGTCGATTTTGGTAGACTTAATACTTTGTCCATGAACGTTTAATTTTGATAATTGCTTCAATAACTTCAAACATACTTAATACTGTTCGTAATATTCTGGCATAGTAGAATACCAGTGTTCTTGCAGTCTTTGCCACAAATCAGTCATCGTTTGATGTCTGAGACATGTTTGAAACGACTGAGTTTGAAACCGGCATATTCGTTCTTCTGTTACGCGAATAAAACTGGTGCATTCGGATGATACTAATTCTATAGAAGCGACAGCATTTGATATTTAGCCGAGATTTATTGTGTTTTTCTGTAAAACAACTGTCCTTTTGTTTGTTTACAAGCATATAGACGTCATTATTTGGCGCATTTCTACGTACTTTTATCTCTGTAATGAATACGAATGTGTGTGTTATTCCCCTGGTATTGTTTTCAGTAAATTTTTTTCTAAAGTATCCTAGCGAACCTACACCATACGATGTAATGCACCCCCACACCATGAATGAATCATCACCAAATTTCATTGTTTGATTCATACGACGCACAGTGGCGTCGAAGAGGGACAAAAGTAGAATGATCAACTTCCTTATTGGCAATAATGCAATTCATAGACATGTTGTTGGATAGTATTAGGATGAGAATATGTGTTAGTAAAACGCATGAACAGTTGCCAATTGTTTTGGGACAGGAAATTTCTAGACTAACAGAAATTTTAGCTGTCGCATATCGCATAAATAGAGTAAAGATTCTGTATCATAAAGAGAATATTATTTTATTATTTTCATATTGTTCAAGGTAAGTATTCTGTACTTTGAATTTTCGTTTTTTTCTCTCTTCACATTTCCTTTGAATTTCATTAAGAATTTCAAGTCACACATTTTTCCTAACCTTAACGTAATTCTGACTGAAAATCTTTTTGGATGTGTCTTGCAAAAGATCACACAAGAATCAGCTGCTCCCATTTGTCCTTTCATTTTTTATAATTAGCAAATAGAGCTATTTGTCGACCGGTGGTCTACATATAAGTTCATATCAGAAGATCTAGTAACTGACGATAATATCACAACCGATGACGATTCAGATTAAAATTTGTACTATTTCCCTATGTATTTTGTTCTATATGTATACTTTGTTCCTATAGTATTCTTTATATGTTCTTTATATTATTTTATTTTATTCACATATATTTCTATTCGACAGTTATTTCTGTATATATTTTATTCCGTGCATGCATTGTACTGCACATTTTTTGCACAATAAAGTTTATTTATTATTTAATTATGTTTTTACTGCCTGTTTGTAAATAAAGACTATGATCCTTTGAAACATGCATGGATGAATTAAAAAATCTTAAAATTTGATTTTTGTCTTGTTTCTTCCAACGCCAACAACGATAGTTTTATGAAATTCGATTGATTTTTGATTCGTCGGAAAAAATTACTTTTTCCCATTGCCCCATATTCTAGCTTAGAATCTTAATGCAAAACGAAATAACTGTTGCGACGCGAGCAGGACCTCGCAATTTAGTCTTTATGGCAAGGTTAGTTGGCGACAGTCAAGGCCCTCGGTCGAGCCGTTGGCCGGGCCTGCAAACGACCCTCAGCCTTTTGTTACTCAAGGGTAACCAAGACGGAGTTTTCTAGACAGCTGAAATGCACGTGCGCGCACTTTCACTTGGCTAGCTTTCTCTTAATTATTACTAACATTCAAATTACACGAAAATCCCCTCCGTCCGCAACCCCGGAAAGCGCTTCTCACCAGAGCCTGCCCTTTCTGCCAGTACAGTCAAACCACACCCACACAGAACAACTACACCAATCATTCAGAACCAACGACACTCCTACAACACGACACATTAGCCAATAAGAACATTCCACCAACCATGTAAATACCGACATCAGACCTGAAATAGACATTCCACGTTACACAGTAAAAAAGTCAACTTCGCTCGTTCAGTACTACATTCATTTCTTCCAACTATTCCGATAGTATTAACTTACTCTTCGGAAAGCGTTCTTTTCGCGCCACTCCAATTTTACCGGTCGCGAGAGTACACGCAACAATAACAATATCACGAATGTTTTTGTTTTGAAAAAAAGATTGTAGATAATACTAAGTATTTTGTTTCTCTTGTATTCTACGTGCAAATATTGAATAAAAGATTATTTAAATTTAAAAAAAAAATAAAAAATTTTTAATAAAAACTAATTTAAGTTTGTTAAACATCGTGTGTTCAGTTTTCCTCATTAAATGAAACTGATTATTCAGGCTTTTGAGAATCGCAAGTAATAAATAATCTCGCACATCCAATGGTCTACACTATCTCCTGATAACCTCTCATGCTCTCATGCTCGATTTTTTAGACAGCTATTTCCCGGAATGCATACTTACGGAGTGTGTGTCACGTTGAATTATTTAAAGAAAAAACGTTAGAGGGAAGACTGTTCTTTCCTCGAACAAGTCTAATAAACTAAAAAGAAGCTTGGAGCAAGTTTTGGCCAAATTAGTAAGTTTAATCATTGCAATTGTATTTATTAATTCAACACCAATATCATTTTTTCTTTCAACGAATAACATTTAAATAAACATATTTTTTCAGATCTATAAGTTATATTTGTCTATTTCGAGGTATCGAAGATCAGTCTATCAAATTGTCGAAAATAATCCTCGTTTCTTAAATCGCAAATATTGTTCTTTACCAACATTGATTCCCGTAGAGTACAATATTTGTAGAAAATCTACAAAAATCTAATATTACACGTGCGAATCGCTAAAAAATATTGCAATTTCCCGTACATTCTCGTAACGTAGGTGTTTTAACGTAGGTGCTTTAAAGATCAAAGTAATAGAATTTAAATTTTCATTATTATTTCATGCAGTTACTCTAGAACATTTCTCAAAATCCTTTGATCGTAGAAACAGCTTCTGGCAAATTCCTTTCCTTCATTTCCTCTTCATCCACGGTAACGTTATAGTAACTCCACGGTCGCTGGAACTTCGAAATCTACTGGGAACGAGACACTTTCTTTGCTCTCGATTCTTTTTTTCTTTTCCTTTCATGGCTGACTAGAATTCCCTCGCCAAGCACAACGGACGACTAAGGATCGCATTAAGGTAATTTTCTTAGACAAATTAAGTCTCTTTAGACATTTTATGCAGACACTCCGGTTGAATCGTAGCGCGCTTAGATTAGTACTTTATAGAACATTTGCCATTCTATTTAAATCCTTCGTGGAGCATTTTCAGCTAAATCAGACTCGCATGTTCGGTGGAAAGAAAAGCAACACGTTGAATCTAAATCGTTTAACGCTGAAAATAGAGGCAATTTTCAAGAATTTTTTCGGTGCAATCTATGAAACTTTTTCTGATAAATGTTTCGTGTTTCTCGAAAAAGTACATTTCGTTGAATTACTTTTTGTAAAAGAAATTTCTTGTATAAAAATATTAATTATTATAACCATAATAGGAACCAGCGTGAGAAGCCTCCAAAATTTGTTAGAAAAGGGAGACGGACGTAATTCTCCACTGCAAGTTGTAGAACTATAAGACTAACTAATTGTTAAACTATAAGACAATAACTTCGGTGCACGTACCATCAATTTTTAAAAATAATTATTTATTATAAACTGATGGAACTTTGAAGGAAAATGTCAAAAAAACTCAATATTTCATCGAATACCACGTCGAAACTAATTATTCGATCGAAAATTTCGTGTACGGGCAACTGGAAGAGAATAGTATTAAGGAACCACAATATCTTTGTTACGTTCCCCCATCATTCTGTCAAATATCCAGTATTTCAACAGTTGACAGTGATAGAGACATCGAAAATTCCAGTGATGAAAATGATGAAGAAGATGGAAACAATTTACCGATATTTGAGTATTTGGACAACGTGGGAGTTAGATTCAGACTGAATTACAGTGTAATAATTTATAACGTGTTCAGCTACATTTCTTCCGTATTTTGTGTCTTAACTACTCATCAAAAATGTTATTACAAATATATTTAATTGAAATCTTGTTGTAGAGACTTGGTTTATATTAAAAAAAGATTATAAAAGAAAAAGATATAAGTCGCTTTCCAAATTTATTATTATACAGGGTATTCGGTTTATTTCTGGAAAAAATTTACGTGGAGATTCTAGAGGCCAAAATGAAACGAAAATCAAGGATACTAATTTGTTGATTGAGGCTTCGTTAAAAAGTTGTAGAAACATTTCCGGCCATACATTAGATTTTCGGTAAAGAATTTTTTTCTCGAAAGTACGTAGGATTTCGGGGGTATGTGTATTCACCAAAAATAATTGTAATTGACCCCCGCAACAGAAAATAATTTTCCCAGAACGGTTTCAAATTCTTTTTTTTCACCGAACCTATCCCCTTGTCAATTTTTCTTAAAAATTCGATTTCATTTCTAATAAATTCGTTTGACGTCCTACAGAAATTTTGTTTAGTACTTTTTTGTAGGCATCCATAAATTCTAGTTCCATACTAAATTTCATTGAGATCGTTCACTATTGTGGAAGTCATGGACGTTTGAAGATTGGACCATTTTTATGAGGTTTTCCTCACTTCACGGTGTTAAAGAACAACTTTTCGAATATTCTTGGAATATCTACATATTATTCACTAAAATACGCGTTATTTGCCTTTTGAAACATTAAAAACTTCCTCCAATCCGTTCAGAAATCTTTATGTGATATTTTAAACATTTGCATGAAATTTCGAAGAGAAAGACATTTCTGGCCAGAAATTATATTTTAGATAAAGAATTTTTTTCGAAAGTGCGTAGCATTTTCCGAGTGGTATGTGTATTCACCAAAAATGATTGTAATTTGACCCCCAGTAACCGAAAATAATAATTTTCCGTGAATGATTGAAAATTTTTTAATTTAATTTTTGTTAATAACTAATCTTTAACGAAGTCTCAATCAACAAATTGATATTATTGATGTTCGTCTTATTTTGGCCTCTAGAATCTCCCATTAAAATTTTTCTCAAGGGTGGCCGAACACCCTGTATACCGCGTATTGATGTCGCCATTTCGAATTCGAAATTTTTCATTTCAGATTCGATATCAGCAAACTCAAAACCTCTCAATTACCAGGTTTAGAAAGACCCAATGAAATCTTGAATTTTGGCCATGTTTTCGACGCTTTCAACCCACTGTGCTTTGGTTTCCCCCCTCAAGAAATAATATGTTCCACGAACTTTTCAAAGGCTCCGGTAAATATTGTTAAATTAAAATCACATTTCGACCGTGTTCGACTCCGATTATTTTGACGAAGAGGGGACCAGTGACGCTTAAATATAAGGTGTTCGAAAAAACGGAGAAACTTTACAAGGGTGAAACTGCTTTTTTTTTTTTTTTTTTTTTTTGTCGTGGGGAAAATCTTCGAAAGACTCCCTCCCACCTCCTTGGGGAGAGGCGGGAGGGGTGTGTGGGATTCCCCGTGCCCATTAATTTTATAACGGGCGCGGGACCTACCCACTAAAAACCCCACGGTGACCCTTCCGCACGATTTGGGAGGATACCGGGAATCGCTCGAAGCATACTTCCGGTATCCTCCCCGTGCCTGCGCTTTGCGCCCACCCGCGGGAGGACAAACGCCTCCCCCGGTAATCGCTCCTGTCTCCCATAGCGGCAGGACGAGGCCACATCGTCCTGCCGCCATCCGTCCCGGGCCGCGTCTTGCGGCGGCTGCGTGAGCCCCAACCTCGCAAACCGCCGCGACCCTGCTTCTCACCCCTCGGAGGCCGGCAGCCCAAGGCCGCACCAGGCCACCGAGGGTTGCTGCCTGCGTGCGCCGGACCCGCGGACAGGAGGCAATGCTGGGCCCCATCCTGTCCGGACCCCATGCCGCCTGGCGGAGAGGGGGCTCGTATCAGAACCTCCCTCCCAGCTCTGGGTCATGCGCCACGCCGAGGGGGCCGCCCGCCACGCCTCCGGACGCCCAGGCGACGCTCTCTCGCCGCCAAACGAGCGCGAGCTCCCGCCAGCGCGCCGCTGACGCCTCGCGCCCCTTCCCGCGATCTCCTTCTGCAACATAACCCAGATACCTCATCTGGGGCTTCACCTCGATATTAGCCCTCACCCACGCGGGATCAGAGGTGGCGGATCCTGCCGAGGTGAATGGAACGCTATCACCTCGGTCTTATGGACCGCCACCGTCATCCCCATCCTCCGCGAGACGCTTTGGCCCTCCCCAGTAAAAGCGCCCCGGACGGCCAGCACCAGTGTGTCATCTGCATAACACACGGCGCTGACGCCGTCGGGGAGGTCGGCCCGCAACACTGCGCGTCGTACGCGATGTTCCACAGGAGTGGCCCGAGGACCGACCGCTGCAGGAACACCGCAGTACAATCTCCCTCCGCATATGCCCATCCCGGCTCGGATACTCGATCTACCTGCCGCGGAGATAATCCCCGATGACCGCCCCGAGACAAGGGGGGACCCTGATGATATTCGGAGTCTCCCCATCTCCATCTCCTCCCAGGGCAGGGTCATTAAAGCGCGCTGGCAATAACCGCGATATTGCCAAAGCCACCCTTCCCCGGGAGACGGCCGACTCCGAGAGGGCTCCTGACACGACCTATCGCGTCGATGGTCGATCGACCCTCCCGGAAACCGTACTCGGCAGTCGGCCAGTGCCGGGGGCACCCCGCGACAGGTGCTCGACGAGGCGGGCAGCAATCATCCGCTCGAAGAGCTTGCCCACCTCGTCGAGGAGACAGATGGGCCGGTATGCGGAGGGAGACTCCGCGGGCCGACCCTCCTCCCGGAGGAGGACCATCCTCGCCACCTTCCAACTGGGGGGAATCGCCCGACCCCCCAGTCCACGGCGACGAAACCCCGACCGCGCTCCAGAATGGAGAACGGCGGGGACCCGTCGCCACCTCCCCATACCGTCGCCACCAAACCGTCCGCGTCGCCCACCCAATGTGGGTGATCCGGCACGCGGTACGGTGGCTCGGCGGCGACCGCCAGGCCAACCTCTCCCACTCTGCGAGGACTTTCTGAAGCTGTCCCCGCAACACCGCCGCCGCATCTCCGCTTCTTTTCCTGACGAGACCGTAGTCGTGGTGGTGGAGGTGAGGAAGAGGAGGATAGAGGGGACGGCTGCGCTGTTCCAGCGCGCCTCTGCCCTCATCCTCCCCCCGCTGTCGCTCCTCTTCCTCCACCAGGGAGCTGCAGCCGGGCATTTCGCCCGCTCATCTCCTGCGCCACCTCCCCATACTTTTGCGTAGCCTCTCTCGCAGGGCCTTAGCCACGCTGCTTTTCTCTGCCCCTTTAGAGAGCAGGCTGCGGTAATCCTTCTCGACCCAAGCTCAGGGACGAGGAGATCTCTCTCGGATATCTCCTCGGTTACCTCGTCCCTGAGACAGCTCAACATCACAACCGGCTCATCGCCTGCCCACTTCGTCGACTGCCTGCCCTTTCCGCTTCCTCTTGGAGCCTATGTGGGTTTCGTGGAGGAGAAGGACGAGACCGACGCAGTCTCGTCGTCCTCCTCCACCTTCCACGAAAGCCGGGCCAGGCGCTAAGTGAGGCGCGAGCGCCGTCACCGTAGCCCCAACACCGTCTTCGTCCTCCCCATTCGTTACAACCCGTCCCCATCCCCGTTTTAATTGTTGAATCCATGTAATTCCCACGCGTAGGTCGGAAATAAAGGTCCACTCCGGGCAGAGCTGCCTTACCCGGGTAAGCCTAATACTCCTGGGTTCCGGCAGGTGCCCCGGAGGTGGTCGCTTGGGATTGGGCCTTCTCCCCAACCATGCATCCCATCGCCGCGCACCATAAAGCTTAGGATTGGAGGGCGATTTTATATAGAGTCGCCATACTCTTGGCCCAGGCAGTTAAGCCAAGGCCTCTGTTTTCTTCCTTGCCGTCACGTACCATTCACAAAACCAAAAAAGGAATTATGAATGGATCGTCGTGACGACCAACAGGAGGCTTACGGTGTGATTAGCTTCAGGTACCTCGGGGTCGCTACGCCCCGTACTGCGGCCGACGATTGCCGGACACAGCCCCTGAGGGGAGTCCCAATGGCTGGAGAAATTCCAGTGGGACGACCAAATTTCCACGGACACGCAAAACACGTGGAACACGTTTTGCAGGGATTGGAGCAGTCTCAAAACACTAAAATTCCCGAGATGGATCCAATACGGAGCCGACGCAGTTATTGTGGAACTACACGGATTCTGCGATGCATCACTCGCTGCTTATTCGGCCGTCACTTACTTACGTGTGACGACAAAAAATAATGACGTGTTTACGACATTAATCATGGCAAAGACACGAGTGGCTCCGATAAAAACACAGCCCATCCCTCGTCCTGGAATTGAACGGGGCTGTGTGTTACTTTCCGAGCCTCATAGTGCACGTGAAACGGTCATTCCCCTATAGAAATGAGCCGCTACTAATCTGGGTTGGACAGATTCCACGATTGCACTCGCTTGGTTGAAAAAGCATGCGTCAATGACATGGAAGGTTGCTGCATAGCCAACCGCGTGTCAAAAAATTCAGACCATGCTCCCAAAAGTTGAATGGCGGCACGTTCCCACGCACGCTTTCAACCCAGCGGATCTGAATTCGCGAGGTGTAGACGCCGCAGAACTCATTCAGTCCGAATTATGCGATTTCCGGGCCGAAATGGCTTCGACATAATCAGAGGAAAATTGGCCGAAATCGCCAGTCTCGCCCGAGACCGAGGAGGGTAAACGCAGTATCGCATACCCTTTTCGTAGTCACTCCGAAAAAGGAATGGAACTTTAGTTTTCCGATTTTCCCAATGGAGTAAGCTTACAACGTGTGACTGCCTATTGCCGCTCCGGTTCCGGAGGCCGGAGGTCGGAGAACGAAGGTCATTCGATGCAAAGTTGTCGAAGCAGCGGAAATCCAGCGTGCAATCGGAAAGAATTCGCATCGCTACTTTACAGCGAACGCATTTCGCAGAAGAGTACCGGTGCTTGAAAAAGCGCAAGGGGAATCCCTGCAACATCTCCTCTTAAAGAGCCTAAACCCTTTTCTCGACGATAAGGAAGTCTTACGAGTGGGTGGAAGGTTGGAGAATGCGACGCTTGCATGGGAAACCAAACACCCGATTGATCCTGCCGAAACATCATGTGTCTAACATGATAATCAGGCAATGCCACGTGGATACGTTGCAACGTGGGGTTTACACTGACCATGTACACGGTGAGACAGAAATTCTGGATCATCGGCTGCCGAAACGCGGCACGCACGGTTATCCACCAATGCATACGATGCGTGAGATGGCAAGCAAATACCTCCACGCAAATCATGCAGCATTTAATACCGGAGCGTAGTCGCGCGGCACGACCTTTCTCAAACTGCGGAGTCGACTACGCGGGACCGTATCGGGTCCGCGACTCCGCCGGTCGTGGGAAAACGGCTTATAAAGCATACATAGCAGTGTTCATCTGCTTCGCTACGAGTCAGTCGTGCACATCGAACTCCGTCCATGATTATACGACGAGTGCATTTCGGCCGCATTAGACTGATTTATCGCCCGCCGAGGAGTTCCGTCCTGCATGTTCAGTGATAACGGAAACGAACTTCGTCGGAGCAGATCGGGAATTGAAGGAACACTTCAATACGGGTGTATCAAACTCCAGAAATGCGAACGAAGTGCGGTCAAAAGGGGCATTAAGTGAAGGTTTAATCCACCCAGTGCGCCCCACTTTGGTGGTATGCAAGAAGCCGGCGTGAAATCGGTGAAACATCACCTGAAACGCATCATCGGCGAATTTACACCCACAAGCGAGGAAATGCAGACACTTCTCTGCAAGATCGAGGCGAGTCTGAATTCGCGACCGATCGCCGCTTTGAGTGACTGTCCCGGAGGATTATGCCCTTCTCACGCCGGGCCACTTCCTAATAGGCGGACTGGATGAATGCACTTCCCGGTCGAGTCAGTGGAAAAGGAAAATCTCCTCGCGGCTTACGCGATGGAGAGCGGTCCAGAAATTCCACGAGCATGTTCTGGAAACATTGGACGCGTAGATTATCTCACGCACCTCCAGAAACGCTATAAGTGGCGCACCACCCGCGCAGTTAAAACCGAATGACTTGGTTTTAGTGCAAAACCCTCTTCTCCCCCGAATCAATGGGAAATGGGACGAATCGAGTGAAGTATTACCGGGCCGTGACTGGTGCGTGCGTGTTGTTAACGTACGAACAGTTACTTCTACATACACCCGTCCGTTTACAGGGTTTTGTAAACTGCCCGTCTATGATTCAACATCGACAACGGCCGGCGAAGACGCACACGGGATAAACGAAGACCCGAAATCCGCTGTATCGAGACAAGGACAGTGAGAACAGCCGTTCAAAATCAAAACGGTATGAATTCTCACATATCCAACGTCTTTAGAACAATACGGTGAGAGGGGAGATATACCCTACCATCCCGGTAATTAATATGGAAGGGAGCGATTCGCGACATCCGCACGTAAAAGCAGGATCCGCAGGACGAATCGCCCAGTTTCACGCTAAAGCTCAAAGTGAAAGTGAAAAAAAAAATAGAAAATGTCATCAAGCGGGGACGAAAGTCTTGTGACGGTGGTGTTGTCCCCACGGGACTTGGAGATGGACCGGCAGTTCAATCGGCTGGTGCTAATGGGGGAGGAACCCGAACCTGGCCCTTCGGGCATACAGGCCCAACACGAGCGACGGGACACCGCGGAACCCGCCGCGACCGGAGGACAAAACCAGGAGTCGGGCCCACAGCCCCTCCTAATTAATTTGGGGCAGGACGTGCTGCGGGTGCCCCGCACGTCCCCTGGACCACACGGCGGTATCGCCAGAAGGTCCCAGGGGCCACTACAAACTCAAATGGGAGAGGGGTGGCCGGATGCTAAAGCTGGAATTCCACCCGGCCGCGTCCACGGGCCCCACACAGGCCACGAGCGCCCACGCAGTGGCGACGTCCGCACCACCGCCTGCAGCTGCACCACCGCCACCTGCCGTCGAGCAACGACCGGCGCGACTCGCCACGCCGCCCACGCACCACGAGCGGCGGGATTACGCCCGAAGGAGGTGGAACCGGGGGCCTGCTCGACCCGTAACAGCCAGCCGCCCCCGAAACCGGAGCCACCAGGCCCAGCAGCCGCACCGACGACCACGTCGCCGGGAACCGACGGGTTCAGCCCTCGGGGAGGTCCTCCTGACCACCTTCCGGTTGCTGGAGGACGAAAGGTCCCGGGCACGCCGCTGAGTAAGTACAGTTAAACTTTTACAATAGAAAGTTTTGTACTTCTACCTTCTCTACGGGCTTTACGCGACGTGACCGCGACCTACGCCTCCTATTCTTGTTGCACGGACCGTGCAAGGGGGGCGGTATGTTTAAATATCGAGTAAAATGCGAAATTTAATTTAAATCCGAAACAATTCGATACCCGGTTTTTTTTAGGATAAGCGACCGACCAGGAAGATTCTAGGGTCGACGCGTCCGCTATTCAAAATTATTAGAGGACAGAAAAACACGGTTCTCGAGGTTTTCTGCAAAGTCACGCCGAACGATTAATTAACGTTCAATTTTGAAACAAGCGGTTCAAAACGCCCGAGTTTAGAGAAGGTGACGAAAACTCTATAATAGACAGAGACGGACGAGAGACACGAGCGACAGCGCCGTGTGACGGAAGACTCTCCCCTCACGCGCTCACTTTTTGGCGAGATCGTGCTCGTCCGTCACTCGCTATCGTAAACCACTGCCACGAGCACTTCGGTATACGAACACGCTCAGCAGTTGCATTACCAGAATAATTCCGAGCAATCCGACCCGGAGTCGAGTTCTTCGACTACCCTCGGAGTTGCAAAGGAATTATTTCGCGAGTTATCGTATCGAGCCAGTCGGTACACAAACCGAGCTCCGGTACTAAAGTTCCATTTAACTTGGAGATAGACTCGAAGTTCTTCTGAGTGCTTCTGGGAAACAATCCCATAAACAGGTGTGGGAAGAAACCCTGAGTGGATCAATCGTTTCCCCAGGGATGAGAGGGCTAAGCTCATCCCAATTTATAGGTCGCGAGGTTCTTCGCGCTTTTTCTTAGGAGCACGACTCCATAATCCAGGTGTAGGGAAGAAACCCTGAGTGGAATCATCGTGCCTCTAGAGAGGGATCGAGAGGGCACAAACTCCTTCATCCAATTGACTGTCAAAAACGGCTTCGAACCCACCATGCAGGGGTGAATAATACCCTGGGTGGATTTACTCGTCTTCTAGTCGAAGCGGGACACATTTTTAAACCCCAGCTATCGTGCGAAAGCTAGGACACGACCCAAAAATCGCCAGTGAAGTACGGTCACTGCGCGTAGGACGGACGACTCCGACAGCAACGTGGTCTCAGGCCCAACCGTAAGTCGCCCTAAGGGCGCCGTTGACAAGCCTGCACCCACACAGTGCCCTGTACGCACTCTACGAAGGCGGTGTGAAGGGGCCGGGGACCGGCTGAAAGGTTGGAGCCTTACCAACCTCCCTCTCCGATCAATCTTCTCCTGCGATTAGTCATCAATTGCAGTCGTGAAATTAGACGAGCAGAAATCTCGTACACGACAATAATAAGCAAGCGATTCCCGATTTAACGGGAACGCTCACACATACAGATCCGCGCTAGTTTAGCTGCGCATCGCGGCGGGCTGAGATCCCCGCTCCTGGGTGCGACAAGCACCAGACCAGACGAGCGCGGAAGAAAGTAAAGACACAGATCGTGACTAACGTTCATAGGTATTTTACGCCTTTTCGTGTTTCTTTCTGTTACAGATTTCCAAAACAGGATTAAATGCAGCGGCGTCTGGCCGGAGGCAGACAACTTTCTTATATAAGTTTGTTTCCAAAATTATCCAAAATAAACGGCTTAGTCGAGACATTCGACTAAGCGAAAATTAAATTGAAAATTTGTATTCTTTTCCCGACGTTCCTTCCCTCACGATCCGGACCACCGTTAGGCGAGGTTTTTTCAAACCTACTCCCCCTAACATCTTCTCTCTCAAGACACAATTTAACTTTCGGATCTATCGGTGTTGGACATGGTTTTACCTTTTCGGCATTAAACTTTTTCAGCAGTTCCATTGCATACCTTTCCTGACTAATATTTAATGTGCCCTTGTCACGATCATCGTGCTTTTATCTCTAAAACCAAGGAAATATTTTAAACTCCCTTTGTCTTTTACTTTAAATTCCTTGGTCAGGTGACTTTTTACATTTATGAATACTTTCTAATGTTGGACCCGCTAATATCATTATCAGTCGACATACAATAGTAAATATATTCCTTCCTCTCTGTCAATTTAGTATATAGACAGTAGTCGTTCACCGATCTCTTAAACCCTAAATCTACCAAGAAGTTATTTATCCTCCTCATTCCAGCACTTAGAGGCTTGTTTTAGTCCATAGAGAGATCTGTTTAATTTTAGCACATGACCCTTTTTACATCTCTCTACTCCATCAGGTGGATATATATATACATTTTCACTTAAGCTTACCATTTAGAAATGCGGTTCTTACATCTAACTGCTCAAAATAATAATCATATTGGTTTCCCACTGATAAGCAAAAGTTCTTATAGTGCTCATCCTAGCCACTGAAGAGTATATCTCACTATAATCAAATGTATCTCATTGAGCAAACCCCCTCGCCACTAATCTAGCTTTATATCGATCTTCTTTAATTTCCTCAAATGGTTTAAACGTAAATACCCACTTTGTATCTAAAACTATACTATCATTAGGCATTCTCACCTGCTTCCACGTGTCATTCTCATTTATTGAAGCTAATTCCCTCTCTATTGCACTTAACCAAAAACCTTTATCACCCCTTTGCTTTATTTTCCTTCAAAGCTTTTCTGGGGTTTTTCTCTAACGAACGATACCGCATCGAAAGCCATGTACATTTCATAATCCACATTCAGTTTTTCAGGTAACTTCCTATCTCTTTTCCCCCTTCTACTTATACCTTCAGTCTCACTCTCTGTTATACATTTATCTACATTTTCTATCCGTTGTTCTACAACCTCATCTACATTTCCAGATTCTAATCCTGTTCCTGACTCTATTTCCTTCACGGGATTCTCGATTTCATTCAGCACTTGTATGTAATCTTCTGTTATACTCATTGGTGCTTCCTGCACTACTACGTCCCTAGATATAATTATCTTCCTTTGCTTAGATCCCACAATCTATACCCGTTTTGAGCATAACCTACAAGAATACATATTTATTTGCCTTTGAATCAAACTTCCCTCTCAACTCTTTCGGTACATGAGAGTACGTTACTGGATCCAAAGATTCTCCAAGTTCTTCACATTTGGTTTATTTCCACATACCATACTTCTGCTGGTGTTACATCTGACAAGTTTGCGCTGGGACTTCGGGTAATAATATACGCAGCTGCCCCTGACAGCTTCACTCCAAAAGGTTTTACAAATATTCGCATCGTTTATCATTGACCTAAGCTTTATCAAGTAGACTCCTATTAAATCCGCTCAGCCTTACCGTTTTGCTGAGGTGTATATGGAACAGTGTACCTTCCATACTTGTTCCATTTTCCATACAGTATCTTTTTAAACTCTCTCCTGAAATGTATTCCCTTCCATTATCACATCTCAGCACGGATATTTTCCTATTAAATTTCGCCTGCGCCATCCTTGAAAACTCTTTAAACTTATCAACTACTTCGCTTTTAAATCTAATTAGATATATACATATAAACCCGGAGTATCCATCAATAAATGTTACAAAGTATTTACAGCCATCGTGCGACTCTGGACTGATTGGGCCACACACATCCGAGTGCACACCCTCTACAGTACTCTCTTACTCCTGGTTCTTTGGGAAAAGCTCGATCTCGTCATCCTTCCCTTTATACAAGACTCACAAACCTCAATACTACTTATCTCCACATTTGGCATACCATCGACCATATTCCCCTTAACTAATTTATTTAGGCTTGAGTATCCAATATGACCATATCTTCTGTGCCACAAAATTGCTGCTGCGCTCGCTTTTTCTATACTCAAACACTCATTCTCTGTCAACTCAAAGGTAATATTATACAGGGTGTTCGGCTACCTCTAGCAAAAATTTTAATGAGCGATAGTAGAGGCCAAAATAAGACGAAAATCAAGAATACTAATTTGTTGATGGAGGCTTCGTTACAAAGTTATTAACATTTAAAGTTCCGCCTGTACAGGGTGTCCCAGCTAAAGTGTGACAGTCGCGATATTGCAATAACTATTGATGATACGGAAAAATTGTTTATATGAAAATTGCAGGATAAAATAGGATCTTTATTCTGGCGTAAACGGAAAATTTTATTTATGGTTATTAATTTCAAAGATGACGATGATAAAGTTTCGTTTTTAAATGGAACTATATATTTTTTTGGATCAAATGCGATAGTGTTTTTTCAATACGAATTCATTAACCTGCAATTTATTTACCCGATTTTCATTACTTTTCAAGATATAACGCTTGGGAAATTTACTTGATTTTCGGCGAAGACGTCTCGGCTTGAGTGGCAGAAGTCATAAAAGCGGCCCGATTGTTGCGATGTTTGACTCCGCCTGTTGAAACCGATAGCAAGGGTCTACGCTCGGAACGGCAGACCCGAAGAGTCAGAAACATGAAAAGTATTGTTCATCACGATTTAAGTTTGTCGCATCGAGGATGGGTGATGTCGCTAATAATTTGGATGATTGGAACATTTATTTAAATGTTTTAGCTAAATTTCATTATACAAAAAATTTGTAGAAAGTTCGCGATATATGGTCACGTGACGCGACGCGTGCTATATATATATGCCCTATGGCGACACTTCCTGTCCCTGTCGAATAAGAACAATGAATAAGTTTAGATCACGTGTGCTAGTTTATCTTGTATTTAGTCTACAACATTATATATTATACTAGAATGTAAGTGATTGATAATAAATATAATATTGAATTATAACAAGGTTATGGGCCCAGTAGCCCCAGGAAATTAAGAAATCATTCAGGTATGTGACATAACCTATGAGTGACCACGTGCTCAGTACGAACCATATATATACGTGTAACAATGTTCGGTGATAATTTGAAATCTGAGTTTCAATTCGTTTTACAAGTTTCTTTTCCACGTTTATTAGAATGTCCGTTGGAATATTTTCACACACAGCTTTAAGTCTGCAGTGCTTGTAGCGGTGTTTTATAACTCTTGTTGTATGATGGAAAAACTTGGACCTTGCCAAACATAAATAATACATCTATTACATTTTACCGCTAATAAAAATTCCAACTTTCCCGAAAATACCTAATTAGACCCGCTGGTCTTTTATGAGTTTGCTGTTCCGGGCTGCAATATATTGAAATACACTGTTTAATACGTTTTATGAGTTCTCTTATGAATCAATTTTACTATTCCCTTATCCTTGCGAATTCACGAAAGTATCGTGATGGGCAATTACTTTTCATGTTTCTGACTCTTCCGGGCCTGCCGTTCCGAGCGTAGACCCTTGCTATCGGTTTCAACAGGCGGAGTCAAACAGCGCAACAATAGGGCCGCTTTTTATGACTTGCCACTCAAGCCGAGAACGTCTTCGCCGAAAATCAGTAAATTTCAAGCGTTATATCTTGAAAAGTAATGAAAATCGGGTAAATAAATTGCAGAGTTAATGAATTCGTATTGAAAAAACACTATCGCATGATCCAAAAAAATATATAGTTCCATTTAAAAAACGAAACTTTATCATCGTATCTTTGAAATTAATAACATAAATAAAATTTCCGATTTACGCCAGAATAAAGATCCTATTTTTATCCTGCGAATTTTTATATAAACAATTTTTCCGTATCATCAATAGTTATTGCAGTATCGCGACTACTGTCACGCACTTTTTAGCTGGGACAATCCCTGGCCAGAATGACAATCCGTTAAACAGCTGCGTTCGCGCGGACGGTTTGCGGCAGGCGAGTGCTAGTGGTTCTCACGCAACATGAAAAATTCTGCTTACCGACATTATCGACAGCCTTAGATTTTTGTCCACTTATGGGAATGTCACGAACACCTTACGTTGAATAAAGATTCAACCTGGTCTTATGAAAAGTCCAGAAGGGCATATCAAAAACTCGCCCGACAGAGATTTTCTGTAGCAGAGAAAGCGGTTGAATGCCAGTTCTAATACCACAAGGTTGTGAACAAAAATCACCCCACATGCGATTATACACGCCCCACGATTGTCCACAGTGTCCACAAGTATCCACAAGTATCCACAACTAAACCTTACATGAACTAACATCTATGCAATTAAATAAACAGTTACCGCGATTATGTTATTCGTGTTTGTCTACGTGTACGTGTATCACGATTCTTCCGAGTTACTTACGAATAAAACTGTTATTAATTTTTCAAATACACTTCAATTTAAAAATGTAAACAGGAATTTAATAAGTATTCGCTGATTGTTTATATCACTGTATTTCTTACATGCTACTTAATACATAAACTGTTGCGTGGACTCTCGCGACCGGTAAAATTGGAGTTGCGCGAAAGGAACGCTTTCCGAAGAGTAGTTATTACTATCGGAATAGTTGGAATAAATGAATGTAGTACTGAACGAGCGTAGTTGACTTTTTGACGCTGTGTAACGTGGAATGTCTATTTCTCCGGAAGAATCGTGACATACACGTACACGTAGACATTCACGAATAACATAATCGCGGTACGTGTTTATTTAATTGCATAGTGGTTAGTGCCTGAAAGGATTATTTGTGGATATTTGTGGATACTTGTGGACACTGTGGACAATCGTGGGGCGTGTATAATCGCATGTGGGTAATTTTTGTTCACAACATTGTGTATTGGAACTGGCATTCAATTCTTTCTGTGAAAATAATCTCGTCGGGCGAGTTTTGATATGCCCTTCTGGATTTTCATAAGACAGGCTGAATCTTTATTCAACGTAAGGTGTTCGCATTCCCATATGGACAAAAATCTAAGGCTGTCGATAATGTCGGTAAGCAGAATTTTTCATGGTGCGTGAGAATCCACTAGCACTCGCCTGCCGCAACCGTCCGCGCGAACGCATGCTGTTTAGCGGATTGTCATTCTACTGCAGGCGGAACTTTAGAAATGTTAATAACTTTGCAACGAAGCCTCCATCAACAAATTAGTATTCTTGATTTTCGTCTTATTTTGGCCTCTACTATCGCTCTAAAATTCTTTGCTATAGGTAGCCGAACACCCTGTATAGGTTGTCTCTATAGCCTACACCTGTAGTGGTTCCCAAACTTATTTGGCCTACCGCCCCCTTTCCAGAAAAAAAATATTACACTCAGCGCCCCCTGGAATTTAATTTTTTTAAATTTAAAAACAGAAAGATGTATGTATTACTGTTTCTACCTTTTTTCGTAAAATATAGTAAAGAAAGGTGCTTAAATTAGAAACATTGAAGTTTGAAATTATGAAACTATTTATTGAACTCAGAATAGAATGATAATACAAAAAAGTTAAAACATTCGAAATCATCTTAATGAGAAGGGGGGATGAACCCTGGTATCCTGCTACCAATTTGAAAAAGTAATCCTCGGCTCTATTACTTCGTCTGCAGTAATCTTAAATCACCGCGATTGACTATTTGCAATCGGTTTCTTTTGTTAATAAATTGGTTACTGCACTGAATCCACGTTCCACTAAATATAAAGTTGAAGGAAATGCAATTAAGAACTTTTGAATTGCAGCCCATATTTCAGGATAAGCCGTAGGGATCTCCTTTTGCAACCAAGAATTGTTGGTAGCCGCTTTTTGAATGTAAATTTCAATTCATCATTTGTAGTTACTTCCATCAGTTCTTCTTGTAACTGTGGAGATTCTTCTGTGTTTGCACTTGAAAAAAGGATCCAAAATCCAATCAGGTATGTCCATTTTCAAAATATCATCAAATCGTTGATTAAAATCCGAATGGAGAGCATCCAAGTGCTCACAATAAGAAAGTATGTCTTCATCTTTTTTTTCTGCTCCTGATAAATTTGGAAACTGGCTGAATTCCCTTCGTCCAAAATTTCGTTTGTACAGAAGAAGCTTTGTTACAAATGCAAACAAATAACGATTTTGTTTTTATTAAATTCAGTTCATCACCTTGAAGCTGAAAGATTGCTTTCATTAAATTCTTTGAAACAAGTCGGTCAAGTAAAGCGATGTCACTTTTGGATTGAATTAAAATTGGATCGTAAAGCATCATTTTTATCTTTCAAGAACTCCAGCACCGAGTTGAACAGCTTATAAAACCTATCTAAACAGGCTCTTTTGATAACCAACGAACTTCTGTATGAAGCAGCAAACGATTAGAATTTTTCATCGTTTTCAATACAAAGCTGTTTAAATAATCTGTCATTAAATGACTTGCTTCTGATTGTGTTGATAGCTTGAATTACATATTGTAATGAATTATGTAGGCGTGCGATACAGTGTACTGTGAATGCATTCGGCACCTCCTTTTTTAAATATGCAAGAAAACCTCTGTAGCGCCCTACCATCGCTGGAGCACCATCTGTGGCTACTGATAAGATATTACTCAGAGGTATTTCTTTTTCTTTAAAAAACTCGTCCAATGCATGAAATATTGATTCTCCTTTAGTATCCAGTTTGCAAATATTTAGCAAATAATAATTCTTGGCAAATTTTGTTTCTTCCTTTGTGAACCGCACGTATGCTAAACATAAAGCTTCATTTCGCTAACAAAGTTGACTCATCAAGTTGAATAGAAAACCGAGATGTTTTTAAATAGCCACACAATGAATCTTCAACATCTTTGAGCCATTTCATCAATTCTTCTTTGCACTGTATTATTGCTCAACGAAATTTTCTTTGATAATATCAGATGCTGGCTTGTGTAGCACAGTACGTATTACTTCACTTATAGCCGGGTATAATTTAGTTCTTCACCAATAGTATGAGGTTTTCCCGATTTGGCAATCATTAACGAAAATATTGCTTAAGAAGCAAGCAAGCTTTATCAGTCATCTTGTGTGGTTGCGGTTGAAAAGAGTTTTGCCAATGTTAGTTTCTATAAATTTTCTTTTAGTGTTCGAAAATACAAGATAAATCCTTATCTTTTTATCACCATGAATTTTAGTCAAATGTTCTTGTAGTCTGGAAGGCTTCATAGCTTCGTTGGATAAAACTTTCTGGCAAATCAGGCACATTGGTAATGTATTGTTTACAGGCGACTCAATGAAGCCATATTTCAAATATTCGATATTATATTGTCTACATTTTATTTTTGGTTGAGCCTTTATTATCTGTAGAAAAAAATAAAATTTTTATGGAGGTATTTTTGATTAATATTTTTTTTTGTAATTTTTTGAAATATTTTAGTAAAAAACAAACTAAAATAAATACTAACGAAATAAATAAACATGATATTATTAATTGTAAAGCGCATATAATTATTACAAAATAAATAAATGTAGGATTACTTTTGAACCCAAGAACTCTACGTCACTCTGCTCGCATGCCTGCAACTGGAGCTCCCGCCCGCCGAACATTCACGCTTTTTAATATCCGTCCATCCTTTGCATTCCGTCTCGCTTGCACTCTGTCTCTCGAATCCATGGGTTAAAGCTGCGTCTCCGCTGCGTCGGCACGGGTCGGCATTTGCCGATCGGCACAGCGTTCGGCACAAGGCGGCAAAAGGCGGCAATAAAGCGGCACGGCTTTACACTCATACAGACATTTATACTCTTCCTATATCAGCTCAGGTCTAAACACCTCTTCATTTCACGCCGCCTTCAGTAAACATACCGACGCCGGTCTGTCGCAACACCCAGTCGCTTCGCACGCATCGCACACCGGTTCACTCACCCCACATAAATAATAACTCCACCAATTATAGTCGCGTACTTCATTTGTTAGTTAACTTTAACTTGTCACAATATTTCTACAACAATGTAACTTAAGCAATTAGAGCCAGTATTGCCGCTGCCGTTCCAGGCTTTTGGGCCTTGCGATCGACCAATTGCACGAAGTGGCAGCGTTGCCCGCAGCAATGCTCGTAGTGCTCACGTGTTTTCGGAACGGCAGATTCAGTGGCACCATTACGAACAGTAGCAGTGCGCGAATGCACATACCTCAATGCAAGTGAGAGAGTATGCGGGAACCGAGCCAACGTCCAGTACGTTGTTCAAAGAAAAAGTCGCTGTTATGAGTGGAATACATAAATCAATTTTTCTAAATCTTCTCTTCTTTCTTTTATGCTTTCACTGCCCCCTTACAGTTATTCATCGCCCCCAAATGCACCTGTGGCCATCACCGCCCCCTGGATCGCTGCAGCGCCACTGCAGGGGCGCGCTAGCCTGCCCACTTTGGGAATCACTGGCCTACACCGATCAGCCCCTTATCATTCACTAGCCGCACTTGTCCTTTCTCAAAATATAGTTTTCACATTAGACATCTCTAACTTCTTTTACCGATAATAAGTTTTTCCGCAAATTAGGTACATATAAAACATTTTTGAATAGTACATTTTAAAAATACCTTCCATTCACCTGGCTCAGTACATGAATATTCCCTCTACCTATCGCCTCCAAATAATTCTCATCATCTTTGCAATTGCTATTTTTATAGGTTCTTTTAACGCATAACTAAGTTTGAAAAACACTCCTTCCTATTCACTAGATGATCGGTGCAGTCCTGAATCAAATAAAAAATGTAATTTTGTTATAACTTACAGTCTCCTTCCAAACTTTAACAATACTCATAAAGAACATATGTTGTTATTCTCTTTGTTCTTCATTCCTTGGATCTGTTCGGTGTAGTTTCCCCTTCTTATATTTTGGATAACCTCTGAACCTTCCTCTCAGATTCCTTGGATAGTTATGCTGATGAGTCATATTTGCACTGCTCCTCAATGGCTTGATCCCCTAAACTGACCTCTTGAGTGGCCATTTCTGGTTGTTGTCATTCTTCCATAGTATTCATTACCTCCTCGGCTCCTCTGCATGCTGTCGCTTGCACGTCTCTCTTGAAGTGTCCTCGTTCTCCGCAGCCATAGCACACAGTCTGGGTTCTATTTGATATAAATGCAGTTGATTCTGGTGTCCCCCTTACGTTACTTCCGTGCCCTCCAGCCCTTTTCTCCGCATCTGCTCTTAGTCTTGATTTGACCATATTGAAGGTAAGATCCTCAGTCGGCATATTCTCCAGTACTGTTACAACCGTTTCCATATGATTTGGGGTAGTGCGAGAAGTAGATTACATATTGCGTCTTCATCATTCACTTCTGCTCCTGCAGCCTTCCCAACTGTTGCAAAAGTGTTTTCAAATTTTAGAATAAATCTCATCCAATTCCTCACCCTCATTCCAACTTCATTCCCATGAGTTTCCTTTTTAGGAATAACTGCCCTGGCAGACCTTTTTTTTCTCATACATTTCTCTCAGACTTTGCCACATTTCCATATGCAGTCTCCTTATCTCGAATAATATCAATCTGGCTATTATCAATGCATTGAACAATGATTGATTTGCACTTATTGTTTTTCTTTCTCGCCTCTTCCCTTTCCGGGGTCGACGTGTAGTCCCTCTCGTCGAATTCCCTTTTTATCATTTCGACTACCTCTTGTTCGGTGAGAATCATCAGTACTCTGAATTTCCACATGTGGTAATTATGTCCCACCAACGCACAGTGGTCCCAAATGCCGAAAAGTTGGACATAATATGGAAGGAGTTCATCTTCAATTTAGCTAAAAATTTGTAGGTAGGGGTTATCGAGGTCGCTGATTACGAATCAAAAGTCATAATTTTAAAAAAAAACAAAAATGGCGGCTCCGATATAGCCTCACACATATGCGAAAAGAAATGTCGGAATTACCCCACGAAATTTGATATATAGTTACTATCGAAGGTTACTGATTACGAATCCAAAAGTCATAATTTAAAAAAACAAACAAATGGCGGCTCCGATATAGCTCACACATATGCGGAAGAAATGTGCAGGAATCACCTTGAAATTTGAGAGATAGTTACTATCGAGGTTGCTGATTACGAATTAAAGGAAAAATTACAAATAAATAATCAATTGCATTTATTAAATGAAGTGACTCCAAAACATCTTACGCCAATTACATATACAGGGTCTGTCCCGAAAGTAATGAGCCTCATTTTTTTGTGACGCGACTATACAACGTACAGCGCTGGGGCTGGTTGGGAAAAAAATGGGGAAACCTTTAGCTTTCCAGCAATACCACGGGAGTCGCCTCCGAGCTCTGGGAGAGGGGTTAGGACGGAGCTGCCACGTGAACGTCTGTACAGTGACCTCGTCGTAGTTACGATGGAAAAACGTTAGAACAGCGTTATGCGGTAAAGTTTTGTGTTAAACTGAACAAGACGTCGAAGGAAACATGGAATATGCTTAAAGAAGCCTTCGGGGATGCTTGCATGTCCTATTCGCAGGCAAAGAAATGGCACAAGTCGTTCAGAGAAGGTCAGGAAGAGGTTACCGACGAGGCCCGTTTTGGACGCCCACAAACATCACGAACGGATGTTAATGTTAAGGGGATCGTGCACCACGAGCGTTCGTACCCCTGGCCAGACCGTCAACGCTCAATATTACAAGGAAGTGCTTCAAAGGCTGAATCTGCAGGGTCACCCACGTCCGAAGAGAGATCCGAGCTTCATGGAAACTGCACCATGACAATGCGCCAAGTCTCACACCGCCCTTTTGTTGTCACCCCTCCTACCTGACGCTCGGATCGGTGTTGCAACGATTCCCTCTAGCCACCCTACAGTCCCGACCTAGCCTTCCGGCGGACTTCTTTTTGTTTCCTCGGCTGAAAAGGGAGTTCAAGAAGGACACCATCTGGGCACCCTGGAGAACGTCCAAGCTGGTACGACGACCGTCTTGAACAGCATTCCGGCCGAGGAGTTCCAGGGAGCTTATGCAGCATGGAAATCCACGCTGGCAAAAATGTTATAGATGCACAAGCGGTCCTATTTTGAGAGAATATTAAGTTTTGTACCTCGCAAACCGACCAATAAACTTTGTAAAAAAAATGAGGCTCATTACTTTCGGGACAGACCATGTAGATGCACAAGGGTCCTATTTTGAGGAATATTAAGTTTTTGTACCTGTCCGACCAATAAACTTTGTAAAAAAAAATGAGGCTCATTACTTTCGGGACAGACCATGTATACTGCTAAGTTTCAAGCAGAATCATCGGAATCGTATTCATTATCAGATATGTCGCTTTCTGTGCTGGATTCTGTTATTAACATTTGTTTATTGAGGTTTCGTTAAAAGTTATAGAAACATTTCCGGCCACACAGTATATTTTCGGTAAAAGAATTTTTTCTCGAAAACACGTCGGATTTCCTGGAGGTATGTGTATTCACCAAAAGTGATTATAATAATTGAGCCCCGCAACCAAAAATAATTTTTTCAGAATGATTTGAAATTTTTAATTTAATTTTTAATAACTTTTAATGAAGCCTCAGTGAAGAAATTGATACTCTTGATTTTCGTCTTATTTTGGCCTCTAGAATCTTCCATTGAAATTTTTCCCAGGGGTTTGGCCGGGAATACCCTGTATAAGTAAAAAATCTAAATGAAAACAGAAAGAAAGAAGAAAAACGAAAGAGCAATACCGCACAAATGTTTTATGTCTGTCATAAAGTAAGGCAGGTGGCATAAGGCACAATTTACAGCTTACAGCAATGCCTTCATATTGATTTGATTCTTAGTGCTTTTACACCTGGCAAATGCGTAAAAATGTTTTAGCTTTGAATTCTCTAATTTTAGTAACTATTTTCTTAATAAATTATTTTTCATGTAAATAGTTTAATGCATATTTATAGTCAATAATGAATTAGATCAAATGGTTCAATAAAAAATAAACAAAATTTAATAATGAAAAATTATTTGTATGCATTAATTTAAAAATTTATTAAATCTAATAATAAGTCCACCCAAAATTATACATTATTTATTTTAAAAAAATTTGTTGTGTATCTGCCACAGTTTCCAAGAAAAAACCGCGTGATTTAGTAACGCGGTCACTCCTCCATTATATAAAATAGGGTGGTACGACGTAACTTGCAAAAACTTGCAGCTAATTTCTTGCAAATTCTGCAAGGTGAAAGTATCACATACAAGCCTGAAAAAATGGCAGTGGGATCTTGAAGGATGAGCAATCTTTTGCCTACTTGTTTGCGATGCATGCATGAAATTTTACATTTTATTTTCAGTAATGAATGTACCGGTTTAAAAAATTAATGGATAACGAATTTCTTAATATGTTAGTACTCAGAAATGTTCTACTTACTTCCAGGAACAGCATCCATTTTGAAGAATTGAAATTGATGTCTTCTAAAAAAACTTATGCACTTTTCACTCTGTGGTACGAATTGACGCTTACGCTCTCGACAAACGACTGACTAACGAAGCCGAAGTTTGGATCGCAATTGCCATCCAGGTATAAAAATATGACTCATTTCATTTTCCATAGCCTAAAGAGACAAATACTTAAACTGCCGATTCCAACAGGTAAAACCTCCATACCGAAAAATTATTTTTTGGGGTTTTGGCCACGATTTCACGATTTGGGACCACTGTGCAACGGATCAATATTGTAGAAATAGAGTGGAAGAGGGTAAAATGATGATCAATTTATTAGCTTTTTAATACAATGTTTTTCCCAGCTCGGTCACCAAGACACTGCTTTTTCTTTTGTCCACGCACAATTCATCTTTTCGACATTCACATTCCTTCATCACTTGCTCTTTACACTCGTTTTCTCTTTCTCTCATTCACTCTCTCCTTCTTACTCGCATACATTCCTCTTGCTCCATTCACACCTGTCTCAGAAGGCCATGACCGTTTCCCGAATCTCGTTCGGGTCATGGCTTCCGAACACCGCGATATCGATCCGTTTCGATCGTTCCCTTCCCACAATATTAAAATAATTTTTTAATGTTCACAGCCATTTCCCGGCTTCTGAAAGAAACTTTCCACTCTGTCTTTTACTTTTGCGTCGCCACGCGGTTAACCTCAATTTCCATCCACTCAAATCGGGCAGACTGGGCCCATAACCTGTTGTTACTTTGGTTTATAACAAGACTATATCTCTGTCAGATATTAATTATACATATATTTGTTTCTAAACTTCTTGTCTTATCTTAACACACTTTTCTCTGTTCTCTCTATAATTTTTCTTTACATTCGTTCTTTTTTCGTCGCTTCTGTTTGAGCGTCTTCTGTCTCTTTTTTTGCTTCTTCATAGGTGGCACCACTCATCCACTCTACTACACACACACAGACTGACACAGCCATAGAAACAGAGGGAAGAGAAGCATTATATCTTTTAACACCTCTATGTAAGACAATTTAATTTATTTTGTATAAAAAGAGTTTTCTTCTTGCCTTTTATATTCAAAAATTTAAAATACGGTTTACCTTTTACAGTATAAGGGTTTAACATCCTAAACATAAAGGTGTCATTGGCCCATTACTTGGATATTTATCCAACACATTAAATAATGTAGTGTTCTAATATAAATATTATGTCAATTATCTTTTAAATATCATGTTATATACTTCTTTTATGGATTAATTCTCAATTTTCTTTATCTTTTTATCTTCTTTGCCACCTAATTTGAATACTTTTGTGTGGTAATATATTTATAAGAAGATTGTATTAATAAAATTATCTAAATAAATTTTAAATCAGCAATTGGGTAATTCTATTGTAAGATAAGTACAGTTAATCAGAAAGACAGAAGTTGCCAATGTTAATTAATTAAACTACTGTTCTTAATATGTAAGTAAAGCATTCTTTTTTAGTTAGTTATCTCAGAATATTAAGATTACACGCTAGTACGAAAATTTCGTAAAAAATCTGGTGCATTGTCTCTTATCAAGATACTTGTTTAAAGAATACTTTGCGATTTTTCGATTCCAACTTCTAGGTGTGAAAAATTAAAAACGCTTGAGAAAAAATACGGATTTTTTCATAATTTTATATAATTACTGTAAATGCGTATTGTCATTGATTATGTTCCCCTGAATTTTGTCAGAGTTTGAGGTAGGGTGCGCCGTAGTTACCAAAAATGAAAATCTGTTTCTTTCCACGTTCTTCGCGTCAAAAGGTACCTTATACTTTGAATTTTTGTATTTCCTTTAATAGATAACTATATTCTATGTTTTGGAACATTTCTATGTTGAGCAGAACGGTGTATAGAACAGAAAAGCAGAAATAAGTCAGCAAATAAAAGGTGCCATGTGCGTTATATTTAGAAGTATCAACGTTATTTCCAAGAGTGGGGTGCAGTGAGTAAGATGCTTGGGTTGCCGGAACTGTTACAAAAACTTTTTTCACGTAGGGAATTTGACGGACCATATCACTAAGGTACATTTTTTTATTAC
Source organism: Colletes collaris (assembly GCA_030068185.1). Classification (NCBI taxonomy): domain Eukaryota; kingdom Metazoa; phylum Arthropoda; class Insecta; order Hymenoptera; family Colletidae; genus Colletes; species Colletes collaris. The sequence continues at coordinate 17,665 of JASGYR010000197.1, read as the reverse complement.
ATTAATTATATATTTTCAATTTTCATCTATATGACCAATGAAGAACTATTTGTTTATTAATATTTATAAAATATTTTACCTATAAAATAAACGCAAAAGCAATTATGGAGCAAAGGGTATAGCCAATTATATTATAAAACAGTTCTATTTAATATACTACTGTTTAATTTTTTCTACGTTAAATGTAAATACGTGCTTAATTTAAAAATTTCATACCTTTTAATAACTCTAAATAGAGGAAGAAGATTTCTTCAATAAGAAGAGTATAAGCCAGAGCTTTGTATATAGTTACGGATATCATGTTAACAAGGTTTATGATATGCAGCTGATTGGAGTTCGAAATTCTCCTTGGACAATATTTACATCTATTGACAGATGAAGTTACATATTTTAAACAAGAAATTGTTCTCTTCTTACCTATTTTCTTCTTACCTATTTTTCAAAACTCAGCTTCATTGCTTTTTCGTTGCATCTCTTATGAGGATTTCTGTTAATAATGCATTTCTTTATATTGTTTGATACTTAATACGTATGTGGACTTTTTTGTAGTAATACTTATCTGAATGATTGTTAAGGAGAGTTTAATAAAAAGTCAGTGTCTAGGTGTACTTAGCTTTCATCACATTCTCTTCTTAGTACTCCTATTAAGAAACGAATGCAAATATGTTGCACTTCTTATTCGTCCTAGATAAATAAATTGGGGGCAGTAATATAGTTTCCAAATTTCCTTATTCTCTGCCCATAGGTTAATGGGTGAACCGTCCTTGATTAGAATTTCTTTTGAACCATTGCCATACATCGTGGAGAGTACAAGCTGTGCACGATTCATTAACCAAATGTCAATTGACCAATTAAATACATTATTTGTATTTTACATTACATGCATTTCCAACATGGAAGAGATTAGTCCGAAAATATTGACTAAATAAAGTGGTTAATTAAATGTAGCTAAACGCTATTTCTTTATTTGAATTTGTGGACAAAATGACTCGATACATGTATAATAACACTAAACCTACTGACAGTTCTTGTATACCTATTAATACCGCGCTCAGGTCAGATTTATTTCAGTATTTAAAATAAGTTATCGATTTTATTATTTTCGACATAGATAATGGTTGATTTATTACTGAATATATAAAATGAAGAATTTTTTCATCAAATTTCGTCCAAATTTATTTTTATATAATTTTAATTATAAACTTAAAAAATTAAAACTTCATATTTCTCACGTAAGAAACCAAAGCTAAATATTATTTATATCTAAAATTATTATATCTTACTCCAGCTTCCTTACATTGTTTACAAATTATTTTAGTCGGAAATGTACATTTTGCCGCACACATATTTTTCTACTTCGAACAGAGATTTTTGTTGTTTTATAATTTTTACAAAATTTTATTTGACAAGTTTTTTCGTACGAACGGAATCTGAACTTGTGGACGGTGTCTCATAGAAAGTGTTTCTTTTTCTTGTGATTTTGGATATGCAGCGCCGAGCTTCTGAAGCTAACTGGAATAAATATTCCTGCCTTCGAAATGTTTTCATCCGTCGTTTCCTTTACTTATACAAAACCCAGGCATTTTTATTCCAGGTAGGTTCAAAAGTGTTAAAAATATCTGAAGTGGCCCACCACAACATTTCGACTTCACACTGTCTTTCCTTGCCATCTGGTCTGTCACATCTACAGCAAATTTTGTAGCATTATAAAATATAATAGTTTCCGATATACATTTGTTGCTTTTTCTATTTCTATTGATTTATGTATGGAACTTACGACAGTCACTTTTTTTTTTGATTACTTTTATACACTGTAAGAGTCATGTGATTTAATTTATACAATTTGCTTGAAAATCTAGTCATTTTATCTTTTCTTTCTTTGGCTATCTTTGGCAACTCTCTTTTATTTCCACGGATTGTTCCAACAATTGTAGTTGTTTTTGCAAGTAGCTTCTTGGCTAATGATACACTCGTGAAGAAATTATCTGTTGTTACGTTTCTTCCGCGTCCTGTGAATAATCTCCATCAACTTTAGAACAACGAACTCCCCAATTAGGAATTGAACATTCTCTTCTTTCTTCCTGTACCAAATAGGAAAGCTGTGCGAGACTCGAAGGAATGATTCCCGTATCGAATTTCTTTACACGCGTAGGGGGTTGTGGATGTGGAATCAGGGCAGGGATCAATGGCGTAGGGGGATGAACGATGGCAAACGAAGGTCTTAAAACGATATAACTTGCAAAATCAGATTCACGTTTATTCGGAGTGAACGGGTGAGCGACAGTACGACGACTGACTCGGGAGCGCAACGTTTCGGGAACATGGTAAACACCGGTAACCGTCGAGACGGCAGTTTACGCGATTTAACCGTCACGCGCGTCGCGTCCGTTTTATCGCTTCGTAACGGCAGTTCCGAAACATCACCGCCCGGCCTCGAATGAGTGCATTCGATAACACAAACGAAAGTCATACAGGCCATGGCGCAATAAAACGGTGAATACCGATATATGAAACGAAGCCAATTACAGTAGCGGAGGATTTATAATGCGACGATATCCTTAGAAACCACTGCCCCCTTTACCTTTAAGAGAAACTTACAATAATAGATATATACATTAATAAACTTACATAGCTAGAGATACAAATGAATAGAATTTTACATCGAGAGATATATACAGGAACAAATACACAATTTAACGCGCGGGTTTACAATGGATCGCCACTAAGAGGTTTCAGAACCACCCGCGTTACCAGGATTCTCGTTCGGTTTCTCAACATTGATATCGACCGGAAGAAAGCAAATTTTCGTTATCGGTCGTGCTTATGTATTCCGACTGAGCAGTTTTAACCGTGACGACGCGAAGTCAGTTCATCATCTCCGGGATCCTTGTTGCAAGCGAGACCGTGGTTAGCTTATGAGTCGATATCGGCTAGAAGATCGGGACAATTACTTGCTCAGTTTCGCAAAGTAAAAGCCTCCTCTCTTCGTAGAAGAGCGATTAATTGATTCCAAACTGCACTCACGTACTCCGGAGTATTGGCACCGAATGTGCAGTCATCACGGCGCGATAATACTGGGACCACAAAGCGGAAATTCGGATCCTTCATCGACGGCCAATTGTTCTAAAAACGCGAAGAGCTTGAAACGGGGCCGACGCGCGGTTCCGTACGTGACGGTAAGCAACCGATATTCGGAGAAGCAGATCAGGAGGGCGACGAGCGCGCCATAAAATGCGTTGGAAGTCCACATCCTGTGGGTCGACGAGAATTTGCCGATACATTTTGGCGATATCAGCAGTGTAGACATAGCGGTATTGTCGCCACTGTAAAGGAACGGCGACGAGATCAGTTTGCAATTTAGGACCGACGAGTCGATAATCATTTAGCGAAGTACCGGTCGATGTACGGCACGAAGCATTGAATACCACACAAAGACGAGTAGTAAGGCTGCTATCACGAAAAACTGCATGATGAGGAATGTAGTAAACTTGAGAAGAATTGGGCTCGCGATCGAGAATTTTGGCCATGAGTCCGAGATTTTCGTACTCCTCCAGAAACTCACGTGCTGAAAGCGCCGTTCTGCGCGATAGAGACTTGAAAGCGCGGCGCCGCGAGATTCTCCGATGTTAATCGGGGGGTCGTTTTTAAATAGCAGACGAACAATGTACTGTCTTCCCTCGGCCAGTGCGATAGTGACTAGCGTTGAAATGCTCCTCGCATCGCCGCTCCTCGGGGACTCCACATTGAAATTTGTTGGGGAGTTCCTCAGCCTCCCAAAACCGACGAAGATCAAGATCGAGATTCTCGAGGACTGTTCCATGGTAAACAGTCACGGAAATGGGAGCGGACGATTATTGAGACGGCAGTCGGGCCGGTTAATATCCACCCAAGCATAGTGTACTGCGCGACGGGCTCGAACGCGTTTCCTTGCGAACTCCGTCGAGAAGAAGCTGACCAAATAGATCGGCTCTGATTATTAGGGTCGATGGGATTAAAGCTCGAAGGGGGTCATTGTCAGCGAGCGTCAAATCTGCGGTATGAGCTCCACCGGCCGGAAGAGTTAATCGCGATGCGGAACGTATTTCCATAATGCTTGGAGCACGTACGCAAGAGTCGAATACGCAGGAGCATCCCGGGAGGAGGGAGTTACGCGAATATATGCAGTATGATGTGACATCGATTGCGATTCTCCTACACCGGTAACCCGCGTGATACGCTTCTTTTGTGCGAGATGTAAGCGATGTGCGAGATTCGACGAAATCAATGTGGCGACGGAGCCCAGATCAAGCAACGCGCGAGCGTAGACGAAACGTCCTTGCGGGGAGTAAACGCGAACACGAGCGGTAGCCTGCAATATGGTGGAACGTGGTGTTAAATGGGCTTTTTTTTTTTTTTTTTTTTTTTTTTTTTCGTGGGGAAAATCTTCGAAAGACTCCCTCCCACCTCTTTGGGGAGAGGCGGGAGGGGTGTGTGGGATTCCCGCGCCCATTATACCGGGAGCGGGACCTGCCCACTAAAAACACCACGGTGACCCTTCCGGCACGATTTGGGAGGATACCGGGAATCGCTCAGAAGATATACTTCCGGTATCCTCCCCGTGCCCGCGCTTTGCGCCCACCCGGCGGGGGACAAACGATCCCCCCGGTAATCGCCCTGTCTCACTAGCGGCAGGACGAGGGCCACCATCGTCCTGCCGCCATCGCCCGTCCCGGGCCGCGTCTGAAGTGGCGGCTGCGAGCCCCAACTCGCAACCGCCGCGACCCCTTTTTCTACCCCTCGGAGGCCGGCAGCTGCCATGGTCGCACCAGGCCACCGAGGGTGCCGCCGCCCGTGCGCCGGAGCCGGACAGGAGAGCACTGCCACCCCATCCGGGTCCGACCCTACGCCGCCTGGCGGGAGGGACTCTCACCAGGACCACCCTCTCCAGCCTGGGTCATGCATAACCACGCCGAGGGGGCTGCCGCGCTTTAACACTCCTGCCCTGGGAGGGAGATAGGAGGGGCTCGAATATCATCAGGTCCCCCCTGTCTCTCGGGACGATCATCGGGGCGTTATCTCCGCGGCAGGTGGATCAGTTATCCGAGCATCGGGGGTCATGGGGATTATCTCCGCGGCAGGTGGATCGAGTACTGAGCCGATGGGCATATGCGGAGGGAGTGTCGGTACTGCGAGTGTTCAGCAGGGGCCGGTCCTGTGGCCACTCCCGTGAACATCGCGTACGACGCAGTGTTGCGGGCCGACCTCCCCCGACGGCGCGTCAGCGCCGTGTGTTATGCAGATCACGCACACTGGTGCTGGCCGTCGGGGGCGCACTTATAGGGAGGGCCAAGCGTCTCGCGGAGGAGGGGCGCAAACGCGTCGTCGACCGGATCAGAGGGATGGGGATGACGGTGGCGGTCCATAAGACCGAGGTGATAGCGTTCCATTCACCCTTCGCTTGGTGATCACGCCACCCCCTCTGATCCGCGTGGGTGAAACTAATATCGAGGTGAAAGCCCCAGATGAGGTATCTGGGGCTGATCCCTCGATAGCCACTGGCGCTTCGAGGAGCATTTCCGCTGCCTGGTCCCCCCTGGCTGGAGAGGATGGTCGGGGCTTTGGGCCGGATTCTGCCCAACCTGGGGGCCCGGCGGGCCGAGTTCGCCGCCTCTATGTGGCAATGGTTCAGTCGGTGGTCCTGTGCACGGGGCCCTTCGTCTGGGCGGACGACCTGGCGGCCTCCCGGCGCGGCATGACTATGCGTCGGGTGCAGAGGCGGATGGCTCTAAGGGTCGTCCGCGGGTACCGGACCGTGTCACGTGAGGCGGGGATGCCGCCCATGGATCTCCTCGCGCGGTCCCACGCGATGATGTATCGTCACCGCGTCGACCGTCGCGCGGGGGTGGGGGCGGTCCCGGGTGTGCAGGAACCTGCTTGGGGCGAGTTGAAGCGCCAGGCCCGGCAGTCCGTGGTGCACGCGTGGCAAGAGCGGTTGGCTCTGCCTACTGCGGGGAACCGGACAGTCGGGGCTGTTCGGCCACTCCTATGTGAGTGGCTGGACAGGAGGCCATGGAAGCCTCTAATTTACAGGATGGCACAGGTGTTCTCGGGGCATGGCAGCTTCGGGAGATACCTGTGCCGGATAGGATAAGGAGCCGACGGCGCGTTGCTGCCATTGTGACGCTGAGCAGGACACGGCGGAACATACCCTCGAGGTATGCGCTGCATGGGAGGGTGAACGCCGTGTCCTGATCGGCGTCATCGGGCGGGATGTCTCGCTGCCGGGCATGGTGCGCGCCATGCTCGGCAGCGAGGAGAAGTGGAGGGCCGTGGCTTGTTTAATTGGTAACAATTTTTCCACTATCCACTTTTCAAATTTCTTCGCATCCATTTGTCCGTGATAATTCCTACTGTTGAAGTTGGCTTATAAAGTAATTCGGCCCCATTAATAAACCCATTTTCTCCTCTTGCATGCGCAATCACTAAAGGATGTGAAGAGTTGTTATTTTTTGAAATACCTGTAATTTCGTGGGTTTGCCAGCATTTGCCAAAGCACAAAGTATTATCTACCCACGTCTCGCCTATACAGGGTGTTCGGCTACCTATGGCAAAAATTTTAATGAGCGATAGTAGAGGCTAAAATAAGACGAAAATCAAGAATACTAATTTGTTGATGAAGGCTTCGTTGCAAAGTTATTAACATTTAAAGTTCCGCCTGTATAATGACAACCCGCTAAACAGCTGCGTTCCCGCGGACAGTTGCGGCAGGCCAGTGCTAGTGGTTCTCACGCAGCATGAAAAATTCTACTTACCGACATTATCGACAGCCTTAGATTTTTGTCCACTTATGGGAATGCGAACACCTTACGTTGAATAAGATTCAATCTCAGTCTTGTATCGGCTGTTGTCAAGTGCGGACGTGTTTCAGTCGCGAGGATGTAAACATCTCCGACCGCGAGTGTTTTTCTTTCTACGTTCTGGTACGAAAATTCCTTCATTATACAAGTCGTGTGCAATATTTCGTGCATATTAATACAGTTAAACATACGAAGTGTTGCTTCACAGCAACAATACCAGAATGACCTCTGACTACAGGAGCCATTCTCTAACGCCAGTACTCCAAAGTTCCAGTGATGAAAATACCTCTAACAGAAGCTAGTTACGCTTCAGTTACACAAAATAACATATGTTTCCAAAGAAAAGAACAGGCTATCATCTTGGAAGCTAAAGATGGGATCGAACTTAAAGAATACATTAGAGCAATTCGGAAGTTTAACTAATCTGACCAACATTCGATTTGCCTCTAGAATATCTAATAATAGAATTTTTATTTTATTGGCTACCAAGGACATCGCCGAAGAACTAACTAGCAAACATACAAGAATTAATATCGCAAACCAATCAATTGAAATTCGCCCCTTGCTAGTCAAACACAAACGACTCATTTTTTCAAACGTTTATCCTACGATTCCCCATACAGTAATCGAAGAACTACTTGACAAACTTAATGTTAGGAGAGAATCACCAGTGTCATTTTTAAGAGCTGGTTTGTCGGAACAAGGCTATTCCCATATCCTTAGTTTTAGACGGCAAGTATACATTCATCCCGACGACGTTCAAAAAGTTCCAGATTCCATTCAAGTCAACCACGATGATACATCATACTGGATCTACCCTTCTTCTGACAATTTAAAATGTTTTATATGTAAACATAACGGCCATCTTGCTAAAAACTGCCCAACTGCAGACAATAATAAAAATAAAACACTCGACCCAGTTGTCAACCCGAACCTCAGTAAAATCCATAACCCCAAGGAAAACTGTACACGTAATGATTCTATCAGTAAAGTACCTCGAACTGCTCAACTTAAGGAATTTATCTTCGAAGAGCCCATAAGTACTCCACTTTAAAAACGAGCTAGATCGGAGATAAGTACAACAAACTCACAAGCAACAACAGACCCTAATATAAAAGATACAAGAAGTTAAGAAACTTAAAGAATCGCCAAAGCTACCAAAAAAACAAAGGAAATCCAAGAACACTGAGGTTGTAATGAAACCATTAGAGGAAATGTTGTCTCCTCTAAAGGATGCACTAAATAATCCGGAGTCCCATCTAAATTTTCTTCAATTTAAAAGTTTTATGCAGAAAGCTCATGGCTCACAAGCCACAAGAGAAATAGCAGAAGAGTATACAAGAAATACAGACGAATTAATAACCCTAATGGAAAAGTTATGTATCCTCTTCTGGAAGACAGGTGTATTAAAAATAGATTCTCCCGAATTATGAACAAGGCTTAAAAAATCACAGCCAATGGAAATATCATCTCCATATCCTACTTCGTTCAGAAGAGGACGATAGCCTTCATCAGGATACTATTGAACTTCTGATAAATCCACCTAATGAGCACAAAATAATTCAGTGGAATAATTAATGGGTTATGGTCGCACTACTGAATATCTTCAAAAAGCTCATTAATGAACAAGATGCTGACATAGTTTGTATTCAGGAAACTAATTTCAAAAACGCAAATCACATAAATATTAAAAATGTTGAAGTTGTTCATAAAAATAGGAATAACTGCTCAGCTGCAAATGGCAGAGTTGCTGTTTGCGCAAAAAGCTATCTATACAGAACTGAAGTGTTCTTAAATACTAATTTAGAAGCAGTGGCAGTGAGTCTATATTTGGCAAACAGAATGATCACTATCTGCAATATATACATTCCAAATAGCTATCAATTTAATCTCAGTGAATTATTAGAATTATTAAACCAACTACCCAGACCGTTCATTATCTTAGGTGACTTAAACAGCCATAACACTCTTTGGGAATCATATCAAATAGACCAAAGAAGCCGACTTATCGAAAAGCTAATGGCCGACTGCGATCTTTCTCTCTTAAACAAACAAGATCCTACACACTTTAACACAGCAAATGGCAAATCAAGTTCCATCGATCTTTCTTTTTGCACCCCTGACATTGCTGATTTATTTGAATGGCAAGCATCCGTCGATCTCTTCGATAGTGATCATTTCCCGATTTCGAAATGTTAAGCTAAATTCCGAACAAGATGAACACAATGATAAGCAATTCAATGCACTAGATTCTATACCCGAATTGAATGTTAAAATTAGTTTTGAGGAACTATCGTTTGCTTTGAATAGATGCAAAAACTTCAGTCCTGGGCCTGACATGATCCCTAATATATTCATTCATTAAAAAGCTTTTACCAAAGCACTTAAATACCTTCTAAGCCTATATAATTGCATTTGAGATTAGCAATGTGTTTCCGCAAAAATGGAGTGAAGCAATAGTTGTGCCAGTTCCCAAACCAGATAAAAATAGGAGTCTTGTAGGTAGCTACAGACCCATCGCTTGTAACGTGCGGTTTATGTAAAATAATGGAGATGATTACTAACAAGCACCTCAGATGGTTTCTCGAAAGGAATAAAATACTATCTATACATCAAAGTGGTTTCAGACAACATCGTGATACATTGGATAGTCTTGTGGCGTTGGAGTCTAATATCTGAGAAGCCTTTGCCAGCTCAAAAATCACCTGGTCGCCATTTGTCTCGATATAGAAAAAGGCATATGATATGGTTTGGAGGGAGAGAATCATAAAAATTCTTAAAAGTCATATGCTTAACGGAAATATTTTAAATTTTCCTTTCAAACTTCCTCAAGAACCGATCTATTCAAGTACGTGTAAATGAAAAAACTCGTTTATCCAACAAAATAGGAATCAGCAATGGTGTCCCTCAGGGTTCCGTCCTGAGTGTTTACATTGCCTTACTTGCTATTAATGAAATCACGAACATCATTAAGGCTCCTGTTAAGTGCACTCTGTTTGCAGACGATTTTACACTCTTCGCTTCCGGGAAAAACATTGGAACTACACATAACTTATTCTACAGGAAACCTTAAATCAACTCAGCACCTTTTCCCTAAATACTGACTTCAAGTTCTCTGAATCAAAATCCCAGCAGCTATAATTTTCAATAGAAGTTCTACTGTACAAGATAAGCCAAGGCTGTTCCAGCGATCAATATTCTTTCTGTAGTCAACCAAGTCAAAATTCTTGGACTCATGTTTGACAGCAAACTTACATGGATACCTCACATCAAGCAAATCAAAGAAACATGTGCTAAAAACTTAATATTATGAAAGCAATAGCATCCAAAACGGTGGGAGCAGACTTCAAAATCTTAATTAGTACATATAAAGCTATAATTACATATAAAATTGATTATGGATCGTTAGTGTACAGTCAGGCTAAATTAACTACACTAAAAAATTGGAAACAATTAATATAGTACCTTGAGAATTGCAACGGGAGCTTTCTGCACTAACCTTGTAGTAGGCTTGCTAAGTGGCTCAAACCTGCCACCACTTGACTACAGAAGAATGCAATTCACTCTTTCCATATACTCTAACCACTGCATCATCTCCATGTAATCCGACGAAGGAAAATAATTTTCTCAAAGAAATTTACCCACCTATTTAATAACAGGATCAAATCACCGAAGCCAATTAACATTCGCATTGCTAATATATTCGAACAGTTGCACATACCGCTCCCTAACATCTTTCAAATTAAAGTGATTAACACTCCACCCTGGACATTGAAGATACCAACACTGAATGACCTCAACATTCCATCGAAGGAATTTGAAAACCACGATCTCTTGAAAGCATCCTTCCTAGAAAGTTCCAGCCAATTTTCAGACTATTCACCTATATACTGTGATGGATCTAAAGCACAATTGGGTACTGGATGTGGTCTAGTGACTCCTGAAGGAAATATTGGCTTTAAATTGCCAGATTACTTTTTAGTTCTCTCATGCGAGGCATATGCTATATTGGAGGGGGCTGGAAGTACATCGGAAAAGCTAACTAACAATTACAAATTCATTATCTACTCCAGACTCTGTGAGTGCACTTACTGCCCTTCATGTTACAGAACCCAAAAACCCTATTATTAGACAAGTTATTGAGAAGTACAGCAAAATTCTGTCAAACCAAGCAGCTACTGAAATTTTGTTTGGGTGGGTTCCCATCACACATTGGGATTGCCGGGAAACGAAAGGGCTGACAAAGTCATAAAAGGGCCGCTAATTCACTAAATCATCCCCTCAATACACCTATCTATCACAAAGAAGTCTTCAAATCATTTTTCAAGATTCTCAAAGAACACTGGAATCTATTGTCCTGGAAAAGTGGCCATAAGTCACACATTCATCGTACCAGGAATAATATCTACGAGATTAGTCCTGCATTATCGTTCGACAGGAGGCACCAAGTCGTTTTAACAAGGATAAGGATTGGCCACACAAGCCAAACACACCCCCACCAAATGGAGAAGAAAAACCCACCAAAGTGCAACACCAGCCCGACTGTTAATTAGATTGAGCAAATCACAAACACTTGCCCGAAATGCCAATAAGAGAAGGCATTCTACCAAATTGATGGAAACTCCAGAGATGTAACCAGGACTACAGATTCTTGCTTAAGAGTACTACAATTTCTTAAACATATAAACATAGTTTATTTAATTTAACTTAATCTCTGTGTCTAGCGTACCTTATATTTCTATGTTAAACGTATAAAATTTATTCATTTTATATAACCTGATGCTATATCAAACGTTTGTAAGGTATCGTGGTTGCTAATGATCAATTTGTTTTAGCGAAAATCGCAGCCGGTTAAGCTGCTTACCTGTTTTCAATTACCGAACGTTTATTTCTAAATTAACCCTTTGCGAGTAAGACCATTTTGCACATTATTCTAAAACATTTGTAGTATTCGTTTTCAATGCGATTTAAGTAAGCATGTAATGTATAAGATTTTATTTAATTTTTTCTTTTCTAAAGAAAATAGAGAAACAGTTTATATAATTTTTTTTACATAAAATTTAATTCTTCCTAAGATTTATAGTAAAGTATTTTAAAAGATTTGTTGCATACGTTATGCCTATATATCAGAACAACTATGAAACAAGAGGTATAATCATTATTATCCATGGACTGATTATAGTCAACGTCTAACCGGACTTTGAAATGAGAACATAAAACTTAAATATAAAGTTTCATTTAAATTCATTCCAGCTATTTCTACTAAATCATATTAATAATATACATACAGTTACTCACAAAATTGAGCGTACACCTATGTAGTTAATAAAAACTTGTGGGAAAGAAATGAACATAAACAGACATATTTAAAAAGTAAAAACACGTTATACATTTTACTTGTACATTTCAGCAGATAATGCGTGAGGAAATTTTTAAACAATATTGATAGTTCATCTATGTTTAACAAAAACTTCAAAAGTATGCTTATTTTATCGTCACAAAATTGAGCGTACAGTTTATTAGTAACTAGAAAACTAACTTTTGCAAAACTCCTTATGGTTTACAATTCATTCCATTGTATCTAGTAACATAGTTCCGTTGCTATGATACGTTTGATTTTCATTTGTCATTGTTTATTAGCGAAAATTTGCACTATGGCTTCACAAAGTTCAGAAATTGATATTTCTGTGAGAAAATTAGTTGTTAAATTGTTTGTATTCCCAAAGGTAAAAAAATCTCTAGAATAGAATGACAAAATAATAGCTAGAACCCACTCTACTGTACAAAAATTATGAACAATTACAAATACAATGGTACACTGCATAATCAGCCAGGACGCGGAAGGAAAAAAAAAATCTGACTGGAACTGACCCAGGCGGTACATAATACTATAGGATTTTTTCCTTTAAGCGGCGGTGGTTTTGATAAATCGGTATTTTATTACACGCGTTACAGCATTACAATCTTTTCGCTCTTTCTCTCATTATGCTCGACAATATCTAAACTAATTCCCGCCCAGGTCACTCATATCTATTTTGTTCCACACATGTACACCTACGTACGCGGTTGCCGGAGCTTTTCCGGTCCTTCTCTCTTTCTCGCTATTGTCTCTCACTTTTGGGTTATTCACCCATCAGCTGTTCGGTCGTTCGCTCACCGCGTGTTGATGGTTTTTTTCGCTCGTGCCGGACAGCGAACGATTCGCTGTTTGGCTGAAATTTATACACGATTTAATAATTTTATTTCTCGCGGTTATTATCGGCACGGTTCCCTACAATACGATAAATTAAAATTAATCCAAAAAGTAGTGTACCAAAATTAACAACAGATATTCTGTCGAGGATTAGAAAATCGATATCGACAGAAACTGTTCTTGAGGTGCTACGCGATAAAGGCTATCACGGTAGGGTAACTTAAGGGAAAGAAGCCTTATATTTCTAAGGTGAATATAATCAAGCGTTTGGAATTTTCAAAAAAATATGTAAGTTGTGATATAAAGTTTTGGAAGAACGTAATATTTTCCGACGAAATTAAAATTAATTTATTTAATTCGGATGGAAAAATAATAGTATGAAGACAACCGAATTCAGAGTTCAATCAAAAAGAATACGGTTCCTACTGTAAAACACGGCGGAGGTTCAATATTAACAGCCCAGGATGTATGGCAGCAAGTGGAGTTGGTAATAGCGAATTTATTGAAACAACTATGGACAAACGAAAATATCTTGATATTTTGAAAAAAAATTGAAATCGTCAGCTCTAAAATTAAACATGCCAGCCATATATTATTTCCAACAGGACAATGACCCTAAACATACATCGTATATTGTTAAAGAGTGGCTACCTATCTAACGTATAAATTATTACACACTTCACCACAATCATGAGATATTAATCCCATTGAGAATTTGTGGCGAGTATTAAAATTAATATTATTTTTTTTTTGTTTTAGTAATAAAACAGATGCTAAACGCAAATTTGTAGAATTATGAAATAGTTTTCCGTGTTCGACTACAAAAAAGTTAATTAGTCTATGCCAAAACGTTTGAGAGCAGTTATAGATACAAAAAGTTTGCAACAAAATATTAAAAATAAAATCTGTTAGTTACTTTTTATTTAATTTGATCTGCTGTATGCTCAATTTTATGACAGTAAGCAAGAACAGCTTCTGATGCTTTTACTAAATACAAATAGAATAGGTAATTTTATTTAAGACTTTTTCCACTAATTGTCCGTCAAAATATATGAACAAAATAAATATTATGTTTTTACTTTTAAATATGTCCGTTTATGTTCATTTTCCCACCAGTTTTTATTAACTACATAGGAGTACGCTTAATTTTGTTAGTAACTATATGTGTGCTCATACATGGGAATAAAAAAAATTTCTTTTTTTTTAATAATTAAAATATGATCAGGAGGTCTTAAAACGTGTATTTCCGTAAAATAAATTTTGCAAAATTTTTTTTCATTATGGGTACTTCGCTTATGTGCGCCTACATAGGTCGGAAAGTAAAAATGCCTTGGCAGTCGAGAATCCAAGTCGCGTATGCCGTCAGAGATGCCAGAAAAGCACCGCCGGGTGCACACGCACACATGCCAGATACGCGTACGTGAGCTCGTGGAGTTTCGGAAAGTCGACAAAGGCAAATTGACGCATGCCCTCTTTCTCGATTCTCCGAAGCTGCCCGAAGTAATTTCCGGATCGCCTCGTGAAGTCGAGAGAGAAAAGGCGTTGCCTTCTCGCTCTAAACAACTGAAATCCAATCTCCCGTCAACGGCATACGATTTGGATTCTCGAGCCGAGATTCTCGACTGCCCAGGCATTTTTACTTTCCGACCTATGTAAACACACATAAGCAAAGTACCCATAATGAAAAAAAATTTGTAAAATTTGGCCTACGAAAATACACGTTTAAGAACCTCCTGATCATGTTTTAATTATTGAAAAAAGAAATTTTTGTATTAGTCCCATGCTTATGAGCGTACATATTACTGTGCTCCGCTCGCGGAAGTCCGCGGAAGGAATGCGGGAGGAAGTAGAAGGTTTACACGTATTCCCACGCACACGATTGGTCTCTAGCTCGCTATTCGTCGCGGCAGTTACGCACACATGGACTGCCTGAGAGCAAGGAGCGAGACAGACAAATGAGCAGTCCGACTCCCTTGCCCTAGGCCTCTCGCGGGACTAGATCAACGTGACCACAGTACATGTATTATTAATACGATTTTCAAAATCAAAATACTTTAAGATTGAGTCGTAATTAAAATGAGAGTCCACTCTTTGCCAGTATCGTGCAAGCTGTGACATTTTTTCAATAAGAAAGAGTTCTTATTTTTATAACATAAACAAAACAGTAGAATTAATAGTTGCGGAAATTAATTAACAATGATTTTCCTCGATAGCATTTTGAGATAACCGTATCAATTTATTATGACGAACTAAATATTATATGTTTTATTGGTTGGCTTAACTTTGCATAAAAAATAATTATATCTGATCCATCAAAATTAATAACGTGCACGATACCGCTCAATGGAAACCACGGGAAGGTGGTGGTCTCTTCCATCAGGAGGAAATGTAAAACACTGTTATTTAATTATGACATTGTGCAATATAGAAATGTTTAAACTAATGTAATGAAAAAAAGAGCTCGTAGATACATTAGTTTTGATTAATGTACATAGGAAACTATAGAAGCTAAAGTGTTATACAACTGTTTACATTTCCAAAGGAAAGGGTGTGTGGGAAAGGATTGTTCTAAAATTAAGTGCGGATAAGCATTTCCGCGCGAAAACATTTTCCGCGCGAACTGTCTTCGCACATATATACAGCAAGCAAAAAATAAAATTCTACTAGAAAGCAATTTAAAAAAGGAGTAGCGGGAGAGAGATCGAACAGTCAGTTGGCAATATCCAAAAAAATATATTTTGGACATTACCAATAGCACTGCGGTTACAATGCAAGTGATTTTATCCGATATTACGTCCTGTTGCGCCTACGTCGCGGTTCATAGGAGCGACAAGACAGGGAAATACCGCGATGTCGTGGAAAACATTTGCTCTGTAACCGCAGCCTAGCCGGCGTCATCTGACGTAGATGAATTTTGAACATCTACGTTATATGACGTAGAGGGATCCTCTTTGTCATATGACGTGGATGTTCCGTCCACGTCATATGACATAGAAAGATCATCGTCGTTGTATGACGTAGAGGGAATATTCGCGGTACCGTCATCATATACGGCATGAATTCGTAATTGATATTTCTGCCTCTTAGCAGGTGTTGAATATAAATTTGTGGAACTCATTAGAGATAGATGTTTTTCATCTACCTGTAAGGTTCGATATTTTCCCCCTGACGTCTTTAACGAAGATTTCAATACACAAACGGCACTCACGGAAGTTGAACAAAGTCTACTACGCTTTCTAGTTTTCACGTCTGGTAATATGGAAAATATTCTTTCAGCTTCGGCATTCGAATTCGGTAAAGATCTAATAGAATTGATTAATTTACCCAAATTTGGGTATTTAAATTCATTGTTTTCATTTCGCGTTAACAAGATCATTTTCCATAAGCCATCAAATTTCTTACTAGAAAGCATCTCCTTTTCTTTAGTATCAAAATCCAGATGTAGGCCAAACCATTCTTTTCGCAAACCGCTTTATATCGAAACCGTCGAATTTGTTTGCAATATAGAGAACAACTCTGAAGAAATTGTCTCTGTTTCTATTAATTAATGTCCATTGATGGCTGAATATACGTAGACTGCTGAGAAATTTGTCATTGATTGGCAATCGATGACGAATTTCATTTACAGCTGTAATAATAAGAGGTCAAACAATGTTTCCGAACGGTTTTTAGCAATATCGGATTTGCCTTCCTCAATCAATTCATTGAAGGAAGCTACCGCATTCGAGCCAACGCATATCTCATCAAGCTTGATTTTGATTCCCGTGACTCGAAAAATCTACATTAATTATTGTATCTATTTGCTTCCCAGCAAGTCTGGCTTCAAAAAGTTTCGCAGTATGCATTGCAAAGAGATATTGCAAATTGTTGAAGCAAATGGATCCTAGTTTCTTGGCTTTGAAAAAATATTTTAAATTTAACGAAAAGCCAAGAGCATATTTCAAAAAATAGATATATGCTTTTATTTCTGGATTTTGTAACAAGATAAGAAGACGTTCCCCAGATATTGTTTTCTCGCTCAAGATAAATTCTCGAAGATATATAATATAATACTAATCAAATTATCTAATAATGAAGTTGCAGCCGCGTGGTGGGAAAAGCCAGCGCATGAGTGCACAATTTTGAAATCTTTCAAGCTTTTAATTTGATAGCATTTTTGAAACTCGCGGAATATTGCAGTCCGTTTCGGGCTGGAATATGTAAAACCTACTGCCTGATGCAAAACGTCCTCACATTCGTCTGGAAGGATATTGCACGCTGCGCGCTCTTCACTGCAATGCAAAGGAATGGCAAGGACATCTCAAGGATAAAAGTTATCGCCGAGAATTTTTTTGAAAGAGCAGTCTTGAACGAGCAATGTTGCCCTACCATGACAGGCGCATTGTCGCATGATAAAGGCAAGGATGTTTTTAATCAGAATTTCTTTTTCCACATTTCATGTTTAAATGTTTCAAATATCTTTTCGGAACTACAATTTTTCGCGTCAAGATTAATTAATTTTAATAATTCCGATCGGCCATCAAAAGTCGTGGGATCAACGTAACGAACTAGAAGCGTCATCCATTTTTCATTCGTCGAGTCCGACGTCTCGTCAATAAAAATTGAAAATTTATTGTTCCGTAGAACACTAGAAAGA